>BGZK01001167.1:0-196423 GCA_005406025.1 Eumeta japonica
CGGTCATCTTTTGAGATTTCTTAAAATTTACAAGGTGAAATTAGTTTCAACTGTCAAGAAGACTACTGATGTCACTCAACAAAAGGTCAATATATACTTCTAGGACGCGGAAATGTCAGGATCGGATGGAAACTTGACTTTTAAAAATCAAAAATCTTTTCAATTTACGAGGATTTTACAATCTTCGTAAAGCGAGAATTTATACTCAGCGGAAGTCAAAAAAATTAGATTTCCATATCAGTATATGCATTTTTGATCGCGGTTACTGTTGTAATAGAGCCAATATGCATCATATTTTAAAACAATTCGTTAGAAAAGTTTCAGTTTTATGATGAAAAATTATGTAAAACGTTGAGCATTTTCAACAAATACAAAGAAATTTTACATATTAATTTCATGTACCTATAGAAACATTAGTCATTAGTTTCGTTTAAGATGATTGTTTTATATGACGGCGATATATGTCTTTTTGCAATTTAAAGACCTTTAAAGTCAAGGTAGTTAAGTTTTTATTACAAGATTTTGTTAGTTTTAATACTTCTAAAACTAACAAAATCTTGTAATAAAAACTTTCACAAAAACACTGTGTTTAAGTACAATACTTTATTTTTTTCTTTTTTTGACGTTTAAATTGGACTTTAAGAGTGGTATTTAAGGATTCACCCTATAACATTTTGAAAAAAAACATGTTTTTTTTTGCATTACAAAATGTCTATTCACCCAGTTAAAAGGGCAGTTTTTAATATACTTTAAAAATAATATATGAAAGATACATATATGTCTAGATTTTTTGGGATTGCATAATTCGACAAGAAACAATAGCTTATCCTAGAACGGTATGTTCTAAAACTTTGGAAGAGCACTGGTTAATATATAAATTGATTAACCCCGTTATCCTACAAACATATATATTTTTTGATAGGTAAAAATTACAAAGAAATAGTATCAGTGCAGAATTAAGAAAATAACGAATGAAACAAAATTATATTGAATTTGTATTATTCGTTTCTTTCTCTATTACATTTCATGATTTCGTTGAACATAAGCTTTTGATGTCCGTCACACTGTCATAGTTTTTCCAAAACGTTTGCTGTCTGTTTTCATGTCACGTGAGTTTGACATATCGATAGATGTTCAGCCAAGTTATAAAAATACTCATTCAAATATTATTAGGGCATGTTGAATTTTCAGCACGAATTTCATCAGTTATTTGTAATTATTACGTATTTATTTTATTGCTTATATAAAATAAAATTATGGAACTTGTCTTTATTGTATTGCCATTATAGATTCTTTTGAGCTTATCAGTACAAATATAACATATTCGAATATCACTAAATCAGTTACCAACAGTATTTAACCAGTTTTTTAAGTCAAATAAGTTATTATAGTTTTCAAAATGAAAATGAAACTGTAAATTATAAATTCTGTTACTTTATTATTTCAATTTATTATCGAAGTTTTCATATTATTATTTTTTTCATATTATTATTTCATATTATTACTCCTCTACCTACTAAACTATCATCTTTTAATCTTTTTCCTTTAGATTATTGAGTTTGTACTTTAAGCGATGCTAATCCAGTGCCGGTTAGGCTGCTTACAACTGTTGGCACCAATATTGTGAGGACATCCAACACTAATGGTTTAATATATTGTCATAGGCAAAATGTGAGTGCTTTAATCGACATAAGTTGAAAACTCATTGGTAATTTCGCCGTTGTTAGAACTTATATTCGCTGCGTACTAATTCAAAAACACACGCAGACTGCTGGGCTACCATTACCCATGTGTTCGCTGTAAATAAACAAAAAATTTAAATTAAAAAAAACCGTTTTCAAGACAAAACCTATTCCAAAACAAATTAATATGTACTAAAAAGTAAGAAAATAATTGCGTATTCTTGTACAACTTAATAATCAACTTACTTTTTCTACTCATCAATATGTAGGTACGATCTATGTGTTTACCACGCAAAAAGGTGGAAAAACGACCATTATTGTTATTTTTGGAGTCGGTGTCTGCCAAAGAAATACTACAACTCTTTTCTCTTTTTCTTGGGTGGTAAACACATAGATCGTACCTACATATTGATGAGTAGAAAAAATAAGTTGATAATTAAGTTGTAGAAGAATACACAATTATTTTTTTACTTTTTAGTGCATATTAATTTGTTTTGGAATAGGTTTTGTTTTGAAGTCAGTGTTTTTTATTAAAAGTTATGTTTTTTTTTCAATTTTTAAAATTTTTATTTTTTTAATTCTAATTATTTTTTAATTTTAAATATAAATTATTTTTTAATTTTAATTTTTAGTGAATCTGAAGTGCTCTAACTGATTTGTCTGAATATGGGTAGACCTACTAAATTTCTCGCATGAATCGCACCCTTACTGTAAGCCGTTAAGGAGTTCCATTGATCATCATATTCGATTACAACAATTACTTGACCATATCGATCTCACGGTAGGTGATTAAAATATCCGGATAGCCTATAAAAGATTTGGTCGAGTATTGTTAATTTGCTCCAAAGAATTGAAGAGTTCCGTTACTTTGTCCCAATCCCTTAATCTGTCTGGACTCTATAATCAGAATCTAACCAAACTCTCATCAAACTACCCTTGAAATATATCCTTTCTAATAAAAAAAGATTCATCGAAATCGGTTCACCCAGTCGAAAGTTCTGAGGTAACAAACAAAAAAAAATGCAGTCGAATTGAGAACTTCCTCCTTTTTAATTTTGATGTCGGTTAATAAATAACATAAAATATGTGTTAAAATGCTCATTATCCAAGTAGATATTAATAATTAGTAGGAAACATTAAATGAAACAATGTGGAGATAGACATTTGACTCATGACGACAAACTTTATTTTTAAACTTATAAGCGTGAATATTAATGTTGTCACTGTTTATATGTTTTTAATTTTTTTTATTTGTATTGAAAATTTGAACAAAGGAAAATATTTCAATAAACTTCTTTGTCGACAACGATAATTTAATGATAAAAACAGTAAAAATTATGTAACTAAATAAAAGATGATAGTAGCTACTTTTTCATGTCTTCAAATTTTATGTGATATTTGTATAAAAGCATTACATTTAATTTTGCGGTAAAAAGTTGAATATTTTAAATAAACTCTAGAGAATATTTTATTTACTCTATTGCATTAATAATGTTAAAATATGTTGAAATTTATTTTGTTCCAAGAAATCGAATTTAGTTGAAAAATATTATTATATTATATAAAAATAAAATTAATTAAAATAATCTATTTTCTAAAATAAAAATTGGTGCGTGTCAACTCTGACTCATAAATGGGCATTACTTCTCAAAAATATATAGCATACGACTTAATTTTATGATAACACTTGATTTCGCACCCCATCTAATTTGAAAACTGCTAGATATTTATAAAAATCGATTCTTAGAGGCTAAACTCCAACAAGTCCATTATAAATAAACATAAAAAAAGTCGGTATACGGGCGAAAGTTTTACGTGACAACGACTTTGAGTGGTAAAATCATTTTAATGTGAATATTCATTCGTATAGTAGGAAGAAGGATGAAATAATAGTAACAATTTAAAACATTTATTTATACAAAGAATTATATTTAAAACATTAATTTATACAAAGAATCTCGCACTGAATTTCATATTAACAAAATTTTATTTTTACCTTTACACATACATACGTATTTATATACAAATATACATACAATAACTTGCAATACATTTGCGTCTCTGTCTCTCTCGCTCTTAGGCGGGCTAACTGTGCTCGAGTGGAAGGGACGCGTGCCTTTCACTTTTTATGTCTGTCTCTCTCGCTCTTAGGCGGGCTAACCATGCCCGAGTGGAAGGGACGCGTGCCTCTCACTCGCTCTCATTGTGAGCGCATAACGTGAGCGGAGCGTAACGCAGTTTCTTGAAGTGTCACCCGGCAAACCAATTTATAAGACGTTGTCACGTCAATAGTAATGAAATAAAAGCCACAAAGTTTTACAAAGTGTGAGTTTGAGAGAGGTTTCGCCTCTGGAACCCCGTCGAATCTCCGTCGCTAAAATTCTATAGTACATCTTTTATGAATTAAAATGACATTTTAATACACTAAAGAATTTAATGAGTTGGGCTGTTTTTAATTTAATAGATGTTGTTGTTTCAAGTATTTTTAACGAACTTTCGAACATGATGTAATAAATTAAAAATGGTAGACATTCCCCGGAAGGGTAGTAAAAATCATAAACGGATTTTTGTGCTGTTTAACATATCTTACTATGCTCTTTATAATATGAACAATTTATATTACAAACAGCAAATTAAAAGCGTAAGGTACAGCTGAAGATTTTTTCAATTCAAAAATATTTTTCTGCCTGCATACCGAGTCATTGATATGCAGAATAGTAACCTCATAATTATGTCGCGTTCACATTTTCATATACATAATTTCTTCACCATAGCTCAAAGGTCTGGTTAAGTTATAACTCACACGTAAACCTGATTTAGGTATTTGTTAGTGATAACAGTTTTTTCAAAATACCCATTTTATAATGTTAAAAGTTTATTTATATTTTCTGTAATGGCGATTGCTCCACCACCGCGTAAGCCCGCACCTCTGATTTCCTCTACGTTAGCCTCGGAGAACAAATTTCTTGCAGTATGGGCAAAAATTATGGACAGCGTTGATGTTTCAGATTCACACTTCTGTATTTCAGCACGAGCTTCACATGTGGTGGCCGGAGTACAATTGCGATGGATGCACCAAAATCTATGGCGCATCCGCCTGCGTATATGAATTACATACATTACATTCGAGGAAGCGTGACCCACGCACTTCACATATTTGACGTAAGAGCGCCAAATGCGCTCGGTACACCGATTCGCGGCCGTACCGTATAGACCGCCCCGGTTCTCGACCTTCCATTGGTCTCCCCTATTTAAGCACTATATAATATGCAATTCATATGTGCATTATAATAATTTCGTATTCATAATTAAATACCACATAACGAAGTACACAAAAAACAAAATAAGAAATATTTCAATAAAACACAAACGATAAATATACATAAACAAATATACAAATCTTAATATCTAATTTCTACCTGGGTAACAAAAGAAAACTATTTAAACTATCTAATCAAAACACGAAAAACATAATTAAACACAAAAAAAGAATTACTTATACATTATTCTTAAGTCCATATACATTATTAATAAAATCATACACATTTATTTACACATTATTGAATCTAATAACTAGGGGCGCGGCTGTCCGTAACACTTTTATTCATAATTGGTTTAATAAAATATATTACAAAAATCATGCTACATAATTAAATTTTAGTATTCTAAAACTCCACATTAAGCAATTGATAATAATGGCCATAAAGTTAAACACCACGCTAAAAATCAAATATTTATAAATCGGTAATGGAAGAGAAATACTCGGGTACACTCCATGATAAGATCCATAATACGTGGAGACATAATAATAGCGACTTCATTCTTTTTGTCAACATTTGATTTCGAATATGTAATTGGCTTTCCGCAGGTAAAATATGAAAATTAATTCTAGCGAAATATGGATACTTGTCTTCTAAATATTCTGAAATTGTGAAATACCCTTTTTTGATAAATATTTGCTTAACAATAATTTTAAGTTTTTATGAGGTTAAATTTTGTGCATAATCGAATTTTAACCCATTACATGAATATTCAGTAAGTCGCGTCAAATGCTGTCAAGTGAATCTAAATCGTTTGACGCGTTCAAGAGATAAAGGAGTTTAAGTATTTAAAAAAAAATATTTTTTTAAGATAACTGGAGATTTTTAAAACGATTGATTTTTAACATATTACAATAATATGTCTGCTGGGATCTTATTGAACACATACACAGAATGCCACTTAAATGAGTTCGTGACTGTATAGTCGATTATTGTTGTACGACGCCCTAGAGAAGAATTTCATTATAAGGCTGTCTTTATCGCGCAACGTAATGAATGACAGGGATAGTTTTATAGACTCTTATCTATATAACTGAGATAAAGAGAAACTTGTCTATATTTTCATATATAAACTGAGATAGAAGAGTTGAAATTCCGTTTTGTTTAAACTTATTTCGAAGAAACACGCTAGGTCGACCTTTGAATTGCGCAAACGGTCCGCTTCTACAATAAGAAAGATTTCAAGTCAATCTAAAGATAATTATTCTATTTTAATGCACGACTTTAGTTTATAATAAGGAGTTTTTGTTGTTTTTGTATGGTGTTTCGTGCGTGGTTAGCTACATTTTCATTTATAATAAAATGTCTCATATCCCACATTATCTAGGTATATCGAATGACTCGGTATGTGTATCCAAGCGTATCCATTTCTCGCCACTTTCGTTTTTGGGAATATTTCAGTTCGGTTTCCAATTTATACCGAAATCCTTTGTAAAGTGACACTGTTCCCACGTATCAGCTAAAAAGGTTCAATAAAAATACAGTCCAATAAATAAAGTGTGTTCGCAGATTAGATAAATTGATACTGATATATTTGTTCTCAGTTTACTTTGAATTGTATATACTTTGAATTGTATATGAAAGTCTATATGTCAAATTGTATAAAATAAAAAAAAACTTTTATAGCAAAAGATGCTATCCGTTGAGTAATAAAATGGACTATACTATATTTTGGTGGTTAGACACTGATACAGGTAGCTACTATGACTGTCTAATTAGGTTTCATGTTCGATACCCAGTTTCATGGCTTTATCAAGATTGTCCTTTCAAACTGTAGTTATGTTACAAATGACACCAAAATATTTTTAATTTCTCGTCATGAAAATTGAAAAATCTTTACAAATTGAGAAGTTATTGTTTTCAATCCGATTTTTGAAAATCGAGTTTTCCTTAGATCTTGACATTTTAGAACCCTAAGAATCTATATTTTTACCATTTTCCTGATGATATCTGTATGTCTATGTGCGTATGTGCCTGCGTACATGTGTGCGAGTGTGTGAAAATATTTTTTAAGCGTTTCTTTAAAATATTTCTAATTACTAGACCTATGTTCAAAATTACGAAATCTAAATAGCTATTTTGTTTAAAAAACAAAACAACGTCGATTAGTCGTCGATTAACGAAAGTCGATTAACTGAACAACGTATCAAAATCGATTGGTTCGTTCGAGAGATATCCTTAAAGAAAATATGCAAAAAAGGATTTTCGTAAAATAACAAAAATATTGATGGATTGGTACTCGATCAACCTTTTTTTATTTAAAATACTGTGTCAAACGCTTTAAAGCGGATCAAAATCAAACAACGCGCTCGAAAGTTGTCATAGTTAAAAGTTAATGAAATGACATGTTTTTAAATAAATTTGATTTTTTTAATTCATAGAGCTTAAATCCTATTAAAATCATATTAATGAAAAAGTACCAGTTCAAAAAGACAAGAAACTTACAGAAAAATATGTTTTTGAGCTCGAAGAGCTTAAAAACACATCGATAAATAAATAAGCGGGAAGTTTTAAGAATAGTCTGCAGGGTAACTGTTTTTCAATTTTTTTATTTATTTTTGAGGTACGTCAACAGCAAAGTATACAGTTCGATGTATATGTACAATAATTATGCATTAGGTATTATAGCTTTTATATGATAACCTTTCTACTATATGATAATAATATTATTTTATATGATAACATTTCATAATGGTTAATTGAATACAACTAATACACTGTTATTTAATGATCAAGTAATATTTAAATTAAATGAATATTATATATAAATAAGAAATAGTAATAATCTTGCAAAAATATATTTTTTATTCAGATTGCAAAAAGATGCACAAATTTTGCATTTAGACTAATTGGGAACAATGAAAAATGTCTACATAGTTCGTCATTGAGGTTAGGGTAAGTAGTAAAATTTTTAGGAATTGGGCTATGAAGAGCAAGATTTTTTTTGTATCAAGTAATATGTATTTGTATCAAGTAGACGGTTTATATATTAAACTCCGAGGGCATCTGCTGGGTATACTTATATTAATCTGGTTCAGAATATCAGATCCTTTGTTTTGTTGTTTATGAATTCGCCTAAAAGCATTAAGTCAACTAATATGGTCGTTGACGAAGTGAATTCATTTTGAAATAATCTAACCTCTGATTTTTTATAGATGTCCATATACATAAAGACGCCTATGGGTTACCTCAGGTGTCAGAAATGCTAAATGCTGCTGAATTCTTTCAATCCGTTGAGAACAAACGTTATAAATGGGAACCCGTACAATATTTGCAAATTAAAGATGGTTACTAACAAAACTCTTTAACATTTTAATTTTGACACTCTTTAATTTTAGAATTATCCTTTAGGAGTTCCACCATAATGGCTGCCTTTGTATGATATTGTTATTATGTGATTGTGTTCATTTTGATATTATATTATGATTTTCGTATGATATTGTCTACATGAATGTTGAAATTTAAGATCACTTTCAAGAGTATCTCTTAAATTTCTTATCTTTTCTACACGGTCTGTTAAATGTTGTTCATTGTGTAACAAATATATAGTATATGCTTACATTTTGTAGTAAAACATAAAGTGTGACATTTCTCTGCGTTATAAAACAAATATAAATTATCCCATTTTTTGTATACCACTTACTGATACTGTTTATATCGTTTTAGAGATATAGTATAAACTATTTCGTATAGTTTTAAGTCGTCGGCAAATTCGGATACTTTACCTACAATTTATGACAGTGGTAATGTCATTCATAAAGCTAAGAAAAAGAATAGGCCTAAAGGAAAATCCCTGAGGTACCCTCGATTTTGCATAATCCATGTTGAAAATCCGATAAAAATGTTGTATATTATTATAATTGGAAGCATATATAAGTTATTCCAAGAGTTTTGAAAAGCAAGACAAGATAGGCATTGGAGGATAATTTTTAAATGTCTGATAGATTTTTAAGCTATTGCATAGCTTCTATTGCGGGCCTTGAGCGTAGAGACCGAATCCAGAAATTCCGTAACGAAAATAACCTAACACCCCCCACTCCGACCGGCACAGCGGTGATACTTTTTACTTTTGCCATCTATCGATGAATAGCAGAACTTTTAATGTCTTTTTTGAAATATCACGCTTATCTCTTTAGTTCAGCAACTCGCCTCTAAGTGGCGTTGGTTGTATCGGCGTTACTGCGCATGCGTAATCCCCCTCTTCGCCCCGCAATCTGGTGACTCATGTCTGCTTTGAGTTTCGGCGTTAGGGCACCTCCTCAAAAAAATACTGCATAAATAAAATAAATAATTATAATTGCATAAGTTGATAAAAAATACAATGCAATAGCTTTACCGCGGCAGTCCCCGAATATTTTTTATATACCGATACAATTTTAGTTCATTGCCATTCGTTAGGAAACACTCACATTTAATCTACCTACCCAAATAATCATTACCGGTAATGCCAAAGAAGACCCACAGTGCTTCATAAACAGCGTACAAATATTATCTGGGCTACAATCCTTGTGTACATCAAGTTATTTTATATTTTTCAGTAACAGTAAATTTAATTTTAGATAGGAATTTTGTTGTTACAAAATCTGCAGTGTAGGGTGTGTTGCGTACAATATGATATCTCATATCTATAGAGAAAACCGACAAACACTTTCGTTTTGTTTTTATCAAGCGTCAAAATACTGCAGGGTTTCTATTATGTTGGTTCAAGAGTTTCGTAGTATTTTTTTAGTAAGCTGATGATTCCTTTCTCGTAGCAGAATATATTCTAAAGGATACAAGGGTGTTGAAAGTTCTGAATCTCTTCCGAAGTTTAATCTTTTCTTTAACAAATATAAATTTATTGTTTAACCATATTGCAATCATGGTATTTTTTGCTTTAGGTCAAGTTACAGATTGGTGAATAGCAGTATTAAAATATAATAAAACTTAAAAACCAAGGTATTGTTATGAACTGCGCTGGCAAGCTAAAAAATAGAATTAAAAAATAATTCCCCTATAAAAAAATATTTGAATATAGAATTTTCTAATGTAAACTAATCGCCGAACGGCGTCGGCGCTATTGATTTTTGTTTACACTTTATTTTTGAAAGGATTTATTTTGTGTTGTAGAATTTTCGATAGGCAATAAATGTTGTTTGTTTGTGTTAGATGTGACATTTTTACGGCTTCATTGTTCCTGATAATTCGAGTACTTTCTAGAGGACCAGTAAGCAGGTATATATAGTAAAATATAGCGCTCACGAGTGGAGTTTTATTTCTGCAATTAAAAGTCGAGTGTAACAGACGACAAGTGACTAACTGATTCTGTAGCGATTTATTTTGACTCTGTATTTCTTATTATACGCTTTTGCTGTTCTACGTGTTTCCCTTTACCTTATTTCCATCTTTGAACTCCTGATAGGGTTATTTAGTAACAGTATTAACTTTATTTATATATTTGAAATTCATTAAAATATAGTTTGTCAGATACAAGATAAACGTAGCTAAAAAGTCTGCCATTACGAATTCCAAGATATTTCATTGATCAGTGGGTATTGTATAAGAACATTTATTTTTACATTTCCCATTTATCCAACTTAAATTAAAATCTACCGAAGTTACTGCATGATCAATTTAAGTTAAAACCAAATCTACATTGTTCAAGAAAGCTTCTAATTTATTTAAATTTTTGAGCAAAGGAAAGTGGACAGCATACATGATAATGTATCTTGTAGTACCATTAATATGAATACTTAAACTAACCCACACTTGTCTTTCCAATTCATAACACGTTTTCAAGAAATATGATGTGATGCGGCAGTTATAGCCCTTCCTGTATCAGATTTTAAGGTCGTTGATTGAATATGATCGCTACGATAAACCACATAAAAAAAGGTCAATAAATTCATTGTTTTTTAATGTTAAAATTAAGCCAAGTTTCACTAAAAACTATAATATTGTATTTAGATAACAAGATATCACTCATTTTATATATTCTTGTTTTTTGTTCAAATACTGCAAACGTTTTGATAATAAAGATATATTGTTATAATAAAAATCACTTATACGTTACGAGGCATTTTTTGGATTTTCGGAAACTTATTTCGTCTGCAGAATATAGTATTATAAGTTTTTATAGTTGAATTTGATATTATTGGAAAGGCCTTGACCGAAATTTGTGCAATTTCATGGTTTGATGTATTTTTTGGCGATAGTTCATTTATTTTAATTCTTCACGGCCACATAGCGAATATCGCTTGCTTGTAAGTATTAATTTGTAGGATTCGAAGTATAGAATTTTGAAACATACCGCATGAATCTAGGAACTGACTGTTCACATCACACGTCCATTCTCTCATGATTTTCGGCACTTATAAAAGCCTTTTAACTAACGAATCAAATTATGTAAACTGAGTGGTTTACGTTTCGTCCTCCGAACACACATTTTTTTTTATATTCCACTGTCTCTGGATACGGAGGAAAAAATTAAAAAATGGAAACCGGCCCTGCTGTAGTGGCGGTAAAGTTCTGTGGCAACGCTGTCCTTGGAGTGCGGCGAGCGGAGTGGGCGCGGCTAATTAAAAGTTTACAAGAGAGCCGGAGCGAGTGGAGTTATTCCGAATTCAAAGCGTGCCATAATTAATTTATACTGTAATACGCTCGTCATAACTTTGAAATTGTTTGTCGTTATTGTGTGCGAGAGGGAAGAGGTCAATTGAACCGGCCGATTCGCGAAATCGATTAATCGCGATATCGTGACTTTGTTTTCGATAATTCTGCTTATTATAAAAAAAAAATGACGCTTGTCAATATCGACGCGCAACTGGAATTTACTCATTAAGAACTATTATTGTCTTAGAATAGGTATGATAAGAAAACGAGATAAATAAACGCACATTTTGTAATTGTAGCCGCGTTGATGGATCGGTAATAATAGCAATAATGTTTAACACCGCATACATTGAAAGCTTAATTTATTTGCATTAAAAATAAGACATCTAGAAATCAACACGAGAAGATGCATATGTTTATATGCGTTTTCCGTTCTGTCTTCAGAACAAGAAGCGTGAATGTGTTGCGCGGAGGTGTAACACAACAACGACTTCACTTTTTGTTAATGCTCGTTTTCGCTCTCCATCTAATTTGTGTACCACGGGACATATACCATAACCGACTTTGAAGCAACAAACTCCAAAAATATTTAAATATGTGACATATTTTTATATTCTAACTCGAGATTACATTCATAAGAGAAAGAAAAAAAAAAACACTATTAGGGAATAAATTAACCTGATCTCGCAATATTGCTCTCAATGGGCATTGTCTAAAAAGAATTACTTGTATTTTTCATAATTTTATCACGAAAATGTACAATATTTTAATAAACTAATTTGGATATCGTTGAATTTCTGTTTCTTTTTTCGTGATATTTAATTTTTAATTTCATGTTTAAGAATACGTCACCGTCTATATGAAAAAGTTGCAATTAGCTACTAGTACTTCTCAACTAAATAAAAATATTCTCATCTAGACAAGTTGCGTTGTCCATTAATGCCAGACAAGGATATTCACGTCTTTTGTAGATAGTATTTTTTAGTATAAAAACAACAAGAGAAGTGAAAATCGTATTTATGTTTAGGTTAAATAGTAGTTTAATCTAAACATTTCATAAATTCTCAATGATTTCGTGGTGGCTAGTTCTTTACATGCGAAATTTAAATGTGAATTCTTGAGTAAAAAGTATTATCGGTGAGAGAACATCCATTAATTACGTGAGCTTTAAACAGGGAGAAGTAAGAAGAAAATAAAAATAAAATCTTATCAAATCTCATTTAAATTGATGAGAGACGTCACCTTTTGAAGAATATACATTGTTATACGAATAATAAAAAAAATAATCATTTATCTAGGAAAATTATTAAATTTTATTACTAATGTTTGTTGCCGTGTATGGAGCTTAAAATTTGCTAAATTTAAATAAATTCGTTGTATTATTTTTCTGCTTTGTAAAAATAAATTTAGCTTTTTGACAACTATACCGTAAATAGCATGTAAGGCGGGAGTCTCATAAAATCTCACCAAGAGGAGGGAGAGGTTCAATTGAAAGAAAAACAGCTCACGTAATTAATGGATGTTTCCTAACTTACCTAAACTTAAAGGCTTATCAGTTTGACAGTTAAATTCGTTTAAGAAACACATTATTATTTTGACATGGTTAAGAAAAGAAGCTAAATTAATATCTAACTGAAGATGAAGCAAAAGTTAGACTTTTTTTTTTGGAATTATGATGATATTCTTCTGACGTAACTACATAAAAATAGTAAATAGATATTCTTTGAAACGGTTTTTTAATTAGATTTTTTTATAATTGTCGGACAATTTGAATTGATAAAAAAATAAAGACTATTTCAATTAAATCATGAAATTGATTTTGAGATCATTTTGAATATAAAGAATTACGATTTCCGTTATAAAATGGTTCGTGATATTTTAATGATTTAACATTTTAAAAACCATAACATTTTTTTCCTCGTTGTTCAGTTTAACTGTCTAAGGATCCGCTATTCGAATTTGCATTGCGTTAATATATACAAAGTCTATGGCAAAACTAAAACACACACAAAATAATCCTAATTAAAAAAAAAATCATTAAACCGATTTTCGAGATCATATTATTAATTGTTACACCGTCTCGCTTGTAATTAAGGTAAAACGTCCATTTGCATTATTTAAAAGGTAAAAAAAAAAGCAAGCCAGTCAGCAGAGGCGCGCTCGCGTATCTGTAATTCCAGTCATGCAGCGGCGGACATCGACTAAACACGCCTCCGGCCGCTCGTTAGGGCCGACTCCTCGTTTTATTTTTTCCCTCGAGTGATTTCATCAACGAATTCCCGATTTTTTTTCAGTACACCTCAGGTCTTAACGTACTAACGTAATCGACGGAGATTCGAGAAGGTCTCCGAGGCGATAGCGTTAATATTTCTACAGTGACGCTAAAAAGTCTTATTGCGGTGTTAATGTTGACCGTTAATACGTATTAATGTTTTTCCGGTTGTAGATCGAATTCTCTCTCTCTCTCTCTCTCTCTCTCTCTCTGTGTGTGTCTCGGTTTTTTCGTTGGATTTCTATGTCGGCTCCCTCTCGATGCCAGTTTTAGTTCCGCTCTCGATGTTTATTCTCGTCCTGTTCTCTGTACGATTCTGATCTCGCTATGTTCCGATTTCGGTCTTGCTTTCGATTTCAATGTTGTTTTCGCTTTCGATTCGAATCTCAGTCCTGCTATTGATTCCAATCCGGTTTCATTCTTATTTCGTTATATTCAATAATACGAGGGTTGCTATTTATGTATCCGGAACTGGCCACATACAGAATAATATTTAAAAAGTAATTACATAATTTAAAAATGGAACTTATTGGCTGTAGAAAACAGTTTGTTTTATGTAACTATCAATTGTTTTACCATTGTAGCCTCATTTTGACAATTGAATGTCTTTATCACTATGGATTTAACTCGTGAAAATTTTAGAGCAATGATTTATGACGATTTTAGGCGTGGGCTAACTCAAAAACAGTACATTGATCAACTTATTTCGACTTTTGGGGATGAAGCACCATTGAAAACTATACACACTGGTTTTCAATGGTGCTTCATCGCCAAAAGTCGGATTGAGTTGAACGATGTACTGTTTTTTAGTTAGCCTACAATGAAAATCGTAATTAGTGAATTTAATTGTAGGCGGTCTATTTATTTATTTAAAGCCTTTATTCACTGACCGTATTACAGTTTTAACCGTATAAACCAACAAAAACACTTAAAACCAATTGAAATAAGTCTTAAAGTATAATAAATATTTTAGCATCCACTTAGTCAGGTTGTCTATCGACATAGGTAGGCGGTCTATGCTCACGGATGAATTTAAAGAAAGTCGCCCTAAATCAGTTGTTGTAGCACGAAATGTTGATGCTGTGTGGGAACCAATAATGCAAGATTATCATGTTATATATCGCGAGATAAAGACGTCTCTGGGCATAAATATTGGGCATAAACTAGCACACATAAGATATTATACTAAAATTAGTCTGTAAAAAAAATTTGTTCGCGTTGGATTCCACACAAGTTGAGCATTGATCAAAAGCAGGCTCGTGTCAATTGATACAAGAAACTGATGGAAAAATACAATTATGGCGCGTCAAAAGCTGTTTATAATATCTATACAGGTGATGAATCTTGGATCTATGCGTATGACACCGACAGAAGATATTCAACGGTGTGGGTGTTCCAAGATGAGCTGAACCCAACAAAAGTGATTTGTGTCAAAACAACTTTGAAGCAAATGCTTGCCTGTTTTTGGACATGATGTTACAGTGCTACTAGAGAATCTTAAAATGATTAATTTGGAGTGTTACTCGAACATTTGTTTGCCAGAAGTGTTTGAAGAAATAAAACATAAGAAAGAACAACCGACAACCATTCTGCGTTTCTGCATTCTTCTTTATGACAATGCTCACTGTCACACGTCGGCCGAAACAATTCGGTTTTTGGAAGATCAAAAGATCGAGTTGACGGGTCATCTGCCGTACAGCCCCGATTTCACACCCAACGATTTCTAGTTATTCCCAAGTGTGAAGAATAAATTACGTGATCAACGTTTTTCAAGAAGAAGCCGCCGATGCGTTCAGAATGCACGTTTTGGAGTTACCTGAATCAGAATGGAAAAAATGGCATAAAAATTGGTTTCAGTGTATGGAAAATTGCATCAATCATCATTGTGAATATTTTAAAAAAGCAATAAAACCATATTAAATGATAGATGTTTGTTTCTTTTTGATATTCCGGACACATAAAAAGCAGCCTTCGTACATCTAAATATTTGTAGGTCTTATAATATGAAAATAATCTGGCTTCAAAACTACCTGAATTGCCAAAGGAACTTTTAGCCACATTTCACTTTTATTAAAGTTACATTTCCAAAAACAATTAAACACGTATTTTATTACATACAATAAAGAATTTGAACACCATTAATTCGACCTTAATATAAGAATTAATTGTGTATCCTTATATAAATTTTCAATTCTTATTTTAAGTCCATTAAATTGATTTTTTGAAGTTATACTTCTTTAGGCGAGTTATGAAAAAAATATGAGAGTGAAATTTTAAGATGCGCACGCATTAGTGTAACACAAAATTAACAGGTTGAAGCTGGCCGCTAAACCGCTCATTAAGTGGTACCAACAAAACAAAAATCAAACCTCTATTAGTCGCGCATGGTGGAACGCCCGTCGCCTCTGATCACTGTATTCATATTTATAATATTTGTCTACATGTTTCTCGTGTCTACATCCACAACACGTGTTTTAATTTCCTACAAGTGCGAATTATATATGTGCTAACAAATATAATCAGTAATGATTTAAATTGAATATTTTGATTAATATTATCTACTATTCGTAAATATTAGTGAAATAAATTGTGCTTCTATATTTGTTTAAGTGCTCATATATAATTGAGGTCAACTATCCGTATGTATTATTTATTGATATAAATTGCAATATTATTATTTAATGTAATTCATACTAAATATTATTAAATTATTAACATTAAATATTTATTATTGGTTATTTAATATTTACAAAATAAAGAAATAAATTTAATAAAACATTTAATAAAAAAACTTGTGATAAAAATTAAGATCGAACATCAAATTAAAATATTAATTTTTAGTACCTATTTATTATTAAATTGAATAAATAATAAATATTTGAAAAAGAAATGAACAAATTTAATGAAAACTTATCGAGAAACATGAAAATTTTAAGAATCTTAAAGTAAGAAAATAATAAATATTTCAAAATGATGAAACTTAAATTTAATTTTTAAATTAGTATTAAAATAATTAATGTAATCAATTATTTATTAATAAATAATTAATTATTAATTATTGTAATCAATTATTTGCATGCAAATGAAAACTATTTTTAATGATGCCAAAGAAGTATAACTTCTCACGCACGTACATAAGTACGCGCACCCATTTTTTTTAAAAAGCGAAACACTTATTACTTTTATTTAAAGAGAAAAGCTTCGTATAGCAGTTTTCATGAATCTCAACTTGAAAATCAACGGTACATAACTTCGATGTAAATGTTTACTTCCCTTTTCATCCTCTAAGGTACAGGCTTCTTAAAAACCTCGTCTTTGAGCTTGTTTGCATGACAAAATTAAGCCCAGCCTAAAAATTCAAATTTCTAAAGCCAGATTTTTCCCTGTAGGTAACTGTTCTGCTTTAGCAAATAAATACTCTTAAGTGAATCTTTACTTTTACTGTATTACATACATACCAAAAAACAAAACGAGAACATCAACCGTATCGATCTCGCATCGCGTTTCGGTCTCGCTCACAGGTCGTTAATAACAGCGGGAATGTTGTGTTTAACCCTTAATTAAATATTGGGAAATTATTTCCCATTTGACGCTACCGTAGAATTTCTGTTTTATTTTGTTACTGGTAACTCTAATCAGTACCAATCTGAGGAAGATATTAATCCTACAGATTTTTAAAATCTAATGTACTGGCAAAATTTTGTACGAAACCACGAACTGTCATCGTATGTCAATTTCAAAATACAGTTTGAAATATTTCGCGAAAAAACCGCTTCTAATGAGGGTTTTGAAAGTTTTTGAAGAAAAAAAATCTGGCAAATGCATAAACACAATATTCTTGTAATCTAGACATGTTTTCTGAATGCCTTTTTCGGTTTTTGCTTTCGTAGCATTGATATTTGTTGGATTTTCTTAGGTTTAACAAAGCGGGAAATAATTTCCCATTGTTTGTTCCTGCAGTAGAAAGATACCAATTTATATTATACAATAAATAATTTGTCTGTTGCACTATATAAGTAGCTAAATAGATGTAGGTGCTGTTAGTGTTACCTAACTAACACAAAGTTGTCAGCGAGTAAGTCAGCTACCGAGCTTTCTCGAGATTGAACATTTGTTTTATAGCTGAGTCACTTACAATTTTTAGGAACTTTTGTAACTATTTGTGCTGCTGAAACTACCTACTTACCGTCTTTCGATTACTTATTTTCAGCTATTTAAATATGTACGCTAAAAAGATACGTGTAAAGATAAGTGCTACCAAGAAAAATTAGAAGAGTTGGTAAAAAATTATATGACTTGTCTGATTTATCAGATTCAGACTCTGAAGACAACTCATGCTATGTCAACAGCATTCATTCCTCTTCTGATAGTTACTGCAATCAGCGTGACGATAACCTAATTGAATAACGTCTTGAATATATCTTTGGCTGTGAATTGAATGAAGACAAACAAGAAACGCCTACTATACAAGTCCAACAAATTGTAAAACAAGCAAAGTATTGCTTGTTTTTTATTTTATTAGATAAAAACAAGAAAAGTCGGAGCAACTAACATGTATAGAATTTGTAGTAAAATGTATCAAAAGTTGAGAGCTGTTCTGGACAATGGGAAATAATTTCCACTTAATTATAATTTGCTTTGAAATACCGGATAATGGGAAATAATTTCCCACCGCAAAACCCCATTTCCCCAACACAAAAGGAATCTTTTTCGGAATCTCCATAACCCACTTACCTAAAACCAAGACCAATTTTCAATTTTCTCAAAAATTTTTTATTTGATTAAGGGTTAATTGAATATCTGTCGCGGTAGTGTTGCGGGCGCGGCGCCGCGCGCGCCGGCCCGACAAATTGCCAGCCCGGTAATTGGCAAGCGGCCGCCGCCCGCCGCGTGAATTGATGCTTCATAACCTCACCACGAAAAATGTCGCCGGCGCCGATCCGTCAGCGGCGGAGATTTTAATTGCGAAGCGGAGACGAATTCGCGTATTTGTACGAATTAATGACGAAACGTGACGACTCACGGTTTCGAGAATATTAAATGATCTATTGTTATACAGGTAAATACATCGAGACCGGTGGAAGAAATATGGATCAAATTAATCATCTAAACTTCCCAGGGGAAGTAATAGAAGCAAGGGATGACAAACGAAAGGATAGGAGGACGACTTGAAAAGGTAGCGGGCCCATTATGGTTACGTACAGCAAAACAGAGAAACGAATGGAAAGCCTTAGAGGAGGTTATTGTCGAAAGACAAGTGAAGAGGGGAGAAAAAACCGAATGCCGATAAGAAGAACTAATTTAAAATAATTATGTTTAACTTTAGATTTAATAATATTTACATTCTAATAAATGTAATATCCGCAATAAAGGCTTATTTATAATATTTATTTTAAATACATTGGATTTATTTATTTATTTTAAATACATCGAACGTGCGCAGTAGAAACGTGTAGTTACATTAGTCAAATTATCGGTCGTGTGATTGACTTTGTCTAAACACGTTCTTCGCCGATTGTGATCCGTGGAAGTGAATGAATGACGAAACTTCTGCGTTTTCTGCGATACTCCCCTGTCAGGTTCGTCACGCAAAGCATAAATTGTACAAGTTACCTACCGCTATAAAAAGTATACAGAATGTTACGAATGTTAATTTCAAGATACAATTTATTATCGTGTAAAATTTTTCGAAATCGTTTTGCCGTGAAACGTGTTTCAGTTCGGCTCGGTGGGAGTCGCTTGTAAAAGTGACCTGTAATGAAAAATGTTATACCGAGATGCTTAACAACTTTCAAACGATGTTACCAACTTGGGGTATTTTTTAGAGGAAAAAAAAACAGTTAATCGATAGCGCATATGTCATGGATATTGCAATTATCCATCCGGGCGAGAATACTGACATTTGGCAGAACTCAATGTGCTAGTCGGATTGACACATTCAATTCAAGTAGGTGTGAAACGTCTCACTAATACTAGTGCTCATTGAAAGTTAGAAAACATGTCCACATTGCCATCAGTCGATGTAAAAGATGTTGTAAATCATACTATATCTACGCGGGCAGAGCTGCGGGCAAAAGTTAACGATTATTAAAATTTCAATTGAAAGTACTTGCGAGCATATAGTGATTGGCGATCCGGCAGGTATCGCCAAGGTATTCCTATAATAATGATTATTTATAAAATTGCATTAAGATTCGTAAATAGATCTTGCTTTCGCATCTTGTACCATTTAATTACCCTTAGGTAGTGATAACCAGCGTATGGCGATTTCATGACTATACTCTTCTATCAATGTCACAAAAATTAATTAACATTAATTTAATACAATATAATTCATTCTATCAAGCTATTTCTATATTAGAAGCTATGTCTGGTCAATTTTGCCTTCACGACGGATCGAATTGCTTAGTAAGTTGGCCAACGATTGTTTCTAACAACTTAATAAACAATTGCTTTTCTTTTGTTTAAAAATCTTTTTGATAACTCCACGATTTGTTAGTTTTATTACCTTAATTCTACTACCCGCCAGTGAAGGTAGTGGGTATTATGACTATCTATTGGTATCTTGACAGACGTCAAAATATATTACAACCGTGATTAAAATATTTCTTAAGTTCAAACTAAAATATCCCCAAAACTAAAGTATTTTTTTTCAATGTTCACCCTTAAACTTGTATACATCAGCAGCAATAATAATGCACAATGTTTAAAATAAAGATATTTCTCTCGCAACATGACACGCGGCTAACGAAACGAATAAAGCTAACGCGGCGCACTGGCCGTAAAGCACTGGCGAAACGGCGCCGGCGCCTCGTCGCGCAAACGCCAGCGCGTATTAGGGCACCGGCGAGATTCCGTATCGGAATAAATCTACGAGAAATCTGTATTCGGGCGGGCGACGGCGGTGCGACGGCTGTTTGCGAGACACGTATCGTTATGGCCGTATGTAAAAGTGAGTCGCGTAAGCCGCACTTTGTTGCAAATCCCGGTCTCGAGCGGGATTTCCCCGGGCCGGGCGGCCCGCGCTTGTTACGCCCTGGCCGGCGCACGCGCGGCGGTCGCACCCTCGATCCCGCACCGGCTTTTCCCTTATGTCCCATACTATTTATATCTGTCTACGTTTGAACTTATTATAGACATCATAACAATGTGTCTCAGATATTATAATAGATGATATAATAAGTTGCTAAATAAGCAACCGAGCTCTGTTAGGCGTCTTTCGAGTTTCTTGCGGGAATGTCGTGATTCCCATGGGAAAATTTGTTTATGTTTATTTGTAACAATAAATATTTGGAAACATAATATATTAATTTGCAAAATTTAACTACACGCATGTTATTTACGTAGTGCTGCAATCTGTAGTTCATGTCATGTGCTATGATTTGTAGCTGGGAACCGATAACATATCAACAACATTTTTACCTCAAAAATTTATGAAGTGGTACAATAAAACAATATTTAAGAAAAAAATCTTTTTTTCTCCTTTTTAAAATTAAGACAACTATGTAGATAAAATACAAAGTTTTTTCCAGATTAAATAATACTTCGCAATTATTAAGGTCGTTCCCTATATATACATATAAACAAAAATTGCTCACTTAAAGTAATAAGACAAGAAATATTCAGAATTATTTTCAAATTATTTTTAACCGACTTCAAAATTAAAAAGGAGGAAATTCTCAATTCGACTGTATTTTTTTATGTTTGTTACGGCAGAACTTTCGACTGGGTGAACCGATTTTGATATTTTTTTATCTGAAAGCTGGTGCTTCCCGTGTGGTCCAATTTTAATTTGGTTCAGTTCTGACAATGGCATCTATGAGAAAATCATATAAATCTTAAATTTGCATTAAGTATGTGCGACAAATGGACGAATAACTCAATATCACGCTAACCGATTTCGATGATTCTTTTTTTATTAGAAAGGTGTATTTCAAGGGTAGTTTGATGAGAGTTTAGTTAGGTACTGGTCATGAAATCCATGACAAAGTAACGGAACTCTTCAATTCTTATAATCAAATTAACGATACTCGGCCGAATCTTTTATAGGCTATCTGGATATTTGAGTCACCTACCGTAAGATCGGTATGGTGAAGTAATTATCGTAGTCGAATATGATGATCAATGGAGCTCCTTAAAAGCTTACAGTAAGGGAGCGATGTATGAGCAGCACGTTTAATAGGTTTACCCATATTCAGACAAATTAGTTAGAGTACTTAAGATTCACTAAAAATCAAAAAATAAAAATTTTAACACTAAAAAAAATCCGACTTCACAACAAAAACTATTCCAAAACAAATTAATATGCACTAAAAGTAAAAAATAATTGCGTATTCTTCTACAACTTAATAATCAACTTACTTTTCTACTCATCAATATGTAGGTACGATCTATGTGTTTACCACGCAAGAAGGTGGGTTAGGTGGGAAGGTACGTACCTACCCACTTCAAATTTAACTCAACACATACCTGTGAATAACAAACAATGATTAAAATATTTTTAGAGTTCTCCTGAGTAAAATGAAATGAAAATATTAGACTACTTAAAAGTCAATCAAATTATTACGATAACGTAATGTAGTTATAATTATTTTTGATTTTGGAGTCGGTGTCAGCCAAGGAAACGCTACAATATATCTAGCAATAAATACCGACTCCAAAAATAACAATAATTTTAACTACATTATCGTCATAATTTGATTGACTTTTAAGTAGTCCAATATTTTTCATTTCATTTTACTTAGGAGAACTCTAAAAATATTTTGATCGTTGTTTGTTATTCATAGGTATGTGTTGAGTTAAATTTGAAGTGGGTAGGTACCTACCTACGTTCTTGCGTAGTAAACACATAGATCGTACCTACATATTGATGAGTAAAAAAAAGTAAGTTGATTATTAAGTTGTAGAAGAATACGCAATTATTTTTTTACTTTTTTGTGCTTATTAGTTTTGAAGTCGTTTTTTTTTATTATTACTAATACGTATATGACTTGTCGTCTTGATTCCTTATCTAAACTAGACTTCGATGCTAGAATCACAATCTAGCTTAGGTCGAGATCCACAGCGGCATCAATAATCCTATCAGTTCCGAGTTCGATTGCAATCTAGGTACGTTTTCTTGGAATAAATGTGCGCAATTCCTAATTTCACTGTAGAACGATAAAATATAGAGTCGAGGGGTGCGCCGATTTATCGTAGATAAACGCCAGAAACAGTAAAGGGCTAAGGAACGTAAAAGGTAGATAGTTTTTTTTTTCTCTCAAGAGATAGGAGCGAACATAATTCGCGATCCTCGCTAAATCCACTCCAATTTATGATGGGCACCTTTAACTACATTAGAATTTAATTTCAGTAAAACGGGTGTCTCTCTCACCTTCCATTAGTTTTATTGACTTTATTTCAGACTGGATACAAGTTTTATTAATATATTTTAAAGAGCTCTTACAAATATTTATATTTGAAAATGGTTTAACACAAAATGTTGGACGATTGCGACATTCGAGTTTTACTAAATTCATTTTCCATTTTCTACGTATATTTCTTTAAACCGTAAAAGTATCGCGAATATACTCCAGTTAATAAGAAGAAAGTTGGCAACGCTCGAACTTCTTTCCCGTCGCTTCAATAAAGGTAATGGCAGAAATCCACCGAGTTAGAAATTCGGTTCGCTTTGGTCGTACTAGGTTGGAGACAGTCACTCTTTGAAATTGACTGCTTACGACGCTACGCTGTCAGGTACGTATGTTTACTGTGACACACATAATTTTGTTCTTAGTAAAAATTGTAATGGGTTCATCTATATATTGGGCATTTTAAATGACATTAAGACATTTTTTGAGCACACAGGCTGAGAAAAACGCATCATGGGTCTCGAATTCATGATATTTTACCATATTATACAATATTTAGACTATTTGTAGATGGTAACACACTTGTTACCGAAAACGTTAACCACGAAATGGCGGTAAAAGTTATAAACTATCAAAAAAAATTCTATGATTTGGCGTCCGGGTTAGAAATCTTTGTTAAACAATAGACTTATAGGGCGTTTTTTTGCGACGATCGATGACATTTTATTTAAAAGTTTACAAAATGCAGTTTTAGAGCTTACAATGTTCTTTAATCGATTAGTTTTGTCGGTTAGTTACAAGGTTTGTGTGTTTTCCGATAGAAATTCTCATCCAAATAAAAATCACAGAATTACGCGGAGTATATGCGCGAAATGCAGTATTTCATAGCATTATACATAGTAGTATAAATAAGCACTTCGACAAATTTTATAGCCGATTTGCTTGAAATAGAGCCATAGAACGTCATAATTGTATGCAGATAGAGTGATCATATGTGGTACTTTCCTAATAAACTGTCGTCTCCACGTGGGCATTCACTCTTTTCAACATCCATCAACGTTCACCAAACCACGTCTAGTATACTTAGTTTTGCGCGTACAACACACCAGATGTGCATTGTCTACAAGTTTGTAAAAATTTAATGTTGATTGTATGTTACTCATAATCTCGATTACCACTAGATCGGTTGTGCATAATTCTGTGAGTTATATGTGAAAAATAACTAAAAGGTAGCTTGAGCAATTTTTAACAGGTGGCGATGTGCACTATTACGATGAAAATTGCATATGATTGAATTTATATTTGGTTGTCATGGAATACAATTTGTGGTATAATTATTTTTGAATAATTGGCGATGTTATTACCATTATCGTAGAATAAATATCATTCTACATAATTTGTAAATACGATGATAAAAATATAGAAAAAGTACAGTTTGGGCGATTATGTGAATTTGAATGTTCCTTATATTTACAACATAGCCTCGGCGAAACTGCTGGTTCCCACTAGTAACTTGTTTTCTATAAACTGTATAACTTTATAACTGTATAAACTTTCTATAAACCCTAAGCGTTCGTTCTATAGATTTACCTAGTTATTAATACCATAGCTAAATGGCTTGGATTGTCTATGTTCATGTAATTATTATGTTTCTGTTGTAAATTGAATCGAATAGTAATTCAATGTTTAAATGACGAAAACACTTAAGCTTATATCGCTACTATAATTCTAGTTTGCAAACATTGTTCTATATTAACTTGTCTAGTTACGAAAAAACACATAACGACTTAAAAAGAAAGAGAAATAGTACAGATAGATATATAATTAATCAGTTTTTCCCCGTCAACGCGTTATTATATTTCCGTCCAAATCCTTGGCAACCGAAGGTCTGTTTTGAATTAGTCCCTTTGCGTCCAAACTCCGTTGAGATCCACCTCGGGCAAAGGGTCAGTTATTTCTCAAATTTTGCAAATCGGATATTGTCGTTTGTATCGGATCGACCCAAATAGCCGCGATTTGAATAGGTTTAGGGAAATACAGGCTGTATTGTTTCACCGTAATTTAAGATTAATTGAGGGTACACGTGCCCGCCTCGGATGCCTCAATTTCAGGTATACGCATTAATTATTTTATTCTTTATTCACATTTTAAACAAGAGAAACGTCATTAGGGTGTAATTTATATGATTACACAAAATTATTGACTAGCATAATAGAATTGGATGTAGTAATCAATAGCAATTGGTTTTAAACTCATAATCTTGGTTATAAACATATAGTTCTTATTATAATGTGTGTAGATTTGACTAAATATAAAATTCAATGGACAATTGCATTGTCATTCTTCGCATTCATCACTCTCGATTTTTTGCGTTTTCAATTCAAATTTACCTTTAGCGAGTCAAAGGAAACATAGATCTTGGAAAATAGGCATTGTCTATTAAAGTCGAGAGATGTGTCTGTGAATCGATATCATAGAAGTATTTATACCTCATGATATTTCTACACAGAAACGTAACTAGATATCAATAAATAAATAAATAACTTTCTAAATCAACTTGCCTGAAGGGATTGATTCTCTTCATTTAGATTAAATAAAACTCCCGTACATGTATATTCGACGACAGCGCGATAATGGCGGTCTCGCGACCCGTTGTCGTGTTCGGGGTTATTTCCAAACAAGCGAATCCTCGGTCTGCCAATGTCATCGATTTTAAATTTGTATAAGTAGATACTGATTTCGAAATAATAATAATTTTGGTTTTTTAAGGGACGATTCGCCAACAGCTAATGATGTCAACTTGAAATATTTTTCAAAATTATATCTACATATATAAATATCTGCTCATAATAATTGGATCCCCATGTTTTTTGTCTGTGTCAACAATGGCTGAGTAATGTAACGCCTCTCTTGTTTCTGTTATAAATATATGTTATGTCAACAATAAAAATTGATCCCAATTCTGTTTTACAATTTCAATTAGGATATCATTTTCATAGTTGATTATTATAAACCGCATTGTTTACAATAGTATTGCGCATAGTATTGCGCATTTTGTGTCCATGTTTCTTCATTTTAAGTTATCAATCTGTATATCCGCATATCAGCGGAATTTTTCAAATTACACTGCTATAGTACCAACTAGCTTTAAATAAATAAAAAAAACAGTATTACGTACCATTGCCAACAATGCTTAGTGTTAATTCAGTTTTGGCGATATAACCGAGATTGATATTCGAACGGCTTGAAAATTAATTTATATGGAAAATGTAATTTAAATTCTCTAATTCCTCACTATTTAAAGTCTAATTCCTCATTGTACAAAAGCTATCGAAAATATCGAGATGCAGATTTTCCTCATAGGTCCTATATTATTTTTAGGCTATTTTTAATTAATAATTTTGTAATATGTACGGTTTAAATAAAATATGGAATAAGGTTTTGTTAAGAAAAAATAAGTATTGAAATGTATGAAAAACTGCTTTTGATTTGGTGGCACTTACATTTTTCAATGTATGTATTACTTACTCCAAATTTGTAGTCATCTTTTAGATTAATAAATATACAATTGTTAGTACCTCTCAATATCACCCGCATTATAAAGTGTCATACTTGGCAATATAGAAGCCATACATCTGAAATAAATTTTAAAAGCATTTTATAAGATTACTATCAAAAGAATGTCATTAAATCGTTATTGTAATGCATTTAATTTTTATCGCATTTATATGACTCTATGACTAGCGAGTCGCTGTATTGTCAGGTACGAGACTTTTTTCAGCTTGCAATTTGCACGTCAAATTTCTCAAAATAAGAAACAAATTCTATTGTTGACTTACAAAGTGAAACAGAGAGCAAAAAATATCTCAACAAAAGAAAAAAACGACTTCTAGTGACATTTGTAAGCGCCGAAGGCTATTACAATGCTTTACTCTTTTCACAAGCTTAGTGGTGCCGCCGCTATCAGATCAAAAATAATATTGCATGCCTTAAGCGCGAGCGTAGGTATGCTTCTACTGTCGCCTGAAAATCCCGTGTAATCACGATAACTAAAAAACTATTTAACTTTTAAACTTAATTTCTTTTTCAATCTCATTACTAATCGATTGAGAATAAATGTAATGAAAATCATAGCTTAATATAGTACCGATTAGCTGTAATTGAATTTTTTGACTCGCAGTTATTCATGTTTTGATCTGTCATTTCGCTTAAATATCTGAAAGGGAGATTGAAATGAATGTTTTATGTTTTTGTAATTGCCAAGAGATGGCGGTAGTAATATCAAAAATAAAACAACTATTTTCGCCCGAGGATCAGCTGTACGATTTAGTTCAACTGTATATCTTTAAGTCGCGCGCGCAGGGTGCCCGGGTTCAAATCTGTTCAAGAATTTGTTATTTTTTATTTATTTTTAATTACTTTCGAACGTTTTAATTAATTACAAAGCTATTTTTAATGTAATTAGTAATACGTTTATATTTACAACAATTATTGTATAATAATTTTAATTAGTGACTTCGGGAAAATTTGAAGAACTTCAAAAAACGATTTTTGGTGAAAAGCTCATATATTACTATTAACCTCTAATTTAAATAACATACGTATGTTACGAGCGCTTAAGGCATGCACATTTAGTTTTGCCAAATTTCTTAATAATGTGTACAAAGACCTAACCGACATCTTTTTTATAGTGATATTTATTAATTACGATTAAACGACACCAAAATAGACAGTTATTTTCAATGGGAATATATTTAATCAAAACGAAACACAATACCTAGAAATCAGTATTGTGAAAACAATTAACAAGTATAGAATGGTATTTATTAGTGATAGTCATTTTGCGATGACAGATACAGTATACTGTGCTATTTGGTACTATTAAACGTTACAAATAGTATAACGTACGAAATTCTGCCGCTGTGAAGATAGCCACAAAAGCGTCGCAAAGGCGTAAAGTTGGCATGCGGGGGAGAAGAAGAAAGCATCGGGGAGTGATAAGTCTGCTCATTACACCATTCACAAGCAATTCAGGGCGGCAAAGTTTCGTGCGTAGTACTGTATGTATATGGATACCTTGGCGCACAGCGCTCAGTAGCGTCCATTTTCCACGTAATAAACAATACGGTTTCGTCTTATCATCTTTTGCGTATTGTGTCATTTATTTGTGAAATGAAAACCTCTTTAGGCGTCCGGAGCATTTTATTTCGTGGGTGATTGAGCGAATGAGACTGAACTGTCACGCTCGGCTATATAATATTTGTTCGGCTAAAGTCGGCTCGAGTCGACTGAGAGAACGAGAGATATAGTCAACGCGTCACTGCCATACTCAGCGAGTGTTACATGAGATTGTACGCATCAGTCGCATTCAATATCGACATAATTATGGTATGGACCATGTCAATACGTTTTGTTTAATATGTTACTTAATATTGTACGCATTTGTACATATTAGGTTGGGGAAAAAGATTTTTCGTATTTAACAAGCAAAAAGTCGCAGTCTCTAGTTGTCCTGTTTGTATCTAGCTAGATACAAGATGAAATTAAAAAAAAAAGAAAAACTAGTAATAACGGTGTTCCGCCATTTTTCTATTGTTTTTCTGTCCACCAAAATGAGTGAATCTAACATGGAAATGGGAAATATTTTGAAGCTTTATTACAAAAAAGAGGAAAATGCTACACAAGCCGCGAAAATAATTTATAATGAATGATAAAATCGATGCCATTTTCGAAAACGTAGAGCGAGATCGGCATATCAGTTCTTACAACATAGCTGAAGAGGTGAGGATTGATGATAAAACAGTTTTGACCCATTTGCAAGAAACTGAATATACAAAAAGCTTGATGCTTGGGTCCCACACGAACTAACTGAAAGAAATCTAATGAATCGCATATTCATTTGCGATTCTCTATTGGAACGTAATGAAACCAAACCGTTTTTGAAAAGATCGTGAAAAATGGATTACTTACGACAACAACGTGCGAAAAGGATCATGGTAAAAGGCAAGCAAGCTCCACAGACTATAGCGAAACCCGGATTAATTCGCAATAAGTTGGTGCTGTGTGTATGGTGGAATTAGAAGAGCATTATTCATTATAAGCTTTTACCGCGGAGCGAAGCCATCAATTCGGATCTCTACTGCCAAGAACTGATGAGACTCTAGCAAAAAGTAGAGAAAAAACGCCGGACAGAAAGGGTGTGGTTTTTCATCATGATAACGCCAGACCACACACATCTTTAATAACTCAGCAAATATTAAGAGCAATTAGTTGGGATGTTTTAATACATCTGCTCTCCTCTGTGCTCTGACCTTGCACTCACAGATTTTCGGTTTCGGTTCCTTTAGAATTCTTTAGGTAGTGTTACGTTAACATCAAGCGAGAACTGTCAAAACTACTTCTCGCAGTTTTTTAATCAGAAGACCCAAAATTTCTACAGCAATGGGATTATATCATTATATATAGAATGGCAACAAGTTGTTTAACAAAGTGGCATTCAACATGATTTTTGAGTCTAAGTTCTGTAGTGCCGATTTTGATTAATTATGTCTAACGAAACAAAGAAAAAATACTTTTTTCTAATAAAGTTTGCTTTTGTAGCAACCAGAACGGAAATTAAAATTTTAAGGAAATATAGAATTTTTAATACAAAAGCAAGAAAAAGAAATTTAATTTATATGTTAATCACTTTTATTTACAAATAACAATAAAGCGAAATCTCCAAATATTAAAAAAAAACAGAAAAAAGCTTTAAAAATGAATATTTTTTGTTTTTCTTCTGTGTGAGTATGAACTTTCTCGTATTAGACTACAAATGTAGTCACCCATCATGTTCTCATTATATTGTCCTTGATAACGTTGTTCAAAGTTCATCACATCTTTGTGAAAGCGTTCTCCTTGCTCTTCTGAATATGCCCCCAAGTTATCTTTAAGCTAGTTTAAGTGAGCATGTAGCATATGTACTTTAAGGGACATTCTGCAACCCATGAGTTTGAAATTATCAAGCGTATTAGAAATGAGTTCTTTACAATTTGCATTTTTTTTTTTGCCAAGAAAGCCATGGATCACTGCTTTGAGGCTGAGCCACGCTTGTTTTTCGTGGGCGTTCAGTAACTCAGGAATTCTTCACTGGCCATTAATTTATTAATTTGTGGACCGACGAAAATACCAGCTTTAACTTTAGCCTCTGACAATTTAGGGAAAAAACTCTTTAAATATTCACAAGCTGGACAGTCTTGATGAAGAGCCTTCACAAATTGCTTCATGAGGCCTAATTTTATTTGCAACGGAGGCATCAAAATATGATCGGCCTTCACAATGGGCTCATTCTTGACATTATGTTTTCCTATCTGAAACTCGATCCGTTTAAGCCATGACTGCTGCTTGTAGTGAAGTGTGTCGGCTCTACTGTCCCATAAGCAAAGGTAGCATGGATATTTAATGTATCCGCCTTGCATTCCCAACAGAAAATCCACAATCTTGAAATCCCCTATCACTGGCCAAGCATACTCTTCATACTTTAAAGTTTGAAGCACTATTTTAACGCTTTCGTAATTTTCTTTGAGGATTACAGAATGAACCAGAGGTAGAGTTGGAAATTTATTGCCATTATGAAGGAGAACTGTTATTAAACTTTTGTAGAGCTGTCGATGAAAAGACGCCACTCTGATGGAACGCAAGGGATTCCGATTGTTTGAAATAAACCTTTCACATTATTGCAATAACGAAGTCTCTTCCTTTGTAAAAAATGCAGAAAATATTTCATGACGTTTCCTTTGATCACTTATATTAACATCCTTCTTGAGCAAATTCCATTGTTTCAAAAGTGAAGCTAATATTTCTGCTTTAAGTTTAGATAGGTTTAAGTCTCTAACTAAGTCATTAAGCTCTTCTGAATTAATAAAATGAGGTTCAACAGACACTGATTCGAGTAAGAATTCGCTGCATCCGCTACTACCAGACACTTGTAATGGCGGCAGCTGTTCCTTCGTATTTGAACGAGAAGGAAAATGTTCACTGTGGGGTACTGGAGCAGTTGTTGATGGTAGATCTGGGTACTGAATTTTTTTGGCATTTTTCCCAGCCCGACGCTTGCGTGGATTATCTACACAAAAGTAGCAATCATTGATGTGATTAGTGGGCTCCCTCCATATTCTTGGTACTGCAAACTTCATACTTTTTTTTTCTCCTCGATACCAGGCTGGAAAAAAATAACATACAGATAGATACACACGTTATTCATTTCATATCTTACATTTTTTGCAATTAGTATCCTTGAAAGTTATGATGCTCTCTTACTTTCTAATGTGTTTTTGCAGTTAGTACATGAGAATTTAGGTGCCCATATTTTATCTTCACTTCAAATGATATGATTAAAATAAGCTTCATAAGCTTGACAGAGTTTTATATTTGACGACAAACTGAATTTTTTAGCCCTCAATTTAATGAATTCGTCGCAAATGTAGCAAAAAGAATTAACATCATTTTTACACTTTTTGGAAGCCATTTTAGACTTCGTGCAACACAAATGACGTCGTTTTTTGGCAATGGTAGCGCGAATATTACTGAAACTACCTGCCATTCCCATTTCACACCCGTAACCCCCCTTCAGCCCGTCTCTTGCGTCTTAAAATCGATGCTCTGCAAACTGTCTGCCAAAATCTTAAAATATTTATTTTTCATTGTAAAATGTACAAAAGTAAGTTTATTTGCTATGAATGGAGCCTCTGGTTACTTTAGCTATAGATAATCAGAAAATTAATTTAATAACAAACCCAAATTTTTTTTTGATGACTTGTGTAATTAAATGTCAATAAAATATGATGAAAAATTATTTTCAATTTTATATAAAATATGATAAATCTTTTTCCCTGACCTTATATAAATGTGACATAACTTGCTGTGTATGAATGACACATTATCTATCCTCATAAAGAAATAGTATGGTTAAGATCACAAGACAGACACTTGCTGTATTTTATTAATAGCGAGAATATTTCGCACTCAGGTAACTTCTAACATTTCTCAAATGATATGGATGACTCGGAAAGAATAGACGAATCACATATACTGATATGTGATTCGTCAATTCAGTAGAAAATTAAATGTGTCTATTCGATGCAAAACGCGAGTGAACTTTAAAGTTTAATCAGCTCACATTCTAGTGTTCGGCGTCCATCGACGCCGTCACATGTCGATACTTTTACTCGTTCGATCTTCCCTCCAAATTTCTGGATTTACTCTTCTCAAACAAAATCTTCATACATTACCGATGATTTTGAGTGCAGATATCAATGTTGATTTTGCAAAAGGCTCATTAAATTTGTTAGTAGATTTTTTTGAATCGATATTAAATCCGAATGAAAGCACAACAAAATATGGAACAACAATTGACGGAGGTTTTTTTTAGATATATAGCAAATCTGCAATCAAAAGCATTCATTTTATATTTTAGTTACTAAAACCCTTTTTTTTTAGTTATCAGAGTACGATACAAATGACGATTAGCCAGAGTAATATTTACCAGAGTAATTTATTTACAATTGTACTTATATATATGGTAAATGTTTTTACTTTATCGATATACAATCAACAAAAAAAATGTTGTATTTCATATAATTAATCTCGCCTTGATGAAGTTTTAACTTCTGTCGTGTGGTCTTAAGCATACATCGATTTTATTTTTAAGTATTATAAATATACGTAAGTGTTTGAAAGTAGTTTTTGATATTTCAGTAAATTCACAGTTTCGGGTAATGTTCTCAAATTGTTTTGCAACTAGAGATCATGCGCTTCATACAAGTGTTTAAATGTGCATTGTTTACGTATTTAGGGCATTGCTTTATAATAATTTTGACATTTTCCTTTATTTTCCATAAATGCCTGAAAGTAACTGTAGTTAAAATATTACAAGATATATTCCCATCTACACATAGATCGCATTATTAAGGCTTCTCTTTCAGCTACACCAAAGAGTGAAGACCGTTTTGAATGATTTTTTTTTCATAAAGGCGTTTTTAAGAGAAAAATAATACAAATCTTCGGGGTTTATTGAACTTCGAAAAAATACCAATTTAAAAACGTTGCAAAGTCGGTATACGGGCGAAAGTTTTACGTGACAACGACTTTGAATGCATTTTAATGTGAATATTCATTCGTATAGTAGGAAGAAGGATGAAATAATAGTAACAATTTAAAACATTTATTTATACAAAGAATTATATTTAAAACATTAATTTATACAAAGAATCTCGCACTGAATTTCATATTAACAAAATTTTATTTTTACCTTTACACATACATACGTATTTATATACAATATACATACAATAACTTGCAATACATTTGCAAGCTATGCACTATTTCTAGCGCGCGGCAGACCGATCATAGTTGAGTGAGAGAGACGCAAGGCATTCGGCGGGCCTCTCGTTCGGTGACTCATCGTTACGTTACCGAGCGTTACACCTTTTCATAAGTGACTCCCAGTCGCAACCTAATTTAAGACGTTGTCACGTCAAAACGTATCCGAAAGCGAAGGCAACGCCCTCGGCGGCCAACTTCGAAAAGAGGCGCTTTAGTGGCCGTAAACGCGGCAATAACATGACCGTGACGCCGGGAGACTACCTATTTTGCGACCGAGTTAACAGTTACAATTCTCCGCCGGCGATTAGTAGCGCAGTTACGTCGATGAGCGCTGCAGCACGCCGCGCCGCAGCGATTCGCCGTGACTATTTGTTCCTGGCTTCGGCCGGACAAAAATCTTAATTAAACCTTAACGAAACTCCGCAAGATTTTTAGTGTACGGGCGGTTGTGATTACACGCGTTCGGGCTGTGTGTTCTTGATTGCTTTCGTGGCTGAGAAATTTCGCTTGTAATGCACTTTAAGCTTCTGCCGTGGAATCTTCATTCGTTTGTGTTGTAAATGTTTGTGGTGAAATTCGTCGAAAAAAATAATTGAAAATTTTGTTGTAGCGAATACAATAACTATGACAAGTTATAGGGTGAGAGATATTGTCGGACAGAATTTCTTTTAGAACCACTGCGCCGATCCATTGCAAAATCCAATCAGTTCTAGAGGTGGATGAACTGTATTTAATGCCGCAAAACGGATGTAAATGATACATTGAGAGATATTGCTGTTTAAAAAAACCATTAAAGAAGTTTTTTTTTTAATAATTTCCTTACCATTGCGTGTGATGATGGTTACGTCCTAGCATTGATAGCTTCTAAAATCGGACTATATTTCTATATTTATAGTTCGACAAATAGCATCAAAATATGCATGCAAGATTCTTTCAAAACATATAGTCGGTAAATAAAAGCGAATAAAAAGTATTTTCAATTGTTAAATCAACTGAGCTGATCGATTTTAATATATAATCAACTCTAGAATTCATAAAAAATTGTCGAATGCCGTAATTGTACTTCAATATTGTTCCAAAGATATTTTTATATACTCTGTACTATTAAACGAGCAATTCTTGTGTATGTCTGTGTGTATGTGTGTGTATATACACGCAGTTATGCTAATTTAGTATGTAGGTGCCTTTCCTGACGAAACACGCATTTACACAAAAATATGCTATAAAATTCTAACAATGTCACTACCATCTTGTTAATTTTTGAAATTCTTGTATTGTTTATGCAAATTTTTGAAGTCTTGCATTGTTGGTTCGTCAAAATTTTACGAGATGCCTTTAATACATTACCCGTATATGAACTTATCGTCTTAATTATGTATATCGGTGTCTTTCCTGAAAAAAGGTCACTTTTAAACAAAAAAAAGTACTTAGATAAGATTCTGCTCTTTAAGTTTATCTATATATCGATACCAATGTCTATCCTGAAAAAGATTTTGGTACTTCGATACTGGCATGCGATCCGGCAAAGAGATGTATATACTTAGAATCACTTCATCACTGGGGCGCACCATGCAGCGACACCGACTTTCAGTAAGATATTAATTTGCCATGACAGTACTCAAACCCCTAGGTCAAACTTTCGGATTTGTTAGAGTGGACTTAAGACGATCAGTTTTTATCCATGGCATATTGCATGTGGATTTTTTTAAATTAAAAAAATTAAATAATAAAGGTACTCCGAAATGAAAATAGTCGACATACCTCGAAATCGTCGGTCAAACTTCGAAAACTAACTAACTAATGATAGGTAAACTGTAAAGTAACAATCGTGCATAGCAGATTGTTTAAAATTAAGTGTGGAAATAAGTTACTTCTTGATTTGTTCATTTATTCATGTGTATATAAGTTTGTAAATTTTTTATATACAATTCCACAAAAATAACGCCAGGCGAAATGCAATGATAAATGAGTGAAATATCTTATTTTAATATTTACTAATCACTCGATTTTACTGGTTTATTTGTAGGTAAAATTGTGAGCAGGTACAAGTATTCTTAAACTTTCATTGGACGGAATTGGATGGAAATGGACGCTCCAAGAAGAAAGGACACAAACAAATCAACAAAATGCGTGTACTTTTAATTGCGACAATCGTTAGTTTATTATTAATCATATTTAACAAAAAAAAAAAAAGATTTAATTGACGATTTTCAACCTCTCCTACACTAAAATACGAACCTAATAAAAGGAGAATTGTTATAATTAACAATGTATTTGAAAAGTGTAGTACATACGAAGCAGTGACTTTTTTCTTTAAGTACTTTGTATATGCGCTATACCTATAGGGGGATCAATATTTCTAGATAAATTGTATACAAAATAGTTACTACATATTACGATGATCATGCTTCTGATACCAAAAATAATTAACGTTTTATTTAATTTACTCACACACCTGTCGTTTCTACAATCTTTTTATTCAGGCGCTCGGAAGGAAGGATTAAACATGAGGAAATCGGACTAGTGAGATTAAAGCTTGTATCATCAAGCTTTATATTGCGAGGCATGCAGTATTAGTGTTTAACTGAAAGTTTTCGAGCTCTGAGAGCACAAATGTGTAGCTATATTAGAGCATATTATATTCTCCAGTATGGAATTCTATATATCTAATAACAATGTATATGCACGTATGAAAAATGTATATGTATGCATATTTTGGAGGTTTACATATTATTAATATGTATTAGTTGTAGTATGATCCCTATAAATGACAATATATGACCTTAAAAAATGACAAGTTTGGGGTAGGCCTACAATAACAACCAGACAAACTTATTTTTTCCAGACTTTTTCTTGTTGCTTACACAAAAATAAATCATGAGTTCAGTACATCGCCTTCACATTAAGCTTTTCATACAATACTTATAAAGTCATAGTTAACTTAATGCGAATTGGGAGTCATATCAAACTTTTCGCGCATCAAATAAAAATTTACGCGACAAATCGCAAAGATATATTTTTGATGATATTGAGACGTATTACTATGTCTATTATTATATTCACAGAAATTATATTCCGATTCGGAATATTATATAATTTAAGACACAAGAAGCAGCTCTACACCCATATATCCAAACAATATGATAGATAGGCACGCTGGCCATAAGCTGGCGGGCGACGATAACGGCTTAGTAGAGCTTATTGCTTTAATCCTGCGACGAAGTGGAAAATTGTCAGCTACATGGCAGAACAATAGCATACCGCACATGATACCACAGAAGGGGATATTGCTAAATATTATTTTTATACGTAAAATGGTTTGCTAAATATGTCTCGTAAATTAATTAAATAAATCTCAATTAGATATTGATAAATTTTCCGTATTATACTTTTATCATATCTTTAATATCTTTTAAACTACACATTTGAAAATTGCAAAAAAAATATAATATACGTATTTTTCATAACAAAATCCATTCATTTGATTTGGCATCATTGGACCACTTAATTCTGTATAGGTATGTAAAAATGCAACGTTTTCCGTCAAGTAGATTCAAATAAAATAAGTCGTGACAGACGGACAGATAGACAGACTAGAAAGTGATCTTATAAAGATTCCACCTTTCATCGGGTGTAAAGAATTATAAAAAACCGATTCGGATATCCAACCATATTCGGTGTAGGGTTTTGTAGCCGTTTGCTACAAATAAAAGCACTACAGATGGAAAAAACTACGTTGTTGTACTTCTTTTTAAGTTTACTGCACAGAGTAGGTACTCTTTAAATGCGTTACTTTAAATGCGTTATTTCAAATGCGCTACTTTAAATGCGTTACTTGAATGCGTTATTTTAAATGCGTTGAAACATTTATTACAGGCTCAAAATGTAAAGTACGATGTGAAAAATTGCAGCAGCAAAAAAGCGAATCTTCATTGCACTTATATTCTTTTGTTGAGAAGTACAGTTTATCGGAAATAACTCGAAAACAGTACATCCGACCATGGTCAAAATAATTTTCGTTTAAAGTATTTATTAAGAGTCACCTTAATTATTTTTTTCATATTCTTGGGACATATGGTTTAGAAAATAGAAGGGTGGGACACAATTTCTGCATATTTCGGAGCGATTATTTTCGAAATCATTTACGTAATCAGAAAAATTGTGTAGAAATCTTAAAATGTTCTTAAAAGAACTGTCGAAACTGTCAATATATCAGATCATATTCAAAATAATTTTCGTTATAAGCGTTTGTAAAGCGTAATATTTGTATTTTTTTTTTCATATTTATTAGACATACAGTTTGAAAAATAAAAGGGGAGGATACAATTTATGCTACTTACGGAGCGATTATTTCCAAAAATATGCACTTAGTCAAAAAATTGCTTAAAAACCTTAAAATGTCTTTAAAAGAAATGTCTAAATTTGTAATACGCGTTGATATTTGTATAAAAATAGTAACTCAATTCACGTCGTGAATTGGAATAATCAATTTTAATAAGATAATCAAATAAAATCAAATCACCTATAAATGAATATCAATAAATCAATCAAATAAATTAATCATCAAACCTAAATAGTCAAATAAAGCGATAACTCATATCTCACCTAATTAATTATAAATAAATATCATCAACTCATTTCGAATCAATTTAATTGTCGATACTTCACCTAATCATCTAAATCAAAGTACACAAATATCACATCTAATTCAATTCATAAGTTCAATCATAATCATATCCAATAATACAACTCATGATATTATCCATAAATTGTCTTTATATCAAGTGTGAACAAAACATGATAACACAATACGTGTATTGCAATGTATATAAATTTATAATAATACCTAAAATTTAATATTTTAGGAAAACTAAATTCGAGCCAAATTTCTAAAGATGTGCTGTGTACGTTACTTTTACATTTTTTTTTACGAATGGTCAAGTGTGTCTTTAAACAACGACACATGTCCATGACAATTTACATGACGCGAAACTCATTTTTCTTACAATGATTTTTTTAATTCACTTTTTTTTATATACTTATCAAAAAACTCGTTAGTCGAACTAAACACGTCCGAAACAAAAGACTGTTTTTTTTTTTAATTATTGTTCCAACGGCATAAGCTCGTCAAAAGGAATGAATTATACTGCGTTTCTATGACCTCTAAATATATTTTAGTATTTTTTTTGTATACCTAAGAATCCATTTCAATGGGTCTATCACATTTTTTTAACACAATTAGTTGATCTTAACTTAACTAGTTGCAAGACATCGTTGGTAATCGTTGTTTTCTTGCTGGTTTGTAGTTTAGAAGTATAGTTTTCCACACAATATTATCCTTAGCCAAAATTATAAATACACCATAACTTTGAAACTATAGACATTCGAGACATGATATAGTATTACATAATTTCCATGTGTCAATACAATTGTCAAATACTAATATTTAACTTTGACAAAGTTGATACTAATATTCGCATGTGGAAAGTCGATCATCATTGAATTATTCATGAGTTATAAAATATATAGCTTAAATAGAAAACAAACAATATTTACCACGTTCAAAGACATCACTTAAATAGTGTTGAGTCAGCTGTTAGTAACGGTTTCAGGAAGTGTCACTCCGTCATTTGAATCAACACCACCTAGTGAAATACGCGATATGTAGAGGGAGTAGGGGATGAGACAAGAACTTTTATCAGAATAATATTACAACTACAAAAGAAATAAAGTTGTGTATTACAATTATGAAACAACGTCCTTATATCTCACTGAGATATGAGAGGCGTATGACTATTTTATGTTTAGTACTCTGAATTGTTACAGACAGCTCAAATTAATGTATGAGAATACACGTAAATTCTTGAAATATTTGTTTCTGAGAATAGTTTCTGTTTGAATCACCGTTTATACGTAGTATCAAATAAGTATATATTTATAAAGATGTTTCTAAACAAATTATAAACTTTTATGTTATTTATGACAACTAGATAACTTAAGTAGCTCACATTTTTTTAAAACAAAATATCTGTCTTGTTCGGACATTTTATAGTTTTTGCAGAGAAAACTAAATAAATATAGGGTGACATTTTTTAATAAACAATATAATGTATTTGTTTTATATTTCAAACAAGCAGCTCATGCAAATCTATTCTCCCGTGTGTGTTATGGTGTTAAATGGTGTTAAAACATGGTGTTGAACATATTTAATGACAATTAGTTAAATGTAAATTAGACTTCGTTTATTAAAATTTGGTCAGTAAAGCCGTAGAGAGATAAAATCATCTTAGGTTGAGAAACACAGACATACATATACTATATTATGAAAATTATAGTGCAACGTTTATTTTTTAAACGAGAAGCAATTTTGTTATGCCACGATAACATCGTCAGTTACATAAGTACATTAATGAAACGTGAATAAAATATTATTAAAATACTCAATTGTTAAAATTATTTTTGAAGGAAATGAAAAAAATTAAATGTGTAATGTTTTGTGGATAGTGTCCATTTCGGTTATACCAAAACGATTGTACTAGACTATGAAATATCGGCTTCTTTCTTCTACAAATATAACGTACACTATTTCAAATAACTGTTAAAAGGCAAATTTATCTGTATCTATTTCTTAAACTGGTACGAAGTCATTAAAAGTTTTCTTTATTAAATACAAAATATAATTGCCAAAGTATCTGCAATTATCAGAAATAAATTAAGCGAAATATTGATTATATATCGTAAATAAACCAAGCAGCTAAAATTTTGTTTAAATGTTATATATGTTTATTTACGACTCATTTAGTATTAAATCGATAGAATTCCGGAATTAAATACTACAAGACGAATCATTTATACGACTATAACACTGGAGGGCAATAACGAGAGGAACTAATGAATTCGCTCAGTTATAGTGGGAGTAGACAGACAGGGTAATTTCATGTTTTAATGAAGATCGCGCTTTTCCGGCCCCTCGCTGCCGGAAACAATAAATAACGCTCGCATTCGTCCAACTCCCAACTTCTAGTTCTAGCTCCATTGTTGCCGACTCTAACTTCTTAATGGAAGGAAATGAAAAACGATTCATTTAAGGTATAGTTGCGGGCTCTGAGTCTCGTTGCGATGAGGCTCTTTGTGTTGAAAGAATTATCATAAAAGACTCGTTTTATTCCAAGGTTCAGTATCTAAAGGACCCGGACGTACGCCCATTACGGTCGCTGTTCGCCCTTATATTTTTTAACCAGAAAATGCTGTACCTATTATTTACATGTTGCGAACGTGTTTCTTTTAACTTAACGTGCACCAAATTTTTTTTCTATGAGCGATTTGCATAACAAAAGAATATCCAATGATGTTACACTGGCCCCACTAAAAATCCATAAAGTTTTTTTTTTTCTAATAAAACCAGAAAATTGCGAGCGATATTGAGTAAAAATTCTAAATCGCGCTACTTTCAATTGACGCGTAAACACTGTTTGCAACAATATTTAATGTATGCATGTATTTGATAAAGGCAAATAATGATAAGTATAAATATTATGAAGTGGTACAAAGCAACAAAACGTATTTTGTAAAAATGGATGTTATAAAAAAAGATAATTATGACAATTTTTATAACATTATAAGTAAGGATTCAAAACTGACAACTTTTGAAAAGACACCACTTTTTATTGGATCTGTACTGATATCTAGCCAGCTTCTAAATATTCACTCGACATTCTACTGACCAGTTGCTTGTCTAATTAAGTCCAACTTACCACTTACTAGACAGAAACTCGATTTCATTTTTACTAGCCGGAAAGCGAGAATAAATTATTGTTTTTGTAGTGATGACTAAAAATGCCAGTAAGCTATTTCCTTACTATGATTTAACTAACACAAAGTTAGACTAAATACAGTAACGTAACATTGTTTTTTCATTTTATAATAAACACTCAACTTTTAAGCGCGTCGCTTGCAACGATAAAGGCATTTAGATACGCAACAGCTAAAAGATTTCGCGGCGCAAAGCGAAAATGCGAATTAAGTATTTGACGAAATTAGAAGGTTAATCGTAAATATCTCGAAGGCGTTCGAGGGCGAAGGTGTCAAAAAATAAAACGTCATCGGAACCGAGTGTAATTTGTACGTGTCAAGTGGGGCGCCGTCGACGGCGAGGGAGCCGCGAGAGGCGCGCCCGCGAGATGGCGATAGGGCAGGCGCGCCGGCCGCCGCAGCCTCCGGCAAGCGGATCGGCCAACTAGAAATCCCGTATTAGAAGTTGGTTTTATGCGACTTATCGCGGTAGCTCATTTCAAAATATAATACGGTCAATTTCGTACATACGGTATAATAAAACGACACGGAGTTTATTGGTTTTTATTTAACTTAGAAGAAAACGGTGACGTCATATTGATAACGGCCTCGTGGCAAAGTTCATCCATCGACGGATCAGCGTGGAAAGTTCAAAGTTCGAGCCCCTCCATGCGAAACAAGAAGATTACGGGAGAATGAATGTGCCTCAGCAGTGGAGTCACTCGTCTATATTGAACGAAGTAAAAGTTCGTTTTTATTACCGGCATGGATAAATTACGATAGCGCTAATACATAGTCAGATAAGTATTTGAAGCACCTTGACATTTGTACAATACTTGTTTTGTTGTATTCGAATAAAAAATTTAGGCCTGAATTAAGGGTAGTGAGGCTTAATTGATTCTTCAACTTTGATAACCTGGCGAGTACAATGTGCCACCGAAATGATCTGGCTTTTTGAAAATGTCTATTTTTGGGTAACCGTGTTATTTCTATTTAAATTTCAGCGCGCCTCAAATATATTGTATTGATATTTATAAAATATAATTTCTAAAATAATTGCCAAAATTTTAAGCCCGTTCTGGCGTCATCAAATATAAAATTTTATGGCGTTAAAATTTCAAAATGCCTGAGTGAAGTTTTTGGCAAAAAGAAATTTACAAGATTAAAAAAAAAACCGACAAAGTATGTATCGGACCACGAACAGTGCGTGTCGGACCACGAGCTGGATAGGATTTCATGGTTGCTCGTTACAATATGCAAACTTAACGGCTAATAACGTCTAATAAAGGGACCCACCTAGGACGGGTGTTAAGGATGTTATGATTTTGTGTTTCCATAATTTACCTAGTCATAAACTAGTATTTACTACCTATTTTACACAACCAACAATATTATCTAAGAATTTTTTATTGGAATTTTCTTTTTTCCTTCTCTAAGTACATTTCATAATTTAGTCCATTACTATTCATTAACTTGTAAAGTTTACAAAGCTGTTTTATTTTGTTTTTAACTTCGCTATATGTGCTGCTGTCATAATTTTTTCACATATCCAAGAATAACCATTTAATGGTTTTAACACACCCACGATGTTTTCGAATTAGCTATACCCTCTCACCATGGGATACATAAAAAAAAAATCATCCCAACTTCACGAGTCCTTATAAAATTCATTAAAGATTTTATTCTACCACTTTGTTGGTATGATTAAATGTATACCCGTATCGAAATGCTGCTTTTAGTACTAAAAGTTTCTGAGCTAAGCCGCGGACAGATAAACAGACACACAGACGGACGGACATAGAGAAACTATAAGGGTTCGTTGTTTACTACGCAGCCCCAAAAAATCATGGACTCGGTTAAGCTCCATCATTTTCTAGGCAGATGTTTGTGCATTCAGACACACTAACACAAGTATTGTACACATTTTCATGGAGCCTCAAATTAACCAAAAATGTCTATCAGCTCTCCTACTAACGAGTGACTAATGTTTTTCAACGCTGTTCGGAAAATAGATTTTGCTTTTGTACTACCATTATCACAATATTATTAAATTTATAATTTTGATTACATTTTATATTAGTTTATACAAAAGCTTGCTTACAATAATTTTTCTCTACATTTGATTGTATTTTGACTTCAATAGAGAAAACCATTTTTGTGTATTGCTGCGTTATTGCAAGAATTTCTCTGTTATTCCACAGTGCATTCCATATTTCATGTTATTCCCGTAAGCGGCTCTGTCGCCCGCTAAGCCGGCGCCGCGCCCCGCTGCGGGCGGGCGATCGCAGCGCGGCCGATTTAAAATGCATCGCACGGAGCCCGAGCTTTGACTTTTTGCTAACTTTAATTTTACATGAATTTACACAAAAGCCAGCCGTCGGCGATAATGCCTTCCATTTGTTAAGAGACGAGAATTACTCGGCCGTCGGCGGCGCGCGCCGGCGACGCCGCCGACGGCGGAAAAGTATAAAAAGGGTTGTCTTTGTTGGTAGGTAGCGGGGAATACATTTTAATGCGACCGCGCGCGCTCGAGCGCCGGCGCACATCTCTATCGCATAATCATCCCATTGTACGCCGTTTGTTGCCGAGTTCCATTTTGAGAATAAGCGAATACCGCTGTCCGAACCGGCTTATGTGATCGTCGATGATTTCAATACGATACGACATCTTTTATTGATTGTGTTTCATAAACACACTGAAAGTTGAGAAATGGAAGAAGGAGAAAGAAAACACTTCGTGCAACGAATTAAATACTTGCTGTGGATCAATAACTTTTTACGAAATTGCCAAACATAAACAAAATGAATGTGTCCCCACTATCTTCTTTTTTTTATTTTAATTGAAAATAGTAATGGATAAATATTCTCTCCATCTCAGTTGTTTCATGATTTCGCAAGCGTTAAGTAAATGCATAAATACTAAATTAGGACATATAGACAATAATACTAATAAGCTTTCTCTAAACTACTGCACACACATAGATTATATTATGAAAACATCGATCCATTTTTTTTGTAAAATAAATTCGTACAAGTCATTTACAAGTACGTGGTGATAAAGTCTATCTTTAAATCTTTACTTTAAAGCATAATAGAAAACATAAAACGCGAATCCCAATTCGGGCATCACAGCTCTTCCATAAGGGAATATCCATTAATAATCTGAGCTGTTTTCTTCAAATTGTTTTTCTTCCACACGCGGGTAGATTCAACTGTTGAGTTGAAATGATAACTAATCAAACTTTCATCAGATAGTACTGAACAGTTAAAAATAGCCGTAACGATACGTCGTATCATCTGTGCAGAGAAACATTATTTCGCTGTGCTGTATTCCATAAACCAGTGCACATGATAAATAATGTGGACGTAATGGTGTTTTTGAAGTCATCTGTTGTATGTGTTACCTTACTATATAATATACACATTTTTGTTTAATTTTATATACGTGAAATACAAAATTCTTCGACTGTTTTAAAGCTTTAACGAGAAAGCATGAAAGACTCGATAGTTACAATCGATAAAAATTGTTAAGAATATAATCGGTACGTTATTTCTACAATATGGAAACAACATTTTGAATAGAAACAACAACCAAAATTTTTACACAGAGAATTCGATAGAAACCCATAGGAAAATAAACACTTAAATACGAGATCGAAAATCATATGAGCGATTTTAATTCCCGTTTTATCGCATGACTCGGAACGGTGAGTCATTTGTCAGAAGTACGGGCGGTCGGTCAATAATTGAGAACGTGGCCTCCCAATCAGAAGAGACGGGGTTTGATTCTGACCACGACTGAATTGATCACTGACTGTTTAAATGAAGTCAATTAAACCATTCGCTCTGTTCGGAAACTATGTTGAGCCATTACTAACGATAGTTGTCATTGATGAAAACGGTCATTAGCAGTCCATAATTCGCATTGGGTCGGTGTGGCGGGCTTGGGATTCAAAGTTCATTATCTATATATAAGCGAAAAACGAGGGTTGCTATTTATGTATCCGGAACTGGCCACATATATAATATTTAAAAAGTAATTACAACATTTAAGAACGTAACTCTTTGGATGTAGAATACAGTTTAGTTCATGTAACTGTCAATTGATTTACGATTGTAGCGTCAAAACAGGCTCATTTCGATTGATGCAAAAAAAAAGATAATAAAAATACAATCATGGTGCGTCAAAAGCTGTTTATAATATCGACACAGGTGATGAATCTTGTATCTATGGGTATGATCCCGAAACTAAAGAACAGTCGACGGTGTAGGTGTTCCAAGATGAGCCGAAACTAACAAAAGTGATTCGTGCCAAAAGCACTTTGAAGTAAATAGTTGCCTGTTTGTTTGGTATATATAGACATGTGATAACAGTACCTCTATAAAACCGTAAAACAGTTAATTTGGAGTAGTACACGACCATTTATTTGCCAGAAGTCTTTGAAGAAATAAAAAAGAAGAACCGAGAATACAGAATCATTCTTCATCATAACAACGCTAACTGTCGCACATCGGCTGAAACAATTCGGTTTTTGAAAGGTCAAAAGGTCGAATTGCGGAGCCATCCGCCGTACATCCCCGATTTGGCACCCAAAGTCTTCTATTTATTCCCAAGCGTGAAGAATAAATGATTTGGTCAAAAGTTTTCGAGCCGCGAAGAGGCCATCGATGCGTTGAAAATGCAAGTTTTGAAGATACCTAAATCAAAATAGAAAAAGTGTGTTTCAGTACATGCAATAGTGCATCAAAAATAATGGTTTATATTTTGAAAAGCAATAAAACCATATTAAATGATAGATGTTTGTTCCTTTTTCATATTCCAGAAACGTAACTAGCAGTCCTCGTACCACTGACTGACTCATCACGAGATCTCCGAAACTATAAGTCTGATTGACTTGAAATTTGGCATAGTGACTCTTTTCAGAACGTAAACGCTTATTAAGAACGGATTTTACGCACATCTGATCCAAAAAAAAATCATCATTTGATGTCTACGCGGGCGAAACCGCGGACAAAAGATAGTTTGAAATAAAAAGATTATGAAGCCTATGCCTGAGCAGCGAGGAGATTGAAATCTAATATATCTAATAAAAGCGTAATAACAAAGGAGTGTTTCGTCACACAGATCTTACAAAACACTTTTTTAACGGTGATTAACATCGATATATTGTTATTAACTGCATAATAGATTAAATAGTTAGCCACAGAGTAACAGCCGTGGATTTAGTATATGCAACTAATAGATAGACAAAGAAAAAATAGAAAGCGCATAGTATACGCATGTGTTACATTTTAACACATAACATAGTCTATTCATTTTTATGCTGTGGTATTTTATGGACATGTATGCGGTAAGCGAATCTGGCACTGCTTATTTTTGTAAAATCTAAAGTGTAAGTGTACTTTAATATTTAGTAGGCGTCGTTACGTAATTACGTGGCCACGTGTGTTCGGATGTAACTTACATGAAAAAAAAATTAACAGAATCTTGCAAGGAAAGTAAGTGTCATTGAAACGTTTTTCTGTTCCAAAGCAAGTTTTCAAAATTACCACAAAATTTTATTCGTATGTAGGTGAATGATTTATCACATTTTATTACAGTACAACGCACGAAACTTTGCCGCTCTGAATTGGTTGCGAATGATATACTGCACAGGTATTACGCTCCCCGACCCTTCCTTCTTCTTCGCCGCTTTCATATATTAAGCTATTGTAACGTTTCCATGACGAACTTCACAGCGGCAAAATTTAGTGCGTTGTACTGTAAATCAATACTTTAAATGCGTACCATTGCTAATAATAACGAATGCGTGACTTCGTTTTTTAGGGTTCCTTACCTCCATTTGAAAAAAACGAAATCCTTATGGGATCACTTGTGTGCTTGTCCATTTATCACAGTCATTTTGCTCTGAATCTACTGAACCGATTAAGTTGACATTTGGTACACATATGTATACGATCTACACACGGACGTGTACCGTAAATAAATGAATTTTAAATATGAGAGTCACTTTTGGGAAGCAAATTACAAAATTGAAAAAATAAAGTTTTGGAAACTGCAGCATGTGGCGTTTCCAATGAAAACGTTTATTGTCAGGCTTTAGATGGGTAAACCTATATAAAGGATAGGTATAGTTTGCTACACTTCGGATCGCTTCGTTTTCCAGTACAAATTGACACTCATTCAAGTACGTGAGTACATACTTCGGTTAATTTTATTTTATTTTTGCTCTATCTTAAACGCAGTAATATATAAAACCGTCAAACTTGAAGTGATTATAGTGCAAACTTAAGGGAAGCGGAAAATAAAAATCGGCTAAGTGCGAGTGGGGCTCGTACTGAGAATTTGCCAATGAATTAATAAATTTCTTTTAAGTATTCAGCAAAATGTATTGTGTTGTAGTGCGGAACCCTCGGTGTGTGAGTTAGACTCGCACTTGGCCGGTTTTTTTTGCATACATTAAGACGAGTCAGCGCTTAGTCAGCACTACTTGTTTTGCACACATGCACATTACACATACTAGTGTATAAGGAAAAATATTTAATACAGTTGAGTGTAAGAAAAAAAAATATTTGATTTTGAAAGAGAAATAAATTATGCTGCCATTTGATTGTCAAGCGATCACGAACTTCAATCGGGAGGTAGACGATAAGCAATTTTTGACTTAGCGGAGGCCGCGAAGTGATCCTGAACAGTGCGGCCGCCCTTCGCGCCGGCGGGGGGCCCACTTCCGTCGGCCATTGTCAGTTTTTAATGAAAACGCTGTACAGAGGACGGCTAAATCCCTTTATCGGATTGACGTACAAAGGTGTCCGAGACAAAACGGCCCCGGGCCGGGCAGGATATTGGGCGGGCGCCGGCGCCGGGCTTAACGTGAACCGACGCCGCGATGAAATTAATACAAAATATCGACAATTCCGAGCTGGACGTACCCTCGATATTCGTCGGGCGCGAAAAGGTTTTACGCGTGACGTCTCCCCGATTCATTTCCTTCGTTATCCGTTTTCGATAAGATTAAAATTTCTTTCATTGGCCGCGTATACTTAAATTTAAATGAGGAAATCGTACGAAAAACGCCGTCTCTTTATTCGCTATCCCGTTAAATGTTAATCATTGAATTAGAATCAATGTCGAAATTGTGCTTAGACATATGTATAAAAATTTAAATTCCGGTACTCAACACCAGCAACGCATGACCTAATCGCGCTTGTGTGCTCATAATTCGCCACTGTATTAGCATATTATATAATACGTTATAGTTAGTTGTTATTTTTACTAGTAAATATATCCAGTTATGTCTTTTAATGTTTCACCGTGTATAAATAATTCATAGGAGAATAGAATTTTCATATTCTTTCACTTTGCTCATTCTTTCTGCGGCGGCAGACCGCTTTATGTACCCTCATCTAAACAAAAAATTCGTAGAGCGGTTTCGTTTTCTAAAATAATTAACAATCTTAGATAATTTTGTAGTCATTTTGATTTTGTCACTGCTTTTGATTTGTTTGATGGATTCTGAGAAACACAGTTTAGGCTATATAATATAGTATAATTTGAGTTTACTTCTTTCACGTTTAAAATTACGTCGTGACATGATACGACAGATACGATTTTCATTATTTTAACGGTCAGTTAAAATATGAGCCTGTGATAAAGTAAAAGTGAGTAGTGATAATGTTTCGTATCACAAAGTTTTTGTTTTATTAACAAATTTAAAAAAAATATGTAAAACGATTAACCCTGCAAGCCATCCCTGAAATTCCGCTAGGATGTGTCGATTTGCTTTTGAGCTTGTTGATTTATAAATATTGTCTATGAGTTTTTAAGTTCAAAATCTTAAAACAGGTTAATATGGCCTTCAGGCCATTCTTAAAACTTCTTACTGCTTTCGAATTTAGTGTCAGAAATGAAAGAATAATAAATTGTTGAACACATCATCCTCGAAAGATTTAATTTCCTTTTCAAGTTTTTCGAGCTCAAAAATATAGTTTTATTACGATTGGAAATCTATGTGTATTAAAAAACTGGATTTTTTTACACTTTACAACTATATTTGGAATACGTTTGATTTTGATCTGTTTTATGGCATACTATACAGTTTTTGAAACAGAAAAAGATGATTGAGTACCTAACTACTTTGAAAAAAAAACTTTTTCAAAAAATCCTTTTTTTAGAATTTTTCATTAACCGTATCTTTCAAACGAATCAACCGATTTTCATACAATTTGCGACTGTCGACACTGTTACTTAAACAAAGCAATTGGTTATACTTCATAATTTATAGGTAAAATAGTGTAAAAAATATTCTAAAAAAACACTTTTTGAGAAATTTTTCTCCAACAATATCTCCTGAACAAATAAAATAATTTTGATGAATTTATCAACGATCAATGTTGTTTTTAAGGAGAAGAACTGAATAGGTTTTGGTATTTGTAACTAAAGCAGTTTACAAAATATTGTAAAAAAGATGTCTAGAAACTTTTTCAACAATTTTTTCGGACAAATCAATAGATTTTTATATAGTTTGCGTCAGTTGATGCAATTGTTTGGGAAAAAGAGTTGGCATCGATCGATGGAGTAATCTAAAATTTATTAAAAAAAAAAAACATATTTCACAAAGCTTTATTTTTGAGATTCCTCAAAATATACCAGACGAAACTAATTCGAAGTTTCAGGAAATGTAAGTGGCGTAGATTCATTTCGAATGTCTGAAATCGCCTTTTTATTGGTTGGTTAATCCGTTTAAAAGTTATGAGTTTACATATGTACTCTCTCACAAACGCACGCACGCACACACGCACACACGCATGCACCCATGCACGCACGCACGCACACAGCTATTTTATAAAACAATTGTTATTGTTTCATGAAATTAAATTGTAGTGGCTATAGTGAAAACGAGTAGCAATATATAGTGCTATGCAGTACATATTATTTTCAATATGAAAACTGAAACGGAACAAGAAGATATTGTTGCTGTTTACTTGTAGTTGTGTTGTAGAAACAGAGTTATTCATTAATAACAATACTAAGCAACTTTATAATCAATGTTATTACTCTTTCATGAACATATAAATATTGGATAAATCCAGAATAGTTGTGGACGCTAGACGGCGCTAATGTTGTTGAGTACGTAGCCAATAAATACACATTACACTTATTCCACCGTTTTTCATTATTTACACTGTCGATTCTATTATGTAAGGTGTCAATTCACGGAAATCTATAATAGATGATTACCTGCAACATGCATTAACAAGCAGCATGCAATGCAATCCACCGCTGACCATCAAATCTGTTCTTCCACTACCAATTCCTATTCAACGAATTGTACATTGATTCGAGAGGATTGACAGATATCGCACGTCTAAGCAAGTGTTTATTATTTTACTAATTTTAGTCCGTTAAATAGTTATATTTTTATTTCTGCCTACGTTTCTTGCGAACTAGGCACTTCCTCAGGAACATGCAGACAGTCCTCAGGAACATGGCATTTAGCATGTTGGCTTGTCACAGGAGGAGACTGGGTCCGCATCTCTCGGTTGTTTTTAACACTCCTTACGTCCTGGTGGATGTGACTGTCTGCATTTTGCTGAGGATGTACCTATTTGGCATTAAAAATTACGTAGAATTAACAATATAACGATTAATGGACTAAGATAAATAAACAATTAACACTTGCTTAGGGTATTCGATATCTGTCAATCTTATCGAATCAACATTCAATTCATTGAATAGGGATTCGTAGTGGAAGAACAGATTCGAGGGTCAGCGGTGGGTTGCATGCTGCATGTTAATGCGTGTAGCAGGCAAGCGTCTACACTGTCGAGTTTGCCGGATTCACGTTGTTGACGTCGAGTCAAATATAAATAGGGCAACGCTATATATTGCTTCAGTCTTAGTAAATGTGCCATCGGCCTACTTTAACACGTTCTGTTACCTCCCTAACTATAATTTTCTATAATATTTCTAAATAGAAATTTCTATGCGTTATTACCTGTTTTACCAACTAATTATATCTGTTATAAATATTCGTTTCAGATGTTAAAACCGTTTTTGAGTTCGCAAATTACTGTAATTAATTATAACTACTTTAATGGTCTCTGAGAAAAAGAGTCTTTGAGACACAGAAAACTAACATATATGTATAAGAAACTGTGTACTATTACTTTTTTCCATTAAACAAATTAAATAGCGAAAAGCAAGATGAATGCAAAATACGTATTTTTTTTGTAATAAGCATGATTCAAACTTTTTATCTTTTGTTTATAATAATTACATACAACTTAAAAAAATAATTCTTCGGCTATTGGACTTTTAATTAACGTTGTAATTATTACTTTTCAATCACAATAACGTTTCATGTTAGTTTTTTCTTAAGCACATTTTTAAATTGAAGATTTTCTCACATTTAGAATACTTATTTTTCGGTACAATCATTTATTTTGACTATTTATGGTCTCTTAATTAAAATAATGAAAGTCACACATGTTCCGCTCCCGTCAGCTCGCTGTTCTCGGATTGAATTTTTCTCTTTGAGCTACTTCCACTCAGGTTTTCGGTCTGCATTTGAATAATTACGAGTAATATAAATTGCGACGGTGAAATGCTCCTCAGTGGAGATTTGGAGCGGACGAGAATCCACTTTTATGTAATTTTTGACGAAATGCGATTAGGTGGAGCCTTTCGAGTCACTTCGGATATTTATAACGCGTTTTAACACTTGTCGGGTTGTTCAGTAGCCGTTTTAAATCTATTAAAGTATTCGAATGACTACTAACGTGACTGGGTATCGAAGTTCAACATCTACAAAATTAATACACATCATTCGAGAAGCATCTAAAGTGAGATGGCGCTCATTAATTCCAATTCATTCCATGTTAATACATTCGGTCTGTGTCTTAAGATTAATCTCGAGTCGCTATTGTGAGTGACGTTACTTAAGTGTGGTTGACAGCTGGCTGGAGAGCTTCTCAGATATGTGTGTTTGTTGCGTTTTTTCTTTTCATTACTGTAAAATTAAAGTTTTGTCGAAATTAATTTCTAATTAAAACAATAGTTGTGATAATATTTCGCTATTTGAAAAATGTTTTTGTTTACTAAAACGTTATGTTTAAGACAACAAAAATTTCGAACATATCAAACAGAAGAATTATTAAGGAGATTTATGAGTAGTGTGATAGAGCATGGTATTAGTAAACCCTAATACGAATTAAAATTTGGACCTGAAAGCTAGGTTCAAAATCAAGGCAATGATTCGAATCGAGATGTGATAAATTTATTTATTTCACGTATATTGAAAAAGTATTAAGTATTTCACTCGTAAATGTGTAAATACGATATTCGTTTCGTAATATTGTATATTAATATTGTATACTTCAAGAACTTAAACAATCGAGTTGAAGTATATATAACTCAAAATATTTTTGGATAAAGCATTAGGAGCGTTAAAGCGACAAGGCACCATTAGCGTGATGTGTTTTGCTTCATACAAATTAATTTCAATGTAGGTGAGAGTCTCGTATTTGTAACTCTATAGTGGCATATGCTTAGTGCAGGTGCAAACATAAGTTTTTATTCATTTAGAAAATAATATTTTTATTTAGTCTCATTTCGTATAGTTTTTTACGCATGTCAATTTTTGCGAATGATTTTTTTACCCTCTAATATTAGAACGATTTTTATGAAACCTTAAGCACAAGTTTTATTGCCCTTCCAGAAATAAAAAAGTCATAGGTTCCAACTGCTCAGTACTGATATTGCAGGGATGGATAAGGTCAGTCTAAGTCGTGAGGACTAGGACTTTTTAAACTTAATCAACACTGTGGATCAGGTAGATGGTAGATATAGTTTGTCTAGAAACTCTGGGTTCCATCTGTTCAATTCCAAAGGTGAAGATTTACCTAAAAAACAGCTTTTAACATAAACGATTTTACTTTGTATTAGACAATATACTAAAAGTTACAAATTAATAATGGTTCCAAGATTTAATATGAGGCTTATGAAAAAGGGTCTTGTCTATTGATATAATATAATATATGATTTCAGTTGTGAGCCACTTGCAATCAGTAATAACTTATGGTTCTTAAAAAACAGAAGTGTTGATGAGAGACATAAGAAGTAAAATTAGTGCAGGTTAGTGGAAGTATAATTAAAATTCACGACTCGTCATTTATCGCTGTTTCAAAAATTCGAAGCCGATATTGTCCTCTACGATTCATCGTTCAATCTATCGATTAACTGTTCATCGATTTAAAAATGAGTAGGTAGCTTATATTTAACGCGACTGTGTGTTTTGTCTTTAGAGTGTATTATTCTTGAGAGCGCTGGTACCGTCGTAATTGCTCGTGCAACTGTAAGTCGATGCTCTATAGATTCATGTTATTAGATGTAGCACGGGTATAGGGATAAGTAACGTGGCGCCGATGGCATTTATCGATACTTAATATAATAGTTTAACGTTCAGTATCTGGATGACCGAGTTTAGCTTCTTTTTTTGGTAAATCGTGTTTTTTTTTTGGAAAATATATTTAGATACGATTTACATACTGATGAAATATGAATAATATTTTTCGATCTTATCGACATAATAATATTTTTATCATCACAGTTTGGCTGTGTTGGTTAATGACGCCATGTATTGTCAAATAGCTAAAGCTACTATTACGACGACACAACAACGCTAAAATGTTGCTGCGACACAGTAACACTAAAGTGTTGCGGTGTCGATAAAGCAGTTAATTGCTCTCGATAATAGTTTTTTTTTTCACCAAAAAGGAGACTTTTTCTCGCAAAGAAGAAACTTGACGTTTTCTTTTAAAAAAAGAAACTTGAACAAATTAATCATGCTGAATCAAACCGGGGTCTACTTGATCGCCCGATTTCCCAACTGTGCTATAATAATCTTGTCGATAGTGGCTAAATTTATCTTAATATTCTAATTCATTGCCTGAAAACACGAACAAAACAAGGTTTTTAAAAATGGTCTAGAAAATTATTTAAAAAATGATCTAGTTAGATCGATTTATCCTGACCCGAAATCCTCTGCATACTAAATGTAATCAAAATCGTCGGAGAAGTTTCCGAGATTCTGCATGTAATCAGAATCTCGGAAACTTCTCCGACGATTATATATACAATTCTTATATATTATATATACAAGAATTGCTCGTTTAAAGATATTAGATGTTTTATTATTTAATTTTCTATTTCACGTTTTGTCTTCTAACGCACCAATCTGCGTTCCTGTTACACGAGCTATTCAGAACTAGTGTCTATGTTCGTGCTACCGTATAATAGCGCATTTCATGCTATTCATGCTACTGTATATTAAATTTTGTTTCAGATATTCGTACTCTTACGATATGTTCGTTTCCTATATTTGACCATTTACATGTTACATATTATAGTTTTCAATTCATTTTTAAATACAATACAAAAAACTACAATGATTTCAATACAAAATCGTTATATAGCGGTTTAATATGTGGTTTGTGTGGCGTTATATAGTGGTTTAAGCGGCCTTTACATATGCAACTGTCGTACGTACGATTGTCGTAGTTGTTTGCAACTGTCGCAAGCGTCTTTACATTTATGACATGTCGAAAAACGACTGCGACAAAAAAAACCAACTTATTTTTCATGCGGCTTTGGAATGGATCGTAAAAAAACTAGCTGCAATTACGGTTGTTGTAGAGTTTAAAAAAAAAACAAAAAAAAAAGATCACAAAAGATGAAGGATTTCGCTAATGAAAAGAAACGCATTTTTTCTTATTGGCTTATTGCAAAGTTTTTCAAAATAATGGTTCCACGGACCCCCTTTTAAAGTTTTCAGAGCGAATCCTTACCCCCCCTACTCCCAAAGAACGTAATAAAATTGGCTGTTAAAGAAAACAGAGTTTTATATCAATAAAAAGTAAAAAACAATAAATAATAATAAAAAAATAAAAGAAATATCTTTTTAGTATTAATGTGATAGGTGGGCTTGTTTCTTGTCGCAAATTGAGTCAGTTCTTAAATATTTATTTGCATAAGACGAACTTTTAATATTCCACAAACTAGAATATTTTTGGTATGTATTTATGAATTCTTTCAAAAAACTTTTGTTTTCATTCTCCGTTCTGTAGGACACGACCAGCCTTGACCCATTTGAAGCTAAATGACAAAGTCGTACAAATCGTACCGACTAGCATTTACATAGTAAAACCGTAGAAAATATCGCACAAGTTGCAACTTGCGGAGATCCGACCGTACGATTTGTACGACCGTCGACCGATCGCATACGACAGCCCTTCACATTATACAACCGTAGCACTGACCTATACAACGGTAGTATAATCGGTACGACTGATCATAACTATAACTATAATTTTGGTTGTACGACAATAATTTTCACATAAACAAACTCATTTGATTCGTTTGATTATGCTCGTCGATAAAATAATCAAGCAGCTTACGACGTATTTGCTTGCGACATGATTTACAAATATTGAGTTATTGAATTAAAAAAAAAATATATTAAAATTAAGCATTAATCACTAATAATGTAGCTTTTAACAAAGAGTAGATGAATCGATATATATCGACGGATGGATATTTTGATGGATAAATTGAATCAATGATATGACTACGTCGATATGAAAATAAAGGAATTTATTGTACAAATATACGCGTTGGGAACTGTAAGGAAAACTAGTGTAGAATATCAAAAGTTTTAAGCTATTGCATAGCTTTTATCGCGGTATTTGAGCGCGGCGACCGAATCAAGAAATTTCGTAACGAAAAAAAACCTATCACCCCCCCATTCCGCCTACCATGTAGCTCGACCGAGCGTTCGCTTAACGTGTCTGTATATGGTACGACTGTACGAAGCTCGCACGGATGAAGACGAGTGCTCCGAAATTGGACGAATACGTAAGCAGCTGTTCGTGAGAAAGTATATAGGTGTATAGGTATCTATCATATCTTTATAATGCTACACTCACCGCATGTGCCCCGTAAGTATACATTTAGGTATATATGTATACATAGGTGTACCTATGTATACATGTAGGTATATATGTATACATAGGTGTACCTATGTACAACAGTGAATAGCAGTTGCTGGTGAATAGCTATACGCGTAAAATTTGTGTATAAAGTGTTTTAAATATGAATAAACAAAGTGCATTTATTAATGAAGAAAGTGATGAAAAACTTGAATTAATATCAAATAAAAAAATATCCTGCATAAATAAATAAATAATTAATTGCATAAGTTGATAAAAAATGCTATGCAATAGCTTTACCGCGGCAGTCCCCGAATGCCACACGTTTAATTTTTGTTTTAAATGTATCATGTCATATTAATAATAATGTTTTCTTTTGTAAAGGGGTATGGCGTACATGGCTAACAATACCGAAATCACCCGCGGCCGTCGGCGAGTAGAGTCGCCAGTTGGCCAGTTACGTGTACTCTAACGTACTTATGGATGAGCTAATATTAAATCGCTGCATCGCACTTTATATGATTGTGCATACGAGTTTTCGACCATTCGAGACGTCTTTATATAGTTTTACATGAGATTTCATATAAATGTAAATGATATATTACAGGTTATAAGTTGCCGCGGTGAAACTTCCGAAATTTTGTTATTATTAGAAATAAACAATCAAGGACTAAAGTACAAAACGATTTATATTTGTTTGTAATAGATTTGTCTGTATCGAGTAACATTTTAAAATTCGTGTGGTTAAAATTTAGAAGATGCGAACGTTTATTTTAAAATTTATTGAAATGCTTTGTTATAATCAGTACAGTCTATTCTATCACCAATTAGAGTGAGTTGAGTTGATTTGATTTGTTGATTGTTGTCAACTATAAAGATTTGATTTTAGTAGGATTATAAGGCATGGAGTGTAACTACAATAACATCGTTATTTAAACCGTCCTGCTGTATATCGGATATACGGTTTCTATTTTAAATACTCAGACATGTAAAAGTCCTAAAGCTATATAGATTTGATCAGAATCGTTGTAATGAGGCAGGATTTTTTAGAAACAAGTTGAAAAACCTTTTCAATTTTAAATTATATAAAAGCAGCCAATTAAAATTGTGGAGTCCGGAAAACGACAGCGGCCGCCGAGTGCACCCATGCCTGACTTTAAAACTCGTGCTGTGCCGCTTGAAGTACGTTTTTGTAGATTCTAAATAAAGCAGTTCCTTTTCCTGTTTAAAATTATTTACATTTTAAATAGTTTAATAATTAAAATATTCATTTAATTGTATTTAAATAATAGATGTTTTCGTATTGATTTATTTATTTCTATTCTCGTTCTTATAAAATAATTACTTCAAAATAAATATAAACACTTATGGAATTAAAATAACAAAAAAAATATTTTAGAATTTTTAAAACGTCAACTAATTATTTGCGTGTGGTGTGTGTATGTGTATACATATGAATGGATGTATATAAATAAATGGATTTTTTTCAAATGATCATACTTTCAAGTTGTTTGATTGTTGATTAACGAAAAGTTTTAAACTATTTTACTTATTTTTTATATCACTACATTAACTAATTTTCTTTTTGAAGCTTACTGAATTGGCCCTTATTCAAGTATCCGTATAATCCGTAAAGCACTCTTAAATGCTTCGAAATTATGAGTTAGCAAAATCAAGTATTCAAAATACAAATGAAATTCGGCCATATAAAGCCTTATATTTTGAAATTCACAAATAAACTAAATAAGTTTTGATTTACTTAGAATCATAAAATTGACTTGACATAAGATTGACTTAGAACCATAAAATTTGTCAAGAAGAAAGGCACGGCACAGAAAAAGTAAAAGGAAAAAAATCTGAAAATCGTTAATTTATTGTTATATCATTTGATTTCTTTGTGATTACAATTCTACACTTGTGATTGTAGTATGGAAAGTGATTTAGACCAATACTATTTTTAACTTCCCGATATAAAAATTTAAGAATTAAAAAAATTGGATATTAAAAAAATTTTTGAAAAAAAGGCATAAGTTTCGTTTACGAAATATTGGTCCCAGGAATTATCCTGAGACTAATATTCACCTCTATTGACATCGAAAACGCAAAAAACATCGAGACTCTTGATGAACAAATTATCTACATACATAATTCATTTTATTCGGAACCCTCAGGGTGAAAGTCCTATACGCACTTGTCGGTTTCTCCTATTAATACATATTTACATGTAAAGCTATGGACAAATAGCCAAACAATCGAAATTCCAAAGTGTGCCCTAAACGGAGGTGGGGATGTCTACATTTGCAACGGTAAAAACTTCTGATGCGATATCCCGTGATCCTTCAAGATTTTACATATTCTTTGATATACATAATAATTAAAAGGTTAATTTTTGTACAACCGTTACTAAAATATTGTAATCGTATCTTACCATAATCCTCGAAAACTGCCCTCTTAAGTCAACATTTAACTTTAAAACTAGGTCACTGTGATTAGGTTACCGATTATTATCTTTGTGCCGAATTCCAACTTCCTTTGCCAAATTTAATGACTTTTAAGTAAATCCGTTGTGACACAAAGAGATACCAGAATGATTCGATAAGGTTCCGAATTTTAACTTAACGCGTAATTATGAACACTACTGAAAAAGGAAGAAAATTTTAAAACAATATATACGTTAAATTATAATTTTTTTTTATTGTTATAAGTAAGCCGTTTTTTACTTATAGGCAAATTCCCACATAAAACTCTGTACATATCTCTATTATTTTAACATGATATTTATTTGTGTTCTTTTTTAAATTTTCGTCACAAATAAAAAACTTGATAGGAAAATTTAAAATAAATGATATTTAGTGTCTCTTGAACTATCTCTTTTTAAACTGAATCGACCCAAAAAAATATTTTTTAAATAAAAAAATATTTCAAAAGTGACTTTTTGTTAATCATTATCGAAAGAGTTCTGAGTGAGACTGAAAACAAGATTTGGGATATACGAGCGGGATTTTGAAAATACAAGGGATGGGGTGTAAATATGAAATTTTTTGTCTGCGAAACATTGCAGAAAAGTTTTTAACCAGAGGTCAAAAGGTTTTTTGTATTTTCGTAGATTTGGAAAAAGCTTACGATAGAGTGAAAAGAAATGATCTATGGAGAACCCTACCCATACATGGTGTGAGTAACGGGTTGATACAAGCATTGCAATCCCTATACAGGGGTTGCAGTGCTTGCGTCATAACAAAAGGGGAATACACTGACTGGTTGGACAAACGCAAAGTTGTCAGACAGGAATGTGTAGCTTTACCGTGGCTGTTCAACCTATCCATGGATAGCACTGTGTCTGTATGATTTGAAAGAGTATGAGTGTGGACTATGGATGGATGAGCTGTCTGTCAAATGCCTCCTGTATGCCGATGATCAAGTAATTCTTGCGCCGTCGGCGTGCGGGCTGCAGAAGATTTATGATGATTCCGTTTCAAAGGGGTGAAAGCACGACCGAATGCGATATACTTATAGAAGGTGAGAAAAGTCGAATGAGTGAAAGTGTTTGTATACTTGGGTAGTCTGTTTATAAATGATGGTAAACTTAATAGAGATATCGAAAGGAGAATGAATGCGGGAAATAAAGTGAATGGGGCCTTGCTCGCTATTATGAATAGTAAAAGTGTGTCACAACAAGCGCGCATGGTTATCCATAATGGGGTACTATTCCCTATGCTTATGTATGGTATTGAAAGCTGGGTATGGCAGAAGAAAAATGAAAGTAGGATCAATGCAGTTAAGATGCAATCGTTGCGTAGTATGGGTGAGTCTCGGAAAGATAGATATAGAAACAGTGATGTTAGAGAGCGCTGTGGTTTGAAGGTAGATGTAGTGACTAGAGTAGAAAGAGCTATTATGCGGTAGTTTGGCCATTTGGAAAGGATGAATGATAGCAGACTGACAAAACAAATCTACAGAGCAAATGTGTGCGATGGAAAGCTTGGCAAGGATCGCCCTAAAAAATCCGATGCAAACCATATTGGTAGCATATTAAGAAAGGGCCAAATTTTAAGTATCCGAAACGGACAAGCTTGCCTGAAAAGATTGATGGATGCCTGTGAGGCAATAGAGATATGCAAATATCGTACTATATGGAAATGTATAATCTCTGTCTACCCTTCTGGGAAATAAGTGGGAATTTAAATTATTATTATTTTTGTTAAAGGTCAGTTTAAAAGAAGATCGTGGAAGAGACTCTCAGTTGCGTAAATCTTGATGATACACCAATGTCATAATAAAGTAATTACATAAAAAATTTATAAAGGCCTCATCTAAAGACCTCACATACTCTGTATCCCACTGTCGCTGTAATATTTACAATCAATCTTGTTTTTAATGATATTCACAAATATTAAATATCAATTACCACAATACGAGGGCTGCTTAATATTTTAAAAGTGAAAATGAAAGTGACATATCAAAATGAAACTCCTTGGCTGTAGAATACAGTTTGTTTCATGTAACTCTCAACTGTTTTACCTTTATAGTATCATTTTGAAAATTGCGTGTTATTATCACCATGAATTTAAGTCGGGGAAATTTTTATGCGATGATTTATTACGATTTTGGTATGGGCTAACTCAAAAAGAGTACATCGATCAACTTACTTCGACTTTTGAGAATGAAGCACCGTTGAAAAACACTGCGTATCGCTGGTTTAGTGAATTTAATCGTGGGCAGTCTATGCTCACGGTCGAATTTTAAAATTCGTTATCATATCACAAAATATCGATGCTGTGCGGAAACTAATAATGCAAGATCGTCATGTTAAATAACGATTTCTCATTATTAGTTTCCGCAAATTTACGCCGTGGCAAATTTTCGCTAAATAGGTAGTGATATTCAGGCCTGAAAACGTAACAGATTGCCAGACAGACAGACACACTTCTGCATTTATAACATTAGTACGGATTATAGTTTACATCGAATTTTCTTCAGATCGTTTAATTTTCAAATTTATTGATTCAATATGTAATTCACTTGTGCATAGTACTCAAAAAGATATAAATAACTTCATAAAACATCGAAGGTATAAAAAAATAATCGCTACCTTATATAGTGTGATACCTGTTACTCTGCGCAAATACCGGACGCAAGTCGCTACACGTCTTTTTCCATCTGTGCACCCCACACTCCGCCCCTATCGCCCGAATGTAGCGAGCACACGGCGCGATGTACATGGAAATAAGATTTCCACAAAATCGCACGGTCAAATTAGTTAAATATTCTGATACATGCTATATTAGAGCTATTATTACGACATTTGCTTTCTTACAAAACTTAGAATTTATTCTCCCGGCCACTGCGAAGGCTTGAACAATCGAACGCTTCCAGCTCCGACGCACATTGATTGATGTGTTATATTTTGTTGAGTTACATTCCTTTATGTACAAGTGAGTCAGTCATACATTTTGAAAAAAAGTAACTTAAAATATTCCATAATGATGGAACAATTACCGCCTTTTTCTTCATCGATTATTATTTATTATTTACATTGTTTAATCTGTTATAAAATGAGAGTACAGAATTACCAACACCTAGTGACATAGATGTGTTTAAGAAATATATTAGAGTTTTTTCCAAACAAAAATATAATCATATTTGAAAAAACCTTAGATTACACCTAGGGCGGCGACAAAATCTGTTAGAAAAGTATGCAAGAAATTAAAAAACGATGTATTTTACAAGTTGCAAAAGAAAAAAATCACTCCGGAATTAGCAGCCCTTTCAAACTTATTTATATAGGATTGTTGGATTCGGCCGAAAAAAAAATCAATTTTTGGAAGGTCAAAAGATCGAATTGGCGGGTCAATCGCCGTACAGTTCTGATTTGACACCCAACGATTTCACTTATTCCAAAATGTGAAGAATAAATTACGTGGTCAACGTTTTTTTGTTTACCACCTAATTTAATATTATCAATTCAGGTGCATGTTAGCTATTGCGTATAGTAGAAGTTTATGTTTTAATTTATTCATAGACTTTTCGCAAAATTTAAATGAGATTTAATAAATAACTTCATGGTCTGAATTATATCTGCCGATGTACCAGGAAAATTTAGTCTCATAATTTTTTTCATAACGAGCCTAAAAAAGGATAAATTAAAATTTTAAAATAAAATACATTGTCTTTTTATAATCGCACTACGTAACAAAATGGTACATAATTTAGTACCTCGTGTAACAGGTACTGAATCACGATGACAAATAAGGGCACAATCTGTTCTATTAATAATTCTCTAAGCGGTTGTCATCAACGTTACAGTTATTTATGAAGTATTCTTGAGAAAATTCATGTAACGCAATATTTTTATACTGCTTAAATAGATGTGAATTTAATTTAAATTTTGATTGATGGGCATCGTTGCTAAAACCTGGTTTTAGCCAGATTTATTGGTCGGCCTGAATATTCGGCTCTCTATTCGCGTGTTCTTAGGAGGGCAGAATTCTCCGATATTTACTCATAAGTTCCTATCCTCCTACCGCTACTATACAGCGGTTCACGTCTATAGTCACATTTCTACAAGGAAGTCTTTTGTCCAGTTTCATCTTGTTGTTGGTTTTATGAGTCCAATGGTAACCCGTTGTCTGTGCAACACGTGGTGTCATTCCATCTAGCTAACGGGAGGATTACACTTATGAGGGGTTCTGTTATAATGGTTTAGAATAACTACCGTCTACTATTTTAGGTCGAGTTCATTTGATGGGATCAATACGGTTTCAGAAATAAGAGTGGCGTGAGGAAATATAATTGAGATATTATCCAAACGAACCCCACGATACTGAGTATTTGATACTGCGGCGGCAGCGACCTAAAACCGACTAACAGCCCTACTTGCATTTACAAAATACCCCAGGGATGTCCTTTAGTGACTGGTGTTTGTTTCTTCCAGCCGTTTCAGTATGAGTGTCGTCGCAACATTGCCTGAGGTCTAAAGGCGCATCATTGTAGTAGTAGTCTAGGTGGTTAAACCATGATTCTCGGCTATGCATAATCGTGGTTACGAATTCAACATTGTCGCGGAAGGTTACTCCTTTTATTTAGCTGTCCTTAGATACAATCCGCCTCTGGCCCCACCCTCGATGCCCTCTGACCTCAGACGAGTTTCAATCGTAGACGTAATAGATCAATGGCTTCAATGAAATAAATAAACACATAGTTTCGTGTTTCTATTCTCGTTTTTTTTCTCAATAATTTTATTTACACATGTAGAATTAATTACAGGAAAACATTTCTACTTTTATTGACGACGAAAAAAGCAAATGAGAATAGTTTCATTCTATTTTTTAATTCTTTAATCTTTATTGCAATCTAAGTCGCTATGTTTGGGATGGCGGCCATCCGTTATAGTAAAACCATCAACACTTTAAAAACCTTTTTAAACCGTGGAATGGATTTACATAATATACAAATATATATTATAGTATACGGTTACCTAAATTTTCAATCCGCCGTCCATAATTGATCCAATATTTCCAACAAATTCTTTGTCTAAAGAATACCTCTTCCTAAAATGAACCTTCGTTTAACTTTCAATTATAGAGTTTCCATTATCATCCGGTAGAAGATTCACCAATTAGAATAGCATATGCTATAGCTTCAAGAGCTAACATAATTTTCAAGTCGTTGTGTTTGAGTTAGGATTGCATAGTTTTAATATACCAATTTTAATTATTGTATCTAGATATTATTCTTTGATAATATCGAACACAATGTGTGATTTAATTGAACATCACTTTTATTGCTATTTGAAAGTATAGTACTATATTAAAGCTCAAGTTGTCGGTTGTAAATATTTCACGTCACAATTTTAAAAGTATTGTATAAGAACCATATAACAAAATATATGCTATAGTAGCAAAAATTAAAAAATAGAAATTCTGTAAAACAGACACTGATAATTATGAACGTTGTCTTAAATATTTTTACGGATAAAATTAGTTTAGGACTGTAACGTCCAAGTTTGACGATGATGGAAAAGTAAGCCAATTTACTCTTTACATTACAATTTTTTCTCACAAATAGACATTTCTTTTTCTGAATTTCCAAGCGGATCATTAGTTTCTCTAGCTATCTTTATTTTCCCGACTTCTCTATAAAATAGATACCTCAAGCTTAAGACAACTGTATATACGAAATTTTTCTTACAATTTGTCCACCTAAACTAGCTTTTAAAATCTTATTTCATAGATTATTGTGGCAGAATATTAATTTATGACAATCATATCGATAGATGCCTCTGACGTTGTTTAAATTATTCTGTTCGCAAGACGCATATTGGGCAAACGTAAGTTTAAATACTCACTCATGAATTAAATCGGTAATTAGTTAATAATTAGTATCAATAATGTAAATATATTCCAGGTGAAGAATTGCTTTAATCTGAATTTTTACCGAAATCAATTCTATATATGTTTCAGTATTTCTAGTTACAGTTCTTTAAGAAAAAAAAACAATTTATTTTAATTTAAGAAAAAATAACAAAAGAACAATTTAAGACAAAGAAATTGTATCCCACAATACGGCAAAAACGTCTAAAGCATTATCATTATGGTTTTTAAATTTTAAAAGTTTTTATTATCAACGTAAAAGCCGTCACGTATTTTCATTAAAATTTTATATACCTCGACGAATTTATAACTTTATTTATGAACAAAATCTGCACGTTAATAAAGATAGAATAATGAACGTAATCAAAGTTTAGCGGAGACACAGTCAACTGTGATGCTGTCAAAGTTTTAACGAGGCATGTCCACAGCCTTAGAATTTCGAAGGAGCTGAATCAACGGGCCCCAAAATGAAATTGTTAATTAACGCGTCTCAGGCGCTCTCATTTAATCTCTGGTTTGCGCTTGATACCCGGCAGTTTCAAAAGATGAATGTCTTTTAAACTAGCCGTCAATTTACGCTCGGTTATAACCAAATCTATCCTTGGTACTATAACGGCGTTTCATATAAAAAAATAGTTAATTAAATTACGTGGCAAGTGAAAAGTGAAATTGTTCATGTGTTACATGCTGTAGGTGCCACGGAAAACATGTTAGGTCTCAGAGCCTATCGCTCTATTGGTGACAACTGTCGTTATCGGTCCTCGGCTAGTATTGGCTCAGAGTGAAGGGTTTAGGTTAGGTCAGGTTAGGTAAGGTCCTCGATCTGAAATAAAAAGGTTGTGGCAGATGGTGACTGCAGCGGTATAATAAAAATGCTAACACATATAATAGACAGACACTACGTAAATTGGAGATGGCCGTGTGATTAGAGGATAGTTTTTGAATGAGAAAATGTTTGTTTCCCGTTGAAAGGCGGATTGGCTAATAGGTTTTTAACTTAAGTCTGATTGAGTTATATTTTTTATAGCTTTTGCCCGCGGCCCGCCCGCGTAGGCATAAAATGTATTCTTTCATCTTGTTCATATGGAAATTTTTATAGGGCCAATTTATACATATTGTGATATAACCACAGCCCTATATATTCGTAGCTATTTCGTTTACATGGCTGATGTTTTAAAGCAATATAAAGCGACAACTTAAAATTGTTGGAAGTTAAACATAATTCATACCTACTGATTTTTGTACATTTCATCACTATTAATTAAAATGAAAATCGGTCCAGCTATTCTCCAGTTATAAGTGTTCGAACAGTTATATTGTGTAATGTATTTAAATTGGAACTAAGTATTTTATAAGATGAACTCGCTAATATGTATTATAGGTATTATAAATGCTATAGTTTGTAAGGATGGATAGGTACGGAAGTATATAATGATTGATGGTAGTGCAAAAGTTATAGGTGGCTACTGCAATATACCCTATAAACTATGTTAAACGATTTATTTTGGTCTGTATAAACATGCAGATTTTGCGATTAAGAAACGCGTGAGCAAGTCACATAGAGCTGGCCGTGGGAAAACATTGCGCTCAAATGTATGCCTGCTACCTTTATGGTCTGACCCTGCCGCCGGACCGCACCGTAATATCGCGCACTCGCTTGTCATTCGTCATAACTATTCAAATATTTGTCCAAATGATGGAGTGTAAAAGACAAAGTTTATCTACTTTAAACACCAGATGCGATAAAATTATATATTTTGATATAAGGATCAATTTGTTACTAAAATGTGCATTAGAAATAAATTATCTATTATTATTGCATTTATGGTTCACTATTTTGGCGATAATGGCTTACAATAAAAGATAGTTATATATTTTTGCAATGGCTTACATTCTCGTTATATTTTGTAATTATATATTTTATGCCTATGTGTTATTCTGATGATTGTACCGCGTCATCGAAATCCATTCAGTAGTTTTGCGTGAAAGAGGAACAAACATCCATCCATACATCCATCCAAACAAACTTTCGCCTTTATAATATTAGTAAGGATATAATGCATTCGAGGGGCAAACGAGCAGGCGAGCCATTAGAGAGCAGATGGTTACCGCCGCCCACGTACATCCGTAACCTCAGAGGAGTCATCAATGTGTTTCTGGCCCCTTGGGAAGTAGTATATAATGGAGTGGGATGGGGTTGATGAAAGGGCGAGGGGCGGAGCTGGCCACCGGAACTCTCTCAATGGATGAAATGCAACAGCGGAAACTGTCACTTCATGTCCGTATTCTGTGAAGCGTATATGGCTCTCTCACAATACATTTGCTTCGAGAAAACTTTTTAACGTTAATTCGTTGGTCTTCGATGACCACAACAGCATTGATGATAATAATGGCTGGCACCCGTCAACCTGCACTGGAAAAGGTTAAATGGCTTAAGGTCCATTGCATATTTTGTAACATGACTGTGGAAGTGTGTGCGCCTGCAATGAAGTGACAAAATCTTGATACCGAACCAAAGTTTAGTATTTCTATTAATGACGAGTAATCACATTTAATTCAAAGTCACCCCAGACGCGCTGCTAGATTTTAAATTCTGCTATATATTTTAGTAATATTTATTTACCTTTGGTTGCTATTAACTATGATTATAATGATGGTATAAATGTCTTATACTGTTTTGTTTTATTTGTACCAAGTCATGGATATGCTAAAAGTTTGTAGTACTTCTATGAAATACCTCAGAGAAACCGAAATCAATCAAGTAATCTACAAGTATAACATCAAGTATTAGACTTTCGCTCGTGGCTTCACCCACCTGGACTTAGAAAGTGTTCTTTCATTTTTTATGTAGAAAGACATTCTTGTCAATTCTAATTCCGCTTCTGCTTGATTTTAATTGTGATTTTGGTACTGTTCTTGATTTCAATCGCAGTCTTTGTTCTTAACTTTAATCCCGAACCGACTCTCGGATTAGATTACGGTCCCGTTCTCAATATCGGTCTCAGTTCAGGCTCACTATTCTGCGCCCCGTCCCGCTTTCAATTCTGGAATCGCGCCCGGTTCCAATTAGTCTGGCAAAGTAAGGGCAAATACTAATATCGAAATAAAATATAGGTTATATTATCTTTTTGATAACCACAATGTACCGACACACCCGATTATACTGTCTTATTACATGTATACATATCTAGCCAAAATATACAGCTGTATACTCAAAGTTCTCAAGAAACGGACAAACGTTCACTCATTTTCATTCGTACTAGTTTCGTTCGTGTGTTCAGACGTTTATTTTATCGGGAAATGATTAATGACTCTTTACAAACTTAGCGAATGATTTAGGTCAGCAGCTCGAACGGAACGTACCCGGAAAGTAATGAAACGTATTCGCTCAGAGTTTCAGCGCGGGAGATTATTTTGCGGCCGCGAGCGCCGCCGGCGGCGCGGCCCGCAACACACTCCGGCAAATACCCGCTTTAGGTGGGATTTCAGTGCTGTGATTCTAATCGCAAAGCGAGCAATACCGAGGCCAATGAATATTAGATTTGTGTCTAAAACTGTGTACGTGTTCTTGTACACATCTTATATTTGTCGATGAAAACGGATTTGATCTTGGTATTACTCGGCATTATTACCCTAAAAATAGATGAATTGCAAACGATCGAGCCCTTTTAAGCCCAACAAAGAAGTGAAACTACGTAGGACGCAATGAAAATTTCTGGAATTAATAAGGAAAAAGTACTACGAATGGTCAAAAATGGATTTATTATTTCGCAAAATACTCTCCGTTAGCATAAATGTACTTTTTCATAAGAATAAACCAAATTTTGAAAACGTTTATGCTCCTCCTCTCTGGTGACCTCGGAAATATGTTTCTCATTCTCTTCGACAGTCCCTTCTGGTGGTGATAATCATTGACCGCGTGATTGGTTCTTAATTTTTGCGAAGAGAAAAAAAAAATCACAAAGTGCCTGGTCGAAACTGTATGCAGGATTATTCATAAGTTCTAAATTTTTCCCTTTCATATATATATATCTGTCTGTTTGATCGTGTGAAAATTATAATTGACGTGGTCAAGGTGATACGCCGTTTACGGCACATTTTAAGAATTTCGTCAATAACTTCCGCCAAACAAATGGTCCAATCCTTATTCACAGTGCGACAATTTTGCAAAGCAGCAGCAGCCACGTGTCCAGCTTTATTAAAAAAAGAAACAATCATCCGCTTAAAATCACGTCGCTCACATGCTTCTTTGGTTGGTTTCGGCTCGATAGACCCATGCGGTCGATTACTGTTTCGTTTTGGGGTCGTAGCAATAAATTCATGTTTCATCACATGTTACTATGTCTCACACCAAATTTGATGCCCCTTCCTTGAATTTGGTACGCATGAAATTGCACGCAATGTGTTTTTTGAGCCTCAGTCAAATTGTGTGAGATCCACCGCGAGCACAGCTTTTTCATATCCAAATGTTTGTGTAGGATTTATTGTATTTGATTCATGTCTATGCCTAAGGATGACCGAATTTCATGGTAGAACACATGCCTGTGTTTCAATCATACGGCGCACAGTGTCAATATTTTTGTTGTTCACAACGGAGGACGCGCGATCATCACGAAATTCGTTACTGAGATTAACACGGCCGCGCTTTAATTATGCAAACCATTTATAAATAGTCGTCTTTCATGGTGATCCATTGCTAAAAGTAGTTTGAAGCCGAGCGAGGCTCTGATGAGATATCAAATTGCATCTAAAACCCTAGAAAATCATATTTTCACAATTTACATCCATAGTGATGAAGATATGCCATTTTTAAAATAACGCCAAAATGTACAAATAATTGATAGTTAGATGAAAAAAACTGTATTCTATAGCCAAAGAGTTACTTCCATCAAATGGAAATTCATTTGAAATTCAAATGTTGTATCTACTTTTTAGGGTTTCGACCCAAAATGGCAAAAACAGAGCCCTTATAGTTTCATCATGTCCGTTCGTCCATATGTCACAGGCATTTTATTCAAAAACTATAAGACGTATATTGATGAAATTTATAGTGTAGGTGTCTTGCCACTATAAGCCGCTACGTAGTTTGATGGTTAAATAAGAAAAATAAATATTTCTTTGGGGGGGCACTCCGCATATAAAAGAAAAGCTGAAAAAATTTTTTCAGCAAACATCAACAAAAGGCACATATTTTGACAGTTCTTTTACAAACATTTTAAAGTTTCTACACAAATATTTCTGATTACGTGAATAATATCAGAAATAGTCGCTTTGAAAATTGCAGAACTTGTGTCCCCTCTTCTTTATTTTCTAAAAAATAGGAAAAAATAACGAAGATAACGCTTACTAAATTATTTCAACGAAAATTATTTTAAACATGGTCGGATATACCGTTTTTGAGTTGTTGCCAAAAAAAGCGCTTCTCAACAAAATGACGAAGTGCCATGAAGATACGTTCTGTGCTGATGCACTTTAGTTTACACTATTTCAATAGTAATATTCGACATGCCTACTTGTTTTTCTAGTTATAGGCGACTAAAGTGCTTATAACAATTATGTGCGGGAAACATGCAAAAAAGTGTAACAACGTACATTTTTCATCTGTAATGCATTTCTTTGTAATAATGGCTTCGGAATCCTATAGTGAGCATGGTCCGACATGATCTTGGCCAATTTTTAAATATTGTTTATGTAAATGGTTAGTTTCAGAAAGTTATAGTGCGCCCAACGTACCTGCTAATTGTTATAACTAGTGATAAATCATTTATTATATAAATATTTTATTTCAATTATTTATATATTTACTTTCGTCATTATCGACAAAAGTTACAATATTAATTCATATAATATACAGCGATGTGTGTGTGTATCTATATTTTTTGCATGAAAGAATATATATACTTAAATAAATTTAAAATTTCTTGACTTGATGAACGAGCAGACTCTAACAGCAGAAGTGTTTATATGAATATATCAAAAAGTATACGATATACTCTCCAATTTATCGATGTATGGTCATATCGCGGATATGGACACCGATATATACATGGACATAGATCGAAAATTAGTCTCCGATTGGGAACTTTGACCGTGAAATGGTTTTGCTGCAAATGCACTTCTCTTTTGTAACGTTTTACATTACCAAAATTTCAGATTTTCCCTCACTAAAGAAGTTTTTCTTCAAAAATATATGGTTGTTCCGTAAATTTCTACAAATATTGAAATAACAGTTTAAGGAAAATCCTTGAAAATTGAGCAGTCGAGAGTAAGATTTATAAGGAAAAAAATTTGAAAACGTTTTGGACCTCGTTTACGCGATCGTCATAAACTTATCAATATCTCAATTATTTCAGATGTTCTATTTGATTTTGAGGAATTTCTTGGTGTATCATCGCGGTCCAAGGTCAAATATTAATGAAATTAAACTATCCTAAATTTACGCTGGACACAACGTATCAGAAATCATCAAAATTGATTCATATACAAAGAAGTTGTGCTTGAATATATATAAAATACACAAATGCTAACCTCTTCTTTTTTTTGAAGTTGGTTGAAAAAGCTAATTTAGGTAGTCTCAAGCAGCTCAAATAATTGTAAGAAGACGTTATCCACGTTTTCGGAGAAGAAGTCACTACAACCATCGGTCGTTATAATTTGAATATCATGTTAATTTTATTGATTTAAAAAGTTTATCATATTTATTTTAGAAAATATAAACAAAACACTTTTCAATAAGCTTGTACATTCATATATTTCTTTCGAACGAAAAAAAAAACATTCGTTTCAGAAACACGTTTCAAAATGTATTAACGTGTGCTAGCACAATATATTTCTGCCCGGTCCAATACTCGGATGGTAGTTGCAGGACTTCGTAATAAAAGGTTCGGTATTGGCTTTGATTAGGGTCCAGCGCTCCTGATTCATCCTCGTTACTGTTTTCTTCGTAATATTTGTTCATTTATATCGATCTGTTCGGAACGGCCGCAGTTAAGTTATTATTCGGCTTGCAAATACTTATAGACTGTTTTTTTTCGGAACGGCTACAGTTAAGCTATCATTTGAATTGTATATATTTATAGGTTGTTTTAAAATAAGTGTTTTAAGTATTAAATAAAAATAGTAGTCGTATCATTTAAATAAATAGGCATATGTATTAGTCAGCCTAACACTAAAATGCGATTTCCCGCGTAAATTTATTACATATTAATGAAGAGAATAAATAGCCAATAAGAGTAAATCGGCTCTCACTCCGTTTTCACACGTCGCTGATTATAACATATTGTATTTTTAATAAGAAGATAAGGCCATACAACTATGCTGATAAGTTTTGTATGTAATAGATAGATATAGCATGTTTTTTTGGATATAAAAGACAAACGGGGAGCGGGGATTCGTTTGATCTTCAAAAACCGTTAAAGTGCAGGTGTATCGGGTACACGTGTAACAGTGATATAAAATTAGGTCGAGTCCCGATTTCCTGCATTTCCTCATGTGATTTACAATTAAAATTAAACGAAACCTGCTGCTCGGTCGACAAATACTTTATTAAAAGTTTTTTCATCAAATCGCTGCTGGCTGAAGATCCTGTACGACGGTCGCAACCCAGCGCAAAACTGTATTAGGTCCCGTACACGATCTATGATGCTTAGAAAGCTTTGTAGTAAAGTTACGGTACAAAAAAGAAATTGAAATACATTACATTATCGTATTATTTATGACAAAAATAACTTTGTATGAATTTTTCTTATAGCATTTTCTGATATCTGATGCAGGGTGTATTGGGCACCGAAAGTTTCGCTCACTGGACAAAATGCAAATGTGAAAGCTGTTACTTCACGTCCGTATTCTATGGGGGGTTAGGTATCTCATCGGTCGATGCAGGTCCATTTGCGTGGTGCAGCCAAATTCACCACAACTTACTGTAGTATCCACCGCACGATAGTTCTATAACTCAATAGGGTATCAACGGAAAATTTCAAAAGTGTTAAAATAAATTTTAAGGTTGCAGTTGAAGTCGAGTCAATGTGATTTGAACTTTTCGTCACACATCTTTTATTGTGTACTGTTCGCTTTTCGCTCTTTTTTGTTCTACCCGCTTTTTCCTTTCCTTTTTTCCCCCTCTTCCACTCTCTCACGAAACATACGCTCATCGCAACGTCGCTGTCTATGGACGCTTTCGTTTTTTACTGTACAGTGAAACTCACGAAACTCTACCACTGTGAACTTAGTGACGAAAGCATTGCAAAATAGGCAGTTAGGATGTACGCGCCGGGACAGCCCTGAGAAATAGTCAGTTCGGGGACTCAACCTTTCGACGCCGTCTCGTTCAGGTGTTCATCCGCGCCAGCCGTGATCGTCTAGTGAACATGTTTGTTTTATTTCTTTTTGTTCACTCCCGATTGCTATTTTACCCGAAAAACTAGTCGATTCCGTACTGGCCTGCGTCTTCTGTCCTTTACACGTCCGCGCGTGAGCGAAGCACTTCCCGTGATCGTCGGCTTGCGAGATCGAATGACGTCTCTCGCATCTCCCGCCTCGCCCCGGATATGTTAGTTGACTTTTGTCCATGGGTGACAAGCCTTAATAAAAAAAGGGAAGGAAATAACATAAACAGAGGGGAGAAGGTGGAAGGCTCGGGCAGCGTTAAACCTGTGCATTACGTTATTCGTAGGCAATTTAGAGCGGCAGAATTTCGTGCGTTGTACTCTGCACGATTAATTACTTATAAAGTTTAACCTGTGTTAACCAAACGGTTTCGAATGGAAATAAGTATGTGCAAAACGAGTTCGCCGGCAGGATTCGGGATTCAGGACGTCCCAAGCTACCGGAAGTAAATTGTCGTGACCTTTCCATATTTCTCCTTCACGCCTTCAACCACGTACAGTCCACTCCGATCGCGACGGACCCCGTACAGGTCGTATTGAGAAACTGTGGGACCCTTACCTATATATTGCATCGACGAGGGAGTAGAGAGAGAAGGAATGCAAATAACTTAAAAAATATATATCTTATTCCATCAGTTTATTTCCACAGAAATATCCCTCCAGGTGCGAAACTTACTAAAGTATGGCAAACGGGGACATAGAGATAAAGTGGACCGCGTCGAGACGTCGGCTGCCGCGAAAGGAGACGAATCGCGGCGCCCGCTGCGCTAAACTACCGCGCTCACTTGCCGAGGTGCTAAATATACCGCCGCGTTGTAAATTTACCGAGGTCAAAATAACTGAGCAATATATTACTTTGTTTTATTATCGATCTATGTAAATCGCTGCTCAAATCACATCACAGCGTCCTCTCTTGCTCTTTCTCCGTGACACGTATTAGGAGAGAAAAAACGAATTCTTAGATTTTCTTTACAGTTTGCATAAAAAAATTAATATTTTAATTTTAAAGTACTAATTCGATTCAGAATATTTTTATAAGCATTAAAATTGAACAAAACCATCGGCGTGTCAATAGTGAATCACGTTTGGCCTATTTTAGTATTAATTCAAGCAGATAAATTTATTTATATCGCACATTATTAAGTGTAATTCTACATGTTTTATTTCACACTTTATAACATTGATATTAAAAGCTATTTACCGTAATAGCTATAAAAACTGAATCCGATAAATGGACAGAAGACCACTTAGATTGTATAAGACCGTTGTTCCAAAGCATCATCTTTTTATGGAAATGTTTATAGATTGCAAGACGTTAGAACTGTAAAAAAATTACACATTCTCAGATGCCTTTCAATATAGAAATATCTGCAAGTTCATACATAATTGATACTATGTACATAGTTTTCCAATAGATTACACATTCAATTATCCAGCTGCAACGGGAGAGAAATTTCTTTTTATAAATGTTCTTTAAAAATTAGTGGAGACAATTTGATACGTACTGTGAGCGCTAAAGAATACTAAAAGGAAAGTCAATTAAAATAAAAAAGTAGTGGGAAAAACACATAGACAATAGCAACGACAGACGACGAGATTTTGTAAAATAGAAGAGTGCCAGCATGGAGTGCAAGTTATAGTGTGTCTTGGTTCAAGAATCTAGAGAATTAGTTAATCCTTACTGATTGATAAATAAGTAGGCACATATACATTCCTTGCTTGACGGTTCAAACGATTTATATTAAAGTATTAATAAATGTAACACAAGTAATAACATAAGAGACATCTTTAATCCCACTATTTCGCTATCGGAATAGACATCGATATTTAGAGTGAAATCAGAATTGAGGCCGAAATTGACATCGCATTTCAGTACGTTATGGGGTGTATTTAAAGCATGAGAATTTCCTTTTATGACGGCAAAGTCATGGGTAAAAGCAAGTCATAAATAGTTTTGTCGTTTAAAGGCTACTCATAGACGAGAAAAAAAAATAATAAAATAAAACATTGTTCTAGAACAAAAACGGTTCGTTGACCTTACAAAGTTAAAACTTTTGCTATTCAAAATGGGATATTACCATTCTCACATTAAGTGAAAAGCTATCGTCGGGCGTAAAACAGCTTAAGAGGTCGCAAGATTACGAAAATATTCACCTTGTATGAATTATTAAAACCTGAAGCGATAAAGCCAGGGCTGTTGTATGAATTATCATGTATAATATTCGAGCACAAAGCCCATCTCCGCGTGCCGCTTCCGCCAAACGAAAACACCACACAAAGAAATTTGCTACGTCATTTTGGGGCATTATCTAAATATATATTTTGCGTATTTTCAAATAAATTAGTTTTATTGTTTCCCGCGTTTCGTGATGTAATCAAAATATCAAGATTGTTTAGCTTTATGAGCTAACTAACTAAGGTGTGTTATTACTGATTAACTTATGTAACGTTAGTCTAAATTGCCTAGAATACGGACTATTGTTATGATACAATCGTTAAAAAAAATATTGATTTTCTAAATCTTCACATTTTGATCATCTTTTAAACTAACTTTCCTATTGTATTTGTTTTATTGATAATTTAATTTTTTGTTTCAACTTTTGTATTTATTTTACAAACATTACCAAGCCTTTAAAAAGAGCATAACGACATGGCTTAAAATCGTCCAGAAATTCGATTTAACTTTAATTTTTTGTCAATTACCGAAAAATGTATTTACGAGTTTACTGTTCATTTGTATTGTACACATTTTTTATTCTTCATTTTTAACACTTCATAATATAATGTAATGTGATTGAAAAATATTGGTCTATGCGAATCCCTCGAGCGCGCACCCAAAAAAAGGAATACCTCCCTCTGGATGCGCATCTGCACTGAATACTTCATCGCAAAGCGCGCCCTCACTACGCTCAAAACGCTCCTATCTTTATCGTCATAAGCTTAATAACGATCACAAATTCGATGTTTTGCATGTGTGTGAGAAGGGGTTACGTTTAAATGTTTTCGAATCCTTCGAAATTTTAAAACATAAAGATAATAATAATATGCTCAGCGACCAAATTGACGTTTATAAATCGCCATTATTGGACGCTTGCCTGTAACTATTTGGGTAATGTTGGAAAAGTCTGTAACATTTGACAAGCATGTTTATCGGTAGTGGTCTGTGGCTGCTTTAAGAATGTTTTCGTCACTCTTTGACCATTGCATGACAGCGGCCTGCCTAACGAGGTTGTGTTGGTTGTTTTAACGTTCAATGCCCCCCTGGTGGATGTGACTGTCGGCAATTTCCTGAGGATATGCCTGGTTGGCATGAAACGTACGTAGAATTAACAATTTAACAGTTAGCGGAATTAAATAATTATAAAAATAAATAACACTTGCTTAGGTATTCGATATCTGTCAATCCTCTGAAATCAATTTTAATCATTTGGATAGAGATTCGTAGTGGGTAGGCAGATTCGAGGGTCAGCGGTGGGTTGCATGCTGCATGTTAATGCATGTTGCAGGCAAGCGTCTAATATTTACTGCTAATATCTCAGTAATTCTATTTATCTTCTATTAACAAAAATATAACAGTCACTACTATAAAATTCAAATACGTCATAGTATTGTTAAAAAAAATTAAAGAAAGAAAACATTTTTTAAAAACAAGCTTTTATTATTTGTTAATAAAATGAACTGAAAAGTTAAAAATAAATTAATTACACCTTAATTATTAAATCTTCCCGTTTTTTACACAGTCCCAATTTTATAAATTGGGACTGTGTAAAAGAAGGCTCTTAGAAGAAATGAAACATTTTTCAGAATACAAAACAATTACAAGGAAATAAAATGAAGCGTAAAAAATCTGAAAAAATCACAAATATGTAGAAACCAGAGATAATGTCTAAAAATTAGAAATAATTCAAATCAAACAATTCAAAGCCTCCAAAAATAACACAAAAATATGAAATAATTCTCTTAACCCAACAAGATTTATTAAAGCTGTAAATATGTAAAGAATGTAAAAAAGTTCGCGCCTAACCACCTAAATATATGTACAACAGTACACATTACATGTTTAGATTTAACAAATAATAGTTGGCAATTTCAAAGTGAAAACATGAAAAAAAGATCTACATGAAACTGGTTGGCAAAACCTTCAGGTAAAAGCAATAATTATTCATATGACCATATGAACAGCACATATTAGCCTAAAGTATCGTAACGTTGATATATATCGTCGCTGGTAGTGAAGCGCATTACATATAACAAAATAAATAAGAGACTAGTGTTGTTCAAAAATTACTAATAGTTATTTAAATACGGAAAATAACATTGTGATATTCTAAGTTCATAAAATCCTTACTATGGATAGTGATTATATTAATTATGCGTGTAATATCAGGAATATATAAATGCGCAGGTAAACATTGTAATATATCGACACATCTAATTCACTAAAAAGTGTATTTTGTTTATTAGGAATAGTTATATTAATTAGATGAACCAGAATGGGGCCACTTACAAATGTTTCTGATGGTATCTGTATAATATATATCTCGATGCACCGCAATAAGTATTCAGAACATAAAAAACCAGTAAGAGTAGGGATCATCGGAATGCGTTTAATTCAATGAACCGATTTTTCATTTATCAAAACGTGCAGAATATCCATATAATAATCATGTACGCGCCGCAGTACAAAATTAAATGACGGCTCGTAAAAAGGGTCGAATTGATACTAGGCGCAGTAATAAAAGTAATTTACTGCGGGGGCATGACGTCATGGAATTTTTAATACAACGCAGCGAGCATGGGCATTTCCAGTACAGTGACGGATGAAGACATATTAACCCGGCGGCGCAGCGACAGCCCCCGGCCGCCGGCGCACGTCGGGCGCGGGCGCGCGCCCCGGGACCGCGGCGTTCGATAGCTCGACTTACAGTTACGAACAATGTTTCCTTAACAAAAACTGCTTAAAGTTATGATGACAGTTGCGTTTTATTCTCATCGGAACAAAGGGAAGGGCCGCCGGCCGACCGCATTGTTTATCCTCTGGATGTGAAAATTCGGACTGTTTTGTGTACTGTATTTAGAATCTCAATTAACACAGTTAGATATACTTCAATGAACGGTTTCTATGAATTTCGTGTTGGACGATACTATTTCGTAGTTATCGCGGGTACCGCCTCCAGTCAGTAGAGAGCAATATTTTTTTGAAGTTAAATAGTATTTAACTAAAGTAACATATCAGTCTGTGTATCAGCGTTTTCCAGTTTACGTACTTAACTGCATGTGCTAGGTAATGTTAGTTCGGTCTAAAATAATCATTACGGGCATAATATTGGTAGGCTTTTACTTTCAGCCTTTACTTATTTCAGGAGTGAAATTAAGGAATCGAACCGCCTATACTAGAACATTTCGGCTTAGAAAACAAACCCGAGTTCATTATACATTTTATTCATACCGAAGAAGCATATTTAACAAAAGATCCACAATAAAAATGTTTGAAGCATCTCAAACTTCTCTTGTCGCGGTCTACATCTCAATTCTTGCCGACCGTCCAAACGTGGAATATTCTATTGTATTTGAAAATTTTGAGCTTTCCTCAGAGGTGTCAACGTAGACCATCTCAATGGAATATTACTAAAGTAATATTAACCCGTAATTTATATTACTTACATAAAAAAGTGTATATCTGTAAGTTTAAACTCAACCTTTATCTATTGATATATTTTAGGTTCTTCAAAATATGAATAAAAATCGTTCCGTGGGTGGAAATATTTACAACATTTCCACCCACGGTTTCGTCCTCGTGCTAATACATTAAATTTTGATGTACATTCCCAGTTCCAGTCCCGATCTCACTCTCTGTATTATTATGGTCAATTGCACATATTCAGATGGCATTCTCAATATTTTCTTTCGATATAACTTACAACGTTATCTAAGAATATATGACAAGTGTTTCAATTTAATTCTTCTTTAAATTTCTTATTTCTTATTTCTAAATTTATCTGGCAATGATGACGGAAATTAATGATATTTTTTTTTGCATAAAAGCAGAATGATCTTTACGGCATCAGAGAGATTTAATAAAAATAATTGGACATTACTGAACAGGAAAATATATTTTTTGTATGCAAATAGCAGAATTGGGTGATTTATTTTTTAACACGCTTCTCTTAGCTTTATCTGTATGTTCATATGTATGTATGTTTGTTTGTTTGTAACCGACTTTTTTGAACTCGATTTTGATCCACTTTTAAAGATCAGATTTCATTTCAATTTTGTAGGTTTATCAAAGGCTGATGGGAGTACGATCATTTCACATTGAGAAAAATAAAATTAAAAATTTTAAAATCTGATATTTTGGAACATTTGAAATTGAAATAAAATTTAATTACTTTAAACATCATGGAATTTAAACAATTTTGAAATAAATTAGAATTACATAAAAAGTTAATTTTTATAATTTAAATAAAAAAGATGAATTTCTGAAATTTTGTAAAATATGAAAATAAAAATCTTAGTCAACTTGTGCATGTCACAACTATAAGTTGTACAGCGCTAAGTTAATTAATGTCGAGCGCTAAATTTTCACTTAGTTTTGAATTCACCCAAACCTATATAATACAATATTAACGCGGCGAGGGATGAATGGCAAGAGGATGTTTTAAAATGTCATATCCCCTAGCGTCAACCTCGGGTCGACAACGCAATGTTGTACGGTTGATTGTTCAGTTATTTATCTGATTTCTCGGTTGTTTGCTGCCGGACAGGCATAAGTAGCTTAAATCGCGGAGGGTCACTAAATGGAATTTAAATAGAAAAACTTAATTGCTCAAATCTAACAGGGAAAGTTCCGTGTACAGTACCACACAGGAAATTTTACCGCTCTGAATTGGTTGCGAATGATATAATGCGCTGGTATTACTGTCCCAGACTTTTCGTTCTTCTCCGCCGCAATCCTATTTTACGCATTTGCAACGCTTTCGTGACGAACTTCACAACGGTAAGGTTTCGTGCGTTGTACTGTAATAGTGATACGTCAGATCAAATGGAAAGGTTATTTAGACATGAATGATATAAATTTGAATTCACTGCCACACGTAAGATATCCTAAAATCAAAGCTCTTGGTTATAAATACTATTGATACTGTTTCGAGACTAAAAATTTAGTAAATGAAATGTGATTAAAAAAAAAACTAAAATAAAAAACACTCATTGGTGATAAATCTAACTAAAAAGTGAAAATTAATTTTCAATATAAGAATAAAATAATGAAAGAAAAATATTGGTATTATTGTGAAAAAACCATGGGGTACTCGATAAATCAGTTCTCTAAAATATTCGATCGGTACGAATAATCCAATAATGGTACAAAAGATAGGGCGTAAAGCATCCCACGCTTTTTTCACAATAATACTAATATTTTTCCATCATTATTTTATTCCTATATTAAGAATTATTTTTCACTTATTAGTTCTATTTATCATTAAAGCGAGTTTTTTTAGTTTCTTTTAACTATATTTTTTTGATAAGATAACATGTTCCCACTTTAATTATCATTAATTTTAAGAAATTTTGAGTAAAAATAAATTTAAAAATTCACATAAAAAATAATGGCATTAGTCCAGTATACAATATGAGGATCTCAAATATTATAATACAGTATTAACGCATAAAAATAATTTGAAAGATTAATTTACTACTAAAAAACAGGAAGTTTAAAATAATGAGCTAAGAAAATAATACATAAGGCGTAAACTATAAATTCAAAACAGGCCAAATACATAATCCTCCTTTCCGACTTCGTCGCAGTCGGGTAATAAGGACCAATTTTATTTAAAATTCAAAATATTTTATTTTTAAATGTTTTGTTTCACTTTGAAATCGGTGGCGTCCATATTACAAAAAACATGAGCACCATTGAAAACAGTTTCAAATGGTGCGACGACTGTCACCGACTTAAACTCTTATAGTACAATGCACGAAAGTCTGCCGCTGTGAAGTTAGCCACGAAAGCGTAGCAATGCAGTAAAATAAGAATGCGGGAGAGAAGAAGGTAAGGTTGGGGAGCTTTGAACTTGCGCGTTGCATCATTCTCAGGCAATTCAGATCGGCAGAGTTTCGTTTGTTGTACTGTAACTTTCTTTATTGGCTGGCGCCAGATGCCGGCTCTAAATGTGAAATTGTGATACAGTGCAATGTCCTGATTGTAAAATATCTAGAAGTTTTTTTAAGTGATTTGCACCTTAATTAATGATTTTTAAGGAAGTTATACGTTAATTATTATTTTACCTGACTCCTTGACAGGTATATGTACATTTTATCTATTTACACGTACTTCAACATAATACACACAAACATATTCTTAATAGAAACAGAGGATTTAATAAAAATACCTAAACAAATGCCAATTTAATTATACGAAAAAAATGTATGTCAGCTCCGACGCACGACTGGAATTTACTCCTTAAGTACGATTGTCTAAACATACACAAAAAGAGTTTATTTAACTGAAAAATTTCGTTTTGACTAAAAATTTAAGAAAACCATGTGTTCATTCGATATTCCAGCATTATTATCTACACCACTTTCTTCCATAGTTTATATCAGTTGCACTTCACCAAATATAATAATAATGCATATAAAAATTCACGACAATAATAGTAATTATCAATAATAATAGTAATAAATCAAATGTTAATAATAAATATTTACATTGTAAAAGAACACTTTAAAACACAAACAAAACAGTGGTGACGATTCGTATTAGCATTGTATAACTGATACACTATATATATATATATATATATCGTTTGTAAACGTTGAACAGTATAATTTTATAATATATATAGGTATACACACAATACATGCGTCAGCGGCCTCGCTGCGTTGGCTACACACAAGTATATAGACAAGTATACAAGTACACATACACGCGATTGAAAAGTGAAAGGTGCGCCAATAAGTTGTGCACCAAAAACGTAACGCGGATTTATCAGTAGATTTTACTCCTCAAATTTTTCTCATACCGGGCGCCTTATATGAAAATCGATTCTTAAGGAGTAAACTCCAAAATTTATTACATGGACTTCAGTAATTATTTACGTATATAGAAGTCTTTTGGTTTTCACTTCAATTGCTTATTTAAATATTATTATATATGTGTGCATGGGTTTGAAGGTGATTTTTATTACATAACAAAAAACATGTTGAACTACAGGAACAAAATTATAGGTATATCTATACATATAAGAAAACAGTAAAAACACGACGCATCTGTACATTGAAGGCGTGTCTGACGGGGATGGGATGATAAGAGAAAGGTAATATAAGAGATAAAATTTTAGTCTTTCTGTCTGTTCGCGCATATCTCTCAAATTACAGAACGAATTTTTATACGGTTTTTACATCTCCAAGATAAGCTCTATCTATCTAGATAGAGCTTATCTTGGAGCTAATAAGTATATAGGATTTATTTTGTTTCAATCGTATGTCAGAAAATAGTTATCTTGTGGTGAGTGCGGTAATGGTGTTGCATAATGTATAACAATTATTTCACAAATAGAAAGCTACCCTATCCCAGAATATTATAGCCTATTATTTATTTTGATACTAGCAAATTGTCCTGGCTTCGTACAAATTGGATTCGTGAGCGGAATCAGAGTTGAAAGCGGGACGGAGAAATCCACGACGGAGACGAAAATCAAAAGCTAAAACCGGAATAGTAATTAATGTCGGAAAAGTAATTAAATTAAACCGAGTGTTGGATAGGGATTAAAATCACCAGAGTGACTGGAATCAAAATCAAGAAGAACAGTTTCGAAACTAGAATTGTAAGCGGAGACTAGATTGGGCTTCACAGAGCAAGGTCTTTCAACATAAAAGATCGAGAATCACATTTTATATTAACGCGGCTGATTTATATTAACGCGGCTGAAGCCGCGGGCGGAAAGCTAGTTGTTGTATATTTATATATGACTGTATAACGTTATACTAGTTTTTCGTCCGGGTAGAATAAGGTCTATCATATAAAGATTCTATCGCAGCTCAACCTTCAGCCTCATTCACTAGTCTACTCCTCCAACCCCTCTTCTTCCCTTTTATATTTTTCAATAAGTCGAGTGCGTCATAGTCGAAAAATGGAGTGTGGGTTTTTATTTTTTTTTTCATTAAATGTTGTTGTTCCTGTGTATTGTGATGTCATCAGCGACCTTCGACTCTAGCAATTAATTATTATTTGCATCAGGCTTGATCTTTAAATGAAGGTCACTTTTTTCTCAAATCAAATTTAAGTGAAATACAGTTTCTACTCCAAACCAAACTCTGTCTATCCATGAAAACCGCATTAAAATCCGTTTATTAATTTCGGAGATGTGCGGCAATTACAGACAGACTAAAATTTAAAAATCGCTGTTTTCTCTTGTTTTATCTTTTGCATTTTTTATATATGCCTTTAATGTACAGATAAACCGGATTCTACTATTTTATTATATGTGTAGATATGATTAGGAATTTATACTATAAGAAAAAAAAACATCAAAAATAGATAACTAATATTCTGGACCGTATAATCAATAATTATTTAAATTGAATAAAGAAATTATATTCCACATTGTTATAAATTAATTGTATAATCAAAACTTATTTTAAATTGAATAAAATATGCTAGATCAAATTTGAATTGTGATTATCTAATGAAAATTTTCAATAATAAGCGTATCAGAACATATTAAAGTTTAAACTGTTCTCAATAATAAAATGAAAAATGAACTGCTACAAGTCCAGTCATTACAGAAGACTTATAGTTAAAAATAACTTTTAGTGCCTTTAGTAAAAGCGCTCAGAAGGGCAAAAGAAGAATGTTCCGGTCTCCACGGAGCGCCGTTGCCGCGTCCGCCGCGGGCCTATCGGCGGGCGGCGCGCGTTACGGCGCCGCATTGTCCGCCCTCCCCCTGAACTTTCTTCCTGTGACAGGAAGTGTGCCGAGTCTAGATTGTGTACGTTAATATCACCGTAGTTCGTTTATATTGCAATTATTTTTACACTTAATCCGCTCGGAAAGTAGGTACCTTCATGCTTTTTTTATAAATAGAACGTAAACGAAGATGTACGTCATCACTGACGTGCGGGCGGAAAAAATGTATTGAAATCCATTTTCTGACTCGTTGACAGAGCGAAGGAGTAATACGAAAATTCAATTTTGGAAATGCTTTATTTTTCAATTTACAAAGGATTTTAAAAGGATTCCTAAGGAATGCTAAAATCAAAAAAAAAAAGTTTCTCGGTTCGAAGTACGACTATATCTATATATATGTCGCCGCGTGGCCGATTTTAAGTTGTTTTCTAAGAAATAGATTGTCGATTTTGGTTATTATTGATTAATAAATGATCGCAATTACTTTGGCTTCTGATTGCGATGTAAATCGTTATGTAATTTGCTTCTCTAAACCTAACCGGTAGGTATTCGTTAACCCGTTTCAATCTGTTAACCCGGGGCCGAAAACACTCAAACGGTATTTGTGCCATCGGGAGACGTCTCCGCGATCCCGATGTAACCGTAACCGTTGATGCATATTCAAAATGTATACAACTGCACTATGCCAACAATAAAAGTCAACGTAGCACGCTTGCTGCTCTCAAAAGGGTCATTCACATATTTGGAGTTCCAAAACAAATGATAGTAGATGGAGGCAGAGAATTTCTAAGTGAATATAAAGATTATTGTGAGAATTATGGAATCGAAATCCACGCAATAGCGCTCGGAGTGAATCGTGCCAATGACAACTGGAACGCATTATAGGGACTCTAAAGAATGCCCTCGTAACGATAAGAAACTACGAAACCGAAAATTGGCACACCGCACTCGAGGGCTTACGACTAGCTTTTAATTGCACCGTTCATGCAACCACAGGTTTTTCGCCATTAACACTTTTGATTCGATGGCAACATTGTGTTCCTCCCGAGTTATAGAATTTAATCAATTTGGACGAGACGTCAACAAATGTGGATGTTCTGAAAAATCATGTGCAAAAGAGGATGACCGAAGCGGCAACAAAAGACGAGGAAAGATTCGAGAGAGGCAAAGCGAAAGTGCATCATTTCCAAAAAGATGATTACGTTTTGATCAAGAATGGTCCAAGGAATCAGACGATACTCAACTTTAAATTTAGCAATCCATACAAAGTGTGTCACATCTTAGATAATGATCGCGATTTGGTGACATGAGTAGTACGTAAACGGGAAGGCGTTTTCAAACTAACTACTACCTCTTAGTATTACTCACGCGGTAAGATTTCAAATGTAAGAGGCGCGGCTGAGTTTTACAATCCGGCAGGTTTTAGTGAAACATCAGGCGGCGTTGCTATAGACGTCTTTGTCTCACTTTCAAATATAAAGCCTGTACTTGAAGGTCACCAATTAATTTAAGGCGCTATGTATGTAGCTATGTGTATGTGCATGTTCAATTCGATACCTTTAGATATATACAATTTACTCCTGTTTAAATTAAAAATTATTGTTAAGCAAACTTTGTATATAAAAGGGTATTATAAAATTTCTATATATTAAAGGGGAGATGCGCATAAACATTAACTACTCTGTATTGTATGTAATTGAACTTTCATTATATAATTTGTATTTATGCTACCTAGTTTTGCTTGTCATTCTTGAGGGAAAACTACCTTCTGTACGAGAGGTACATTATACATTATATGGAGGTAAAAGCATAAAATAGGTGTTTTGAGTGTCATATGTAACTTACGAAATAAAAACAGTTGTAAGTTTTAAGTTCGTTTTTTAGTGTTTCTTTCAATAAAACATATGCTGTTCAATCTAGAATGAATGTCATTCACCTTATATAAAACCTTATCACACCACAAGCAATTGTTGCATTTCAATTTCATTTTAAAAAGCCGCTATCCATAATAATTTAGCTACGCCGGCCGTCATTCAACTGTAACAGACAACGCGCGCCGCAAAATTTATTAGTAACGTATGTAAAGAGCTAACCGTACGTCTGGCGGGCGTGAGAAAGAGAAATAAAATGACGTTAACGACTAATCACGGGGCTACCCGACAAAACTAGAGGGTTGAGATTTCGGGACGGCGATGGACGAAGATTAGGCATCTTTGCTTTACTTAATCGTAGCTTGTGTGTCTCTCGGGGGAAAGTGTGAATCCCAACTTCTCTGGCGTGAGAACCTTGTTTGCGGCTCGGACATCTTTCATCGTCTTTGATGTTCCCTTTTCGCTGTAGTGAACAATTCACTGTTACAAATTTTCATTCAACTTGAAACATTCTTATATATCCTTTCAATACAAACACATTTTGACCCACAAATAACTATATAGAATAAAAATAAACGTCATATACTTTTTTAACTTCCCGCTAAGAAAATTGAAAATGTTCTAAAATTTTCGGGAAGTTATTGGTTTCACCCCATTTTGTAAAAATCGAGTTCTCATCAGATCTTGATGTTCTGAGGGTCTAGGAAGCTTCCCTGATCATCCCTGAGATGATGCCCGTATGCCTGTGTGGATGTGTGTGTGTGGGTGTGTGTGTATGTGTGGATGTTTAGTTAAACCTCTTATAACTTTTAAACGGCTTGACCGAATCGAGCCCACTAAACGGCATTTCAAAGAGTTTCACCAAACTTAGATTTCCAGAAAGTTTGAGTCGATTTGGAAAAGTAGATTTTGAGAAATTTTCAAAAAACTAAGAAAAAAAATTTTTTATAGTGGTTTTTGCAAAATTACTTTAAAATGTCTTAATCGATCAATTCCAGCTCTTAACCTATTAAAAACACGTCGATTGCCGCAAACCGGGTCAAAATCGGTTGATTCGTTTGTGAGAAATCGTTGTCGAAAGAAATCGAAACAAACCGTTTTTTTACTCATATCGCGTCAAATCCAGTATATTTTCGAGTGTTTTGAACTCGAAAACAGTGGGAAGTTTCAGGGTTGGCCTACAGCGTTAACCTATTTTTTTACATCAATACTTAAACAAAATAATATCTAAACAGTGCCAGCTGTAAATAATAGTTTGTATTAAAAAGTTACACAAGTCTTGAGACTTAACTTTGTGACGGGGTTCTTGGTATTTTGATTCAAACAATACATTTATGTTACTAAAATCAAATTCTAATTAATTTAGAAATTTTAAATTTTGAATGAATTTTATTTGCGCACTGCAGCTGATATTTTTTTAATTAATTTCTATTATTCGTTTTTTTTGAGTTTTATATTTTGCCTCATATTTCGTAGTTGATTTTTGTCTACGAACATACGGTGACGAATTTACTTTGTATTAATATTGACTATGAAACGTAGTTAATTGACTTTCGTATTTGACGTATATGACTTATGTGTCAACTTCACCCATTACTCTGCTTCAGAATTTTATTCTGTAATTGAAATGTCCACCTACTACTTAATCTAATGTTATAATAATAATGATATTATTCAGTGAGGTACTGCTGTTTTATGTTTTTTTTTTTATATTTAATAAATGGAATAATCTTCATGAAAAACTGTGAGGTACAAATTTTTGTACTCTTATTAGCATTAGAAAATAGTTTCTAATTTTGAAGACGCACAATTCCACACGATTCTTCATTTTTTTAGAAATCGATAGGAATTCGGTAAATTAATATAAGCACATATATTTTACATAAACTTAATATTTATATTTTGTTACTTATTAATCAATATTATTGTACTACAATTGAATATTAAACATTATATTTAGTAAAATAATAAGAATGGTTAAAGGCGATGTTGCGAATTTATATCATTTTTGTTGTCAGTTGCGCTACGAGAAGTTAAAATTTTGATTGGGTCGAATATAAATTTCATAATTAAAAAATCATAACTAACACATGACAAAAAAATCTATATATTTTTTTACAATTCAAGTCGACATTTTTATTCATCGAATCGACAATTTGTTCTCCAGGCAATTCAATGTAGTGTCAATATCTAATTTTGAAACCCTCGTTTTGTTCTTACACTTGCAATATACGTCAATAACGTGTTATAGAAAATTCAAACATAACCACTGTTATAATCGCTATGCTCTAAACTGCACTTGGGATTTTAAACAGACGTTCACAAGAAATATAAGTTAAAAGGTTGGTGTACGCGTGAGTAAATGTGGGGTTTTTAGCGCTCTTCGACATTACTGTTTTCCCGGTGGCATTCGCTCAGTGACAGGAATATGCCTGATAAAAAGGATTTCAAATTTTTATTTGCACAGGAATATTATATTTTATACTCTATGTTGTCGTACTCTATGTCATCTCTTTTTTGCACAACTGTGCTCCTACGTAAATACATTATATTATACATTGCACGATTCATAATGCATAACATTTGAGAGTGCTTTACGATCGAAAATTTTTTTTCGCCTCTTTTCAGCGAATATTTTTATCGCGGTACTTTGTTTATTACATAAAACTGGGTAAATTTGCATACTACTGTACAGATAATTTGATAAAGATTAAATCTATCAATTAAAAAAAATGATTTAATGTAATAGAAACGAAAAGAAGCATCAAAATAGTTTAGGAAACAGTAGTGCAATTGCAATCGCGATCACATCGAGAGGAAATCAAGGATGAGGAGCGGGCTCAGAATCGTGATGCACCTAACGTCATCCATCAATATTAAAGATGTAGGAAATCATTATATGTTCACAAGGGAGGAGTCGCAGGCGATAGCTATCTATATAGAAAAAAACCAATGTAAATATATTTGTCATTTAAGCGTGCTTAATCCATTGATCTGATTACGATTGAACTTTGGTGATATGTTGTACGTACGTCCGGGAAGGTTTCTAAAAAAAACTAACATTTCTATCCTGTTTTATAAGCGAATTTGGACTACTAAACGGAACTAATGAACCGCTTTTAAAGTCTTTCACTAATACATATTTGCACTATGCTTGCGTAAATTAGGTTCTCTAACACGTACCCTCGGCTTTATCTATGAATTTAAATTCCTAAGACGATTTTAATAATTCTTTAACTCAGAAAGTTACTCTATCCCCGAATAATATAGCATATATTTTATTTTAATATTAGCATTTGCCCCCGACTTCGATTAAATTCGACTGAACTAGTCGAATGTAAATGGTAGCGAAATCGGAGTTAAAAGCTAGATGGGGAACAAAATCGAGAAAGGGATTAAAATCAAAATCGATAGCGGGACAGGCACCGAAATTGAAAACAGGGTTGGGGTCGAAAACGGGTGTAGATATGGGATCAAAATCAAAAGTGTGACTAGGATCGGAATCGAAACCGATACTGAAATTGAAATTGAATCTCGACTGATTTAAAAGAATAACATGGTCAATCTTCGTCCATGCTCGCGGAGCTGCCAGAATTAATAGCATGGTCAAGCCACCCACAAGAAAGTGCAAAACACATCTGCCGAGCCAGCTAGTAAAAAACAAATATAGACCAAAGGTGGTTTCTCACAAATAGTGGCGACATCTAGTAACAAATAAGTATATCACTTCGTTATTACCTGTTTCGAAGAGATTGGGTTGTAATAGATGATATTTTTCATTTTCCTTTTATTTTAAAATATTATTCATAACATAACTAAACCGCCGTCTTCTATATGCCTAAAAAGCGACTTCGGAATGTAATTGTATTATGTGATGACAGAACAGATAAAACAAATAAAATCTAATAAAACATAATAAATAAACTAAAATCAGACGAAAATCGATAAAAAATATTCAATTATCATAACTTAAACCTACATAAAATTTATATAATTTGATTGCGCTCCAAAACTAGTAAATACACTTATTTTTATCATTGTAAAATCTTGGTTTGTCTTAAATTCTTAAAAATAAGTATGATTCTATGGAGAAAATACCAAATCTGAAAACCTGCTTGGTTTTTTAGAATTCGCAAAAATGTGCCAATTAATATTTAATTAAGATAAAGATGAAAAGTGTATACATTTAAAATTATCTTAATTATGAAAAATAAAATTGAGCACAGTCATAAAATTTATTCACGCATCTCAACACTACTTTCAATATAAGTTGTTATTTGAGCATTTGTTTATGTAAAACAAATACTTTGAAATACTTATCATAATTAGTGAGTTTGGGTGTGCATAGTAGTTTTGATATGTTTCAGAAACTGAATAGAATCTCTTATTCTGTATTACGTGCACACTGTACATATAATATTATTTTATTGAACAATCGCCTAGTTTTAACCTTACATTTCCTCAGAAAAATGTTATTGTAAGTTTAAATAAATTTTCAACATGGAGCAAACTTTGTTTATAACTGGGTTTCCACCTGCGGCTTTGCTTCTCTTTCTCGTTCTTGCTTTCAATTCTAGTCTAGATACTGCCCTCTATTTCGATCCCGGTCACGCTCTTGAGTCTAATTCCGATCCCACGTTTGCTTTCGACCTCGGTTCTGTCATCTAGTTCTCCCCGGTTTTAAATCGAGCGCGTGATGTTTCGAGTGTAGGTTTTTTTTTTGCACGTTATTGTTCGTTTATATTATATTGTCTATGGGCCTCCAATACTAGAAAAAAATATTATTTACGTTGTAACTGCGCAGGTTATACATTTAATTAGAATTTTTCTGATATCCGATTTGAATGAAATGAAGCTTATATTCTGCTCCAATCCAGCAAGGTCTATCTACCGGTTAAAACGGTATTGAAATTCATTTTGTAATTACAGAAATGAGCGCGAAGAGACAGACAGATAAAAAATCACAAATTAATGTCAGTTCTTATATTACCTTTCTCTTATTATCTCCCTCCTCTTGTAATATATTGTAGAACATACAATTTCCAGGGCGGGCAGCTGCCCCTCGCCCCTGGGTACGCCCGTGGTTCTACTCTTTTATTATATATGTAGATATGACTTTATTTCTTTTACCATATCAAATAAAAGATTAGAAAGTTTCATTTAAGCGTCTAAAGTTCATGGTCTTTAAAAATGTGTTTTCTTTCAACAACCTATCACCAGCTACCATTGGAATACCAAAAAACAACATGTCAATGAGAAGCAAAAAGCTCTTGTAGGCAACAAGAGTGGAAGGTTAACTTTAAAAAAGAATTAACGAAAGGTGTCGTGGAACACTCGGTAGGAACGAAGTTCCTTTCGCAATGTATTATGAATTATTAAATAACAAGCATAATGAGGGAATGGCAATAAAAACATATTAAATACTTTTTTTAGTTTTTGTTTATAATTAATATGAACATTTTAATTATTAAATATTTTTATAAAAATATAAACAAATTATGGACATAATGAGTGCAATCAAGAAATAGATTAATAAATGAAAATACTGCTGATAGTGTAATCAACAAGTTCAAAACCGTGTTAATTCTTGATAAAGGTCCTAAAAATATGTGCGATAGCTCATTGGATTCGGAATGACGTCTAGAAAAATGTCTTCGAAGGATTTTACTGCACAATAAAAATTGCAAAAGTTATTAACAAATTAAGATGAAAAAAAAAGGTATTTCGTTTTTCGGAAATTTCTCCAAAACTATTGACATATAAGAAATTTAAGACAGAGATTCATAAATAGGAGAAAATTGCCTAAAAAAAAAGTCTTGACTCCCAAAACTCTACTTTCTTTATTTATAATTTTAATTTAGTGCTGAAAATAGGGTCCCGCGCGGCCGATACAGCGTGGCCGCGCTACCGCTCAACAGAGTCTGTTACATAAAATAATTTTATTATAGGATTAAATATCAATAAAAATTTAAAAAAATATAGTATCATCAGAACACTTCAAAGAATAAGCCCGTTTCAAAAAACGAAACACTTTTTTTTTTCATCTTAATTTGTTAATAACTTTTGCAATTTTTATCGTGTAGAAAAATCCTTCGAAGACATTTTTCTAGACGTCATTCCGAATCTAATGAGCTATCGCACGTATTTTTAGGACTTTTATCAAGAATTAACACGATTTTGAACTTGTCAACCAGACTATGTCAGGTATGCCGTATGTCTTTTTAGTAAAAATATTTTTAGTGTATACATACGTGCGTAGCTGACGCACACGCCTCACGTCTGTACACACTAATATACTTATACGTAGACATACGTTTATCCTCCATTTATTTCGTATCTCTGTTTTAAAAGTGTCGGTCGGACACTTTTTATCGTGTAGCTCCCATCCTCCAAGCGCACGATAAAGAACTTCCTTCCAAAATATATACGAAATTGGAATTTTTTTCACATACATATAATAAATATACCAAAGAATATTGTTTATTAACAGAGAAGAGACAATACGATACATAAAATATTTATTAAGCGACGTAACGCACATATCGCTTACCTTTGATGTCGTTTTGATTTTTTGAACCTCTCTCCGAATCGCACGTCGAGTCAGTTTCTAAAAATGTAAATATTTCAATAAATATTCAGGTGGGTCGGCGTGAAGCTCAAACGAATATTCGACAGATTCTCGTAACACGCGGCCAGGTCTTACTGCTTTATGTGGACAGCTCTTATACACTTGTTTTCCATTATTTTTTTATTGCTGGTGTCACAGACAAACAGACAAAAAACTATTGCGTCCCTTATGATATGAATATTTTATTTGTATTGCGTACAAGTCTATCTAGTCTCTATGATTATAAATTACGCTAAGTAAAATCAACAATTCGCGCAGAAAATTTTGTAGTAAAAATTGGTTTTGCTTGTATAATTTTTTGCCTGCTAGGAGAATTGTGATCTATGGATCGCTACTGTCTTAAAGACCTTAATCTATGTATTTTTTAGTATCGATGTACATTTGATTTACTTAATTTATTTATATAATTATCAATTGTTGGACAGGTGAAATGAATTCTAATCTATATCATAATTTAAAAAATGATATTAATAATAAAAGACTTTTTGACCGCAGAAATGCTCTTAAATGAGACTGTATTCTCTTTTTTTTAAATGAACATCTTTGACAAAGTACGCGCTTTCCTAGAACTACGGCTACACGACAGTTGTCCGTAATTGCAAAAATGAATTGAAAACACTCATGACAGCTGAAAATATCCGTGTGATAGATGAACATCTCGCCGATCGCAATAGTCGTTTTGGTATCAAAAATTATTTTATACAGACTGTGATTTTATATGTAAAATTTATATTTATTGGTAATCCTTACCATAAAATACGAACCGCCGTGATTGTTTAAAAATAAAATACGAAACCTAATTAGGAGTAACAATGAAAAACACCGAAAACCAATGAATACTATTAACCCATAAAAATATAAATCGTGTTCAGTTTTGAGACATTAAATGTCTGAGTCTGATATTGAAATGATTATTATTTAGCAGTTTCACAATTCAGAGATTCTGAGAAATTGAATATATTCACGGATAAAACATTTTTTTTTTATTAAAACTAATAATTCTCTGCTGCCAATTCTTCTGTTATAAAAATTATTTTGCTAACGATCTTCATTCATTTTTTTTCAGGTGGTCAAGCCATTTAACTCATCATACCTATTTTCTAATAATCGCTACAGAATGTCAAACCAAATAATCCATGCTCTACAATCCTACGCAGGGCCCGCCAATGATCTTTGCTATATAATTAAACGTCGAAATAAACATAAAAGAATATACTGAATACATAGCAACGCAATGGTGCTCTTAAGAAAGTATCTGCAAGCAATCATTAATTTGAATTGTCTACAGTTTACGTGTTATTGTATCAAGCAGAATATGTTGTTGATGTCATAATCAAAGAATAAGTGGATCAGTTATAAACTTTTCCTTTAATTTTAACTTGTGGCTAAGAAAATTGAAAAACTTCGGAAAGTTAGTTTCAGTACGATTTTTGGAAATGAGTTTTCATCAGATCTTGACATTTTGAGAATTTTCAACGTAATGTCTTTATGTGCGTGCGTGTGTGTGCGTGTGTTGCGTTGCGTGTGCGTGAATGTGTGGTGTTACAATTTTTATAACTTAGTTTGATTTTTCTTGCGCAATATAAGAACTACTTTGATAACTGCCGCAAAATATTTAATGCGCAGTGCTACTTTTTTTTTACAATGAAACAATCATTCAGGCCAACAATGAACAGCTTATGAACCTTCTTAATCATTTGATCATTTCGAGCGAATACATTTAAAAGAAATCTTAAACACAATACATTCAAAACAAATATTATTTGAATAATTTTTGAACGACTGTGCTGATCTGTAATAAAATTTTATTAGTTTTATACAAAAAAAAGATAAGTCGAATGGCACGCAAACGATTAGTTGTTTTTTTAATTATTTTTTTTTAATAAATTTGTTATTAGGTCGATTTCTCGAATTCTGTCATGTTTTATTCAAGTGATTTTCAAACACATTGATTATTAACTAACATCGGATTTAGATATTTGAAATACTTTTTATTCTTCTTTTCTATGAACTTGAAAGGGCGTTAGCGTACATATTCTCGAGTGTTATAAGTTCGAAAAGTGTGGAAAATTTTGGGGCAATTAGGGGCATTCAATTCTTTTTTTTTAAATTAATTATTCGTTGTATATTTAATAAAATGCAGTGTATCATTTGGTATAATTTTCCGAATTGTAAAAATATTTTAATCTATATAAATAATAAAATCTATATAAATAAAAGTTAATTGTTCGTAAGCGCATCATTCCAGAACATCTGAGAAAAAGGTTATTAGGGCAAGAAAAATTAGAAAGGTTGCGCGAACATACTGAAAATTCTGAAAAAAGTGGATGTATTTTTCCTAGCGATTTTTGTATGAGCTCTTAGCCGCAATGCACGATTCGAACGATGGATATACTCCTTTTTTGTTTAAAATTAAAACAAAAATAGAGAGTGAGATTGAGAACGACATCGATCAATACAAGAAAAGAAAGAATTCATTCTATGTACTGGCGGGCTGCGGGCATCAACTAGACGGGCAAGCCACCCCAAGAAAAGGCAGAAAGACTTCTGCAGGGTCAGCTACTAATTACATAAACATGATATTACACACACACACACACACACACACACACACACACACACACACACACACACACATATATATATATATATATATATAAATTTACATACTTAATCAGTTAATTTATACTTGAAATTTTTCACTCTTCGTATTCTGTCATCCATAATAGGTATAAAGTAAATATCGCTCACTCCTTTAATTAGCCGCAAATCAATATCGTTCGAAACATCAGCATTGTTCCATCATAATAATTGATGTAACATCAAAAGGTCAAACGGCCGTAATCAACACGCTACAAATGAAAACCATTTCCATTTGCGACGCCGCCGATTCGTAACAAAACGTTATTAACTTTGACGATCGTTCCATTACTAAGAATTTCGTCAGAAAATCGTTACATTAATGAAACGGTTTTAAGGTTTTGAACCTCCAAGAAATGGAAACTGAACTTATTAGCTTATACAGTACATCCGTTTGCTTGTATTTTCCTCCACCTGAATTTGTATCTTACAAACGGATTAACTCAATAGACGAATTTTTTAACACCTAAAATATTATGTATTTTTAAATGTGATGTGACTGCCGTAGGAAAATTTATGTGTATAAAATATTTGATTAAGAAACGGCATAATTTTTCCATTGTATGAACTCACTTAAACATGAAAAATATTATACTTACATGGGAAAGAATTACGAAAACTAACCATGTCAATTTTTTACAATTATTTGCGTTGTAATTTTTTCAATAGTAATTTGCAATTACACGGGTATATATAGTAACATGAGGCCATAGCTGGTAACCATGTGTCGTGAGCTCTTACTAAGCACCCATTTGGACCTAGTTAATCTGAAAACATCCAACCCACATATAGTTATATACGTGTTGGATTTTTTCAGAATAACTACGTCCGATCGTCCTAAGTAGTCTAAACATCGTGGGGCCTTTCAAATGTTTTAAGTGCTGTCTTTATTAAATCCTTGCCTTCCTTTTACGCGATCACTGTACCCAGAACCATACGAAGAAGAAAATTAAAAAAAAAAGATAAACTACGACGTATACACATATGGAGACATTAATTAGTAGGAATCTTGGAATATTTATAACAATTCTTAGAAAATGTTTAGAAAGCTTGGAAAAAGAAATGTATAAAACGCACTCAATTGTAACGTTTTTTTTTTATTTTTGATGATAATATTCTCTTTCACGTCGCTGGTGAAACCTTAGTTTCAAATACTTTGTACAGAATTTTTGGTATAAACTATTTGGTTCACGTAAAAACAAATTTGATTTCAATTTTTTATAATTCGTATCGCGTTTACCTTTATAAATTTTAATTTGAAATTCGTATTTCCAAAAATTATTGTAATATCTAGACGATTTTTAATTTTTCTATTGAAAATATATATCACACAGTAAATTTTATACTTGTATTAAGTAAATCGCGCAAATGTTTTATTAATAATAATAATGCTATATCATTATTGTTATAGAAAATTCAATAAACAATAGTGCAATTTATTGATTCACTTGCCTTCGACATGATTTGAAAGTAGATAATTGTACGGAAGCAATATTGATTATTACATTCGTGTTAATGCATCAAAAACTATTAAGAATATCGCACATAACATAATATTTTAATACTTTATAAATTTTGCTTACTGTTAACATACAAATCTCTAAAGTAAACATACGTAGGGCTTACGTTAAGCACGTATTATACATGCGCATTTCATTATATCTATCTGTATTTCATGTATATAATCTGTAAATAATAAAACAATTTAGAAATAACATTATACTTTGCACATAGCAAATAACGGCCCGTATCTAGTTCCAAGGTCCAGTTTTACGCCAAGATGAGGTCATAACAATCCAGTCTCAGTTAGCGAGCCATCGGGCGAGTCAGCAGTTTGTAGCGGTCGCGTCATCTCGGGTGCTATAACGTGACGTCACTCCTTTATTTTTCAGCTTTAATTTTATTCGCACTCGATCTCTTCCATTACGGCGTACAATCTCAGCAGTCGTTAAGGTAGGTCGCGCAACACCCGAAAAATTATCACGCGCAAAGCATGGGTGTAAACGGAGGATGCGCAATTTAAAATGGAAATTAATTTGGGCCCGCTCCCGTGGACGCGATCAAAATTTAATTAACACATCAAACAAAAATAATTAGATAACAGAGCAAACATCCCCCGGGCGAAAGATAAAGTGGAATTCAACTTTGTTCGCTTGTTTCCCGTTCGCGGCGTTAACCGTGACAAATTATTGTAACGGTACAATGACGAAATTTATGACGCATCGTAAAACTTTAACGAGGGGGCGCCCTCGCGAGACGCGGCCGGATGCCGCGCCCCGCGCCCCTTCCCGCCGCCCGTGGCCCTGTCCGTTGCGATGTCGCGCGCCCCGCCGCGAATGTTATGCGGCGGAATTGTATTTTCATGTGGAAGTAATTATTATCGGTGTCGCGATATCTTCGCGCGCGCCGCGACACGACGCGCCTCCGCGCCCCCTTCCGCCGTTCGGTGTCACGAAAGGCATCCTGATGCGGCTGTGGCGTGTCTCGCGGATTAATGAGCTTTTCATCCAATGCGATTCCGTTCGTGATCAGCGCATATAATTCTGTTAAAATAGAGGCATTTTCGTCTTGATTGGGTTTTTTTCTTTTTTGCCGATACCTTTTTATGACGTCTTTTATGAAACATGTTTTATGCTCGCTCCCTTCGCTTATGTCGCTTTATTACGGTGTTTACTCCGTAGGAAACGTTTTTCGTATAAAGACCGCAGTATATAAATTAAATGGGGAGAGAAATTGAGTGTTAACGAAAAGTGAAGCCGTTGTTATGTTGCCCTTCCGCGTAAGATATTCCGTCATTTTATACTATGTGTACTTTTTTGCCATTGGCGATTTATAATATTTTATTTTTGCGCAAATAAGTAAACCTTTCGCTGCTTAATGTGGTTATTGCCGTTGTTAGTAATTGTTAGAAGTGGATTTTCAAAGTTATATTGTTTAACATGATTTCAACAAATTTATCAAGTCCATATGAAAAATATGAATAAAAGTATATACTTGCTTTCCGCATTATTAGGGATGCGTTTTATTTATTCTGTTTGCCTCTCTTCAATTGCGATTGCGCGTCAGAGCTAACATGCATCACTCTTTTAAATTGATTTATTGGAATATCATTAAACGCATTGCAATGGACAGGCATTTTTTCACCGGTTTGCCGTGTATTTCATTTAATTTTAAAGTAAAATTTAGTAAATTTTTTATGACATACTTTTTGATTAAAACGGATGAACAATACTGATAATTACTTGCTGTAAGTCCATTATACGCATACTTATTCAAAATTGAATTGTTAATCATTAAAACAAATAACCACTATTAATTTTATAACGAACTTTTTCCTATTTTATGCTTAACAAAGAATCATAATAAGGCTGTAATTGGAAAAAAATATCAATGAATGCTGCAAGAATACTTTAAAGAAATCAAACACCAAGGATCGAATTTTCTACGCGACAAAAGGAAACGAATTTCAACAAAAAAGAAGGACGAAAGGAAACCGAAATGCAGTTGACTTTGGACCTCATCGACGAGAGTAATCTTAAGGGAAATCCAGGAGGCTCACGACAACAGCGCCATCTGTCGAGTGTGTGGCGAGGCGCGGCGCATTAGGCGCGGGCGGCAAATTAATAGCCGACTATAATTTACGTGCTCTTTACAGGAAAAACGTCTAAACAGTACATTTTTCAAGCGGCTATCGGGCTTATATTACGATATTAACATAGATTTTACAAGGTGCTAAAAGTATATATCAAAGTCCACAACTCATAAAGTTTTTAAGAGTTATGAGAATCTTTATAAGGAATTTAAGATTTAAAACTATTGTGAAATTCTTATAAAGATTCTCATAACTCTTTAAAACTATATATATATATAGAGTTGTACACTCATATATATATATATATATATATATATATATATATATATATATATATATATATATATATATATATATATATATATATATATATATAAAAACTTTTTGTTCGTATCGATCATTTTATATCTATTATAACACTTTAATTGTTTATTACGTAAGAATTACAAAAAAATATATAAATGTTTAATGTATAAAACTAATCTCAATCACAAATCTAATTAATGGTTTGGTTTAATTTTCTCGTTCATGGTAATATTATTAATTATTTTTTGTTTCGGATTTTGATTTCAAGTCCAATGCTAACTCAGGACCTTATTCATTATACGGATGTACGCATTGCATCATATTAGTACGAGTGAACTTACCTGCAATAAAGACCATGGGAGTTATGGAATATAAATTATTGAGCAAATGAAGAGCACGGTTTAGTATACATACGTCAAATGAATAAATAACCTATATTTTAAGAACATGTATTATATGAACACATATACTGAGAAGGAATTTCTTAATATCAGTGTTCAGCAATTAAATTTTTTAATATGAAGCAATGCAGAAAAAAATTAAATAAAGCGCAATATCTCGATACATTTCAAAAGATTCTAAACAAGGGACTGTGCATCCGTCCGACAACATCCCTATATCTTTACAACAACTATATAAATGTATATGAGGAATGTATGAAAATTGGAGGGGACGGTAAGAGACAGGCAATATAAGAGAAAGCAACGACTTTTAATATAAATTTTACGGGTAAGTAAAAGTTCTATTTATATCCATATTAAAATTGAAGCACGATATAGACTTTATTTGATTTGAGTCTAATGTCAGAAAAAAGTTATATTCTTTTAAAAATCTAGCATTAGATGTTACAAGGTAAACAATAATTGTTAGCGTCGAAGGCTTATAGACGTCATTCGTAAGGCGCACGGAAAATTTCTGAAATGAATAAGAGAAAATTACTATGAATTATCAAATATGGATTTATTGTTTCTCAAAATATTCTCCGTTAGTATAAATGCACTTTTTCATAAGAATAAACCAATTTTGAAAACATTTATGCCACTCCTCCTTGGTGACCTCGGAAACATGTTTTACATACTCTTCGACAGCTTATTTTGATGACGAAAATTGTTGACCGCGTAATTGGTTCTTAATTTTTGCGAACAAAAAAAGTCACAAGGTATTAGGTCGGGACTGTATACAGGATTGCTCATAAGTTCTATGTTTTTCTCTTTCAAAAATTTATTTATTTGGCCGTGTAAGAACTGGCATTGTCGTGGTCCAAGATGAGACGACATTTACGTTTGTTTTTACGGAGGTCGTCAATAACTTCCGGCAAACAAATGGTCGTGTACAAATCATTATTCTCCAAAGCAATAGTAGCCATGTATGCAGTTTTATAAAAAAAGAAGCAATCATCTGCTTAGAGTCACGTCGCTCATACGCTACTTTGGTTGCGTTGGTTTCGGCTCATCTCGATAGACCTGTACGGTCGATTCCTGCTTTGTTTTTGGGGTCGCAGCAATAAATCCTATATTTCGTCACCTGTTATTATGTCCCACGCCTAATTTAATGCCCTTTCCTTCAATCTGGTAAGCAAGGAATTGCACCAAGTGACGCAATGCGTTTTTGAGCCTCAGTCAAATTGTGTGGGATCCACCGCGAGCACAGTTTTTTCATTTCATATCTAAATGTTTGTGTAGGATTGAATATATTTTCGATTTACGCCTATGCCCAAGGATGTCTAAATTTCATGGCAGGTCACATGACTGTCTGCTTCGATCATACGGCGCACGGCGTCGTTATTTTTGTTATTAACAGCGGTGGACGGACGACCATCACGAAACTGATCACTGAGATTGACACGACCGCGTTTTAATTCTGCAAACCATTTATAAATAGTCGTCTTGAATGGTGCTTTATTACCAAAAGCAGTTCGAAGTAGAGCGAGGCTCTGCTAAGCTGTCAAATTAAACTTAAAACCATAGAAAAGAATACTACCTTAAGATTATAAAAGATTTCATGTATGATTTCACTACGAAAATTTTTATGTCTTACATCCACAGCGATGGATTTTTAAAATGACGCCACAATGTTAAATAGTTGACAGTTAGATGAAATGAACTGTATTTTACAGACATAGAGTTAGTTCCATTTTCAAATGTTGTAATTACTTTTTAAATATTTTTAATGTAAGTGGCCACTTTCAGAAACTTATAAATAATTTTTAAATTTGTTTTTGCAGTATAAGAACAAAACACAAACAACAAATTTAGTACCAATTGGAAAACATTTACGGCTTGACGTGTTTCGTGAGTTGCAATCATGTCGAGCGACGTTTTCAAAATGAATGTTTTATTTATGTTGGATCGCGACGCGGCGCGGGCGTCGAGATAAGGCCGTCGACACACCGACAGCGGGTTGCAACAAAAGTAAGTGCAATTCGTAAATGTAATCCGTAAGATTTGACAGATAACTCATGAAAATTTACGGTTTGAGTTTACGAACTATATTTTCGTTTTTGATGCAACCCGTTGGCAACTTTGTCGCGGTCGCGGTGGGGTTCAGGAAAACGTGTTCGAACGTGGAATTTAATAAATAGATCTATAGATCTTTTAGTATAGTCAAAATACTCTTGTACAGGCAAATCGCATACTTTTTCTTAACTAATAAGACTTTTGAAGTGAATACAATAACCGAAGTTTACAGTATTGAAACCTATCACCCTTAAAAATTGCTTGTAGAATCAGGCTATTGATGAACATAATAAATTTGACATTATCGGGTCAGATTTTGCATCGATTACAGTACAGGTAAACATTTGCCTCTGATTCTAAGCGGATTGGTGATAGTTACTGTCTATTTTCTCCTTCTGATCGCTTGACAATATCCAAAACCGAAGGCTTAGCGTGTTCTCTGAGGCACAGCAAGTGTTTTGATTTGCCGTAAGTTATATCTGAAAACTCTTTGATTAATTAGTCATCTCTCATTAGTTGATATGTCATATAATAATTACATGCGCCCTATGCGAATCCAAATATATGTTTATAGACTGTGCGCGTGTCTAAAGTATTTATGAAGTCATGCGTTTTTCTCAGAAGGATAGGCAAATATCATTCTTTACTATGTTATATATTAGGTTTGCCTAAAATTTCCTAATACGCCATTTTCCTACGCCTCCTTCACATCCGTATAATTTAATATAACACTTTAGCTATTCGGCGCGCGCGCGAGTGTGTAAAGAGCCTAACATTTCACATTCGGCTGTGCGGCAGGTTAGCTTATTAATTGGATTGTCGTGTCGCGCCGGCCGCGGTTCGGCTCTCGTCGCCGATCGCCCGATGTAGATTGCTCTTAATTCTACAGCCTCCGCCAATGAAATAAGCACAGCCTTTGATCCGCTCTCTACGTGGACGGCGTTCGAATGACGTTCATTTAAATCGGTTTAGTCGCGGTGGCCGCGGATAACGGCGGGAGTGATTTCTGTTTGTGTTAGTCGGCAGTTAGAAAAAACATTTCTTTTTGTGTAAATCGTTCTGCTAAACGCGTTGAACATAGATAAAAAAAAAATAGGATTTTCGAGTATTATAAACCACATATTAATAGCAAACGTCACAGTTATACTCGTAGTTTGCGTGTTAGCTTTAGATAAATAAATAATTTTAGTCCACAGACTGGTAGTCAACTGTCGCCTATACGAATGTCCCAAGGGTTTCTATTTCGTGGAATTTGTACATAAAAATATTATATCCAAATCATTACGTTAAACAGGCAATTATAATATTAGATCTCTGGTAATCAGATAAAAAAAACAGACTGCCAATTGAAGTAAATACATGGCTAAATATGTAATATAAAAACTATTTTTTTATTTGATTGTGAGTCAAAATCCTCTAAATTTATCGGCGTGAGACATTGACTATTGACGCCAAATTCTTTGTGGATCGTTTTAGGCTATTTATTTAAGTTTATTTTATATATTTTTCACCGCTTTGTTTTTATTTTCATAATCAGTAATCCCATAAAACCTATCCAAGCAAGAGGGTGACCGCTATTATATAGTCTAGATTTTAGTATTTGTAAGCGACACATATAGATTTATGTTTTTGGTTTGTATTTCAATTATTTGTTATTTATTTTTGACAACTGATACAGTTGTTAAAAACTGCATAAAAACTGTAGTCGTAATACCTTCAATTTTTTTTTTCTACAGAATTGACAAATATACGATATATTGGATATTGTGTCAAGGAAACGTTAAACTTAATGTTATGATTAGACGTAAGTTGTGAATGAGTATATTTCACTGGTTTCGCTTTAGACTTCTGCTATCCCTATACATCTCACCCAGTCTTCGACGTTATTACCATCCGCGCGCGTATCCGGCGCGTGCCATGAAACTTCGTGATAAAGTTTCCCCCACCATCGAAATCCTTCGGCTGTAATTGAATCTCCTGTAATCTCGGAATCCAACAAAATTGGTATCTGTCATCATCTCAAGTCGGACGGGGTGGGAGATATCGCGACTTCGCCTCTCATTCAAAATTTCGGATTCCCTCCGAAAATAAATCCGATTCATTATGTTGCACCGATCCGTCTCAATGAGATCCGGCATGACAAAATTTTCCGATGCCGGTCGCCTCGCCGGCTCGCCAGAGACAGAGACTTGGAAATGTTTTGGCGTGAGTGTACTTTAATAATGTTCTTGACTTTTACGAAATGTTTGAGCCTGTAATAGGTTCAAAAATTTTTTACATTACTGATGTCATGTACACGGCGGTGTATCGATTCTGCGTGGTGATTAAGTGGGTGACAGGTCGACTCGAGTATAGGAAATAATAGTTGTTTGGAATGTATGGAAAAAGATTATTAACATGTATACGTGAGAAATGGATTTCGAATTAACTGCAACTAACTAAAAGGTTTGGTGTAAAGTAATTATATGAGTAGTGTTTTTAAGATGAATTTAAAATGTAAGGAGTCATAAAGTTATCAAGAGAGTTATATTATCAGTCAATCCGAAAGTATCATGCAATAGGATTATTATATTATTATTCGGTATATGTCTTTTAAAGTGATTCAACGTATACGGTTAAATGTACGTATATATCATATCGTTATACCGTAAGATAATGAAAGTGCGTTAATAATGGACTATCTAAAAATGCCCCATTAGTTTTTCATTAGAATGAATAAAATTAAATGACAAGTGTAATATTCAAATAATGTTTTTCGTTTTTGAGAAAAAAAGAAAGAATAATAATTCCATTATTTTATTCTGATATTTTAAAATGATTATAAGGAAACTTAGCTTGCCCTATTAGCTAAGGAATAATTGATAAAGAAGTACATATTAAATTTTTTAAATTCAAACACGATTTCAAGATGGTTTTGAGTTGCCTATATTAATATTGGGGTCAAAATAACTAACTAAAGTAAGCTTAACATTACTTCTTGTATTCATGTAAGATGAGATTGAATGAGATAAGTCATTAAATGAGATGTCATTCAGTAAAATATAATGTCAAATTCATGTTTAATATCTTGACGGGTGATTTCATTTAAAGGTAAACACTAAAGCATATCGCCTTTTCCTCCGCGACGACCGAAACACGAGTGTGATCCGAATTAGTTTCCGCTAATCGCGTACCTCCCTAATATGTAATCAACAGTTCTTATACAGGGGGCACGACGGCGGCGTCAGGCTAAATTCAGTGTTATTACGGACGTGGCCCCGCTAATACGCCCATAAGCGCCTTAGCGGGCCCGCACGCTAATCGCACCGCCAACCGAATGTACCTAACAGTTATTATTATTATCATCCGTGTTGCAAAACTAAACTCCGTATCTTCTTCAGCGCCATTTAATCGTATTCACATTTGTTAGATCACTCTTCGGCGTTGTTTTGTCTGGTTTCTGCTGTGTTCGTCGTTACTGGAATTTTAAATTTTAATATTTGACTATCCGTTTGTCGGTCTGTTTTTTCCCTATCTGACCTTGCATCCGCTCGTCACTGCCGTTTTCTATGTGAGTTTTGTTACTTCTCATTTTATTAATCTAATACGTGATGAAAAATATTTAAGTTAGCACCTACGGTGCGAACAAAATTATTTTAAAACTTGACATTTTACGTTTTCTATTTCATGTAGAACATCATTTAAAAGAGCTTAGTAGAAAGAGTTAAATGTTTTTGAGACTTCGGATAATTTTTGGTTTATATCAGGAAATATGCGAGAAAATTCTTTAATCTTTATTTGTGAAATTTACACAGAAAATAATCTCTTAATTCGTGAATATAGGAGACTTAATTTATGCTTAAAGTTTTTGTCATCCCATTACGTAGGATTGCCATCTCACAATCTCTTATTTCAGATTGTGAGACTGGGACCTTGATTCTTCCTCATCGGACGAGCGTGAGATAAAGATCACTCTTCGGTAAGATAAAGATCGGTCACCAACCTAAACTGAATGACGCTGTGACTAAGTGGCGACGACATACGTGACCAACGGCTTAATGCACTGTCCTCAGCATGAAACAAATTATTTAATTCTACTCACTTGAAAACTCATCAGTCACTTACTCGTAGTCAGGAATCGCACCAGCAAGTACCTTTTAATTCGAGAGCAACGCGATGACCACTCGGATACCACCGCTTTTTTCCTCGATATTTTTCAATATCATTTACTTGCTTTTATTTTATTTTTTGTGTATATAATAACAGAGTGTAAGTAAAGTAAAATGAGCGTGCCTTTTTTTAAGGGGACCCTATTACTGAGCTTTCGCTGTAAGTCGGTGGGCTGTATTTCATGGATCGAATTAGGTAGACAGATGAAATTTTCACAGACTGTGTATTTCTATTGCCGCTGTAGTAGCAAATAATAGACATAAAATTAAATGGAAAACTAAAGGGGAAGTAGGAAGCGCGTGCAAGTAATGAGTTTTTTGGCCTTTTTTTTTTTGCTCGATTTTAATAATGGTAATAGGTAAAGGCTTGAAGTGCTTACGCAGTGTATACTACTATAATTTCTATAAAAGCAAATAATAAAAACAAAATTAATTTAAAAATTAAAAGGGATCCCATACAAGTTACATATTTTATTTTGCGTTTTTCATTCAATTTTATTTTTTTTTTACTGAGCTACTGCATAGAAATATGTAGTGTTCAACGTAGTATGGTAGTACAGAATCCTTCATATATGAGTCCGAGTCGCATTTGGCCGGTATCTTCAGCGTATGTTTAGTCTCCAGCCACGTATAGTCTCAAAAGTATCTTCACAAGCAAGCAAACTATTATGAACGAATGAAAACGTTTTTTGATAATCCTTCAATTTATACATTAATTTCCATTTCAAGTGAATTCAAAGATTCTTTTTTGTTGTGAAATGTAATCAAAAGTAATTGGATCAACGTATAAAATTCAAAGATGATTCATATATTATTGCCCATTAGGTACTTTAAGTTGTGTACAAGAGAGAGAACATACAGTTCATATAAACTGCCAAAAACGTAACCTTTTTATGACTGCCGTAATTGGGCACAAGCACAGCTATAATCTTTGCAACATACAAACATGTTTATTTGACTTGGACATTTAGGTACAGATAACAAGAAAATATTTTTGAAATTTTATTTATGCGCATTTATCAATCAACCAATTAACAATTAATATCGATGAATTATATCACCCGATATTTTAATTAGATAAAATCTAATAAATTAAAGAAATCCGGAGCATTGTGCATTTAAAGACGTCTGATCTGCTGTCCTATAATGTTATGAGCTATTTGTTCGAACATACATGTATATATATATATATATATATATATATATATATAGTATATATATATATATATATAGTATATATATATATATATATATTGTATTGTGTGAGGTATTAATTCGCGGAAATCCGTAGTAGACGCTTGCCTGCAACATATATTAACATGCAGCATGCAACCCACCGCTGACCCTCGAATCTCCCTCTCCACTACGAATCTCTATCCAAATGATCGTATTGATTCCAGAGGATTGACAGATATCGAATACCTAAGCAAGTGTTATTTATTATTATAATTATCTTATTCCGCCAACCGTTAAATTGTTAATTCTACGCACGTTTCATGCCAACCAGGCACATCCTCAGGAAATTGCCGACAGTCACATCCACCAGGGTGCAAGGAGCGTTAAAACAACCAACACAACCTCGTTGAGCGGGCCGCTGTCATGCAATAGTCAAAGAGCAACGAAAACATTCTATAAGGCAGCCACAGACCACTACCGATAGACATGCCTGTCAAATGTCACAGACTAACCATCACCAACATTACCAAATAGCTACAGGCAGGCGTCCAATAATGGCGATTTATACGCCATTATTGGACATTATGGACGGCGGAATAAGATAATTATACAAATATATAACACTTCCTTAGGTGTTCGATATCTGTCAATCCTCTGGAATCAATATTCGATCATTTGGATAGAGATTCGTAGCGGAGAGGCAGATTCGAGGGTCAGCGGTGGGTTGCATGTTAATGCATGTTGCAGGCAAGCTTCTACACACTCACACACACACACACACACACACACACATATATATTTATATATATATACTAGCATTTTTTCACGGATCCGCCCGCACAGAGATAAAATAATGAGTTTTTTGGATAGTATTTGCGTAAAATCCGTTCTCTGTGAGCGTCAATCGGCCTTATAGTTTCGGAGATCTCGTGATGAGTCGGTCAGTGAGTCGGTGGTATTTCACTTATATATGTACAGTACCTGGGCGACCAAGTTTCACTCAGTGAATTATAACTCGATAAAAATAAAATCAATTATTTATTTTATAAAATCGATTTGTTCAAGTGACATCAAGAGAACTTGAGAACTGACATAAAAACGAGTGGTGTCGTGGGACACCAGGTAGGAACGAAGTTCCTTCGGCTAATGTAGAATCGACACAATTTGCAAAAAAAATATAATGTACTTTAAGTGTTATGACAGGAATATGTTTTATTATAAGATGCTACTTAAATCGTTTGGTGATCGTTGTAGTGGAATTATGACATTTACTCCTTACTATCTGTTCTTCAATCATCTTCATTTTCTGTTCTTATTGTTAATTCTATTTTCGAAAAAATTTACGATTATTATGATTTATTTCTTATATTTTACCGACATATATTTGTTAATGGAAAATAACCCCGACCGATTCTCGGTAATCGCGCGAAGTCGTAAACAAGTCGCGCGGCCTCATGCCAGCCGTGCCCGGTGTGATCCACCAATCAGCGCTCGCCGTTCGCCGAGCTCGCGTCACCTTGCGCCAATAAACGCGCAGTAAAATAACGACATATCTAAAAATATACGACTGTCGCGCCTGCGCACGTCTCATTTAACGGTTTTATTCCACGGACTTTTTCTTACGGTTTTACTATCACATTTTTTTCAGTTCGGTCGCGCAGCAAAATCCCTATCTCCTCCAAGCCCGCCGTAAGGAACTTCGTTCCAATAAAATAGAAATTTCTATTCCTTTGTCATTTTTGTATTTACATGAGTAAATTAAAGTATTAAAAAAAAAGGTTAAGTGAAAATCGGTCTCGCACATGAAGGATTCCTCACCATCGTAAAATATTGAACACAAAAAACGCCTAAAATCAGGTTTCTTGTATTAGGGACAAACTCATCTTTGCCGTTAGAAAATTGTTATCTTTATACATCGACACAGGTCGCGGTTAGTTTATTAATTACAAATAAGTTTATAGTCGAAACAATTTTTTTTAGCTTATATTTTTATTATTTGTTGTTGTAGCGACCATAGTAATACGTACTCTGTGAAAATTTCAAGTGTCTACCTATTACGTTCGAAAGATACAGCCCTATGACGGACGGACAGACGGACATCAAATAGCTTTCCATAAGCACCTTTTGAGTACGGAAGCCTAAAAAGGAAGTAACAAAACATTAAATAAGCACGTTATGTCTGACTGTTCGGGTCAAATTAGTGTATTGGCATAATTATGACTGCATGCGCACATAAATTAACACTTTATTTTAATTAATTCGCTTTATTTTAAGTAACTTCTTCGAGGGGCTCTTGAAATAAGTCGCGGCTTTGCAGAGTTACATTATTTATAATTTTTAGCTTTTTTAAGTGGTAGGTTAGGCATCTTTAAGTGGACACTTTGGTTAAAAATATACATGTTTTAACAATAATTAAGTATTGATTTTCTTGGTCTAACCTTAAACACTCTCAAACTAAAGAAAAAACGCCGTAATTGCCAAAAAAATGCCGTATTGCTTCTATTGAATCTGAAACTGATACTAAAATAATTAACGAGATGGCAGTGGTATTTGTTGGAGAAGTTTAGGGCCCTTAAAAATAAAACAGATATTGCTATTTTGTTGTCATAGTATTTAAATTCTATAACCAAATGAGAGATTTAATAGCAAGTAATAAATAAATAAAAAAAAACGTGAAGAAAAACGAACAAAATAATTATCGAATCAGGTATTCCAGCTTGCAGACGAGTGATTTCCCATCTAAGCTGTTAAAACATCAAAAAACCATGGCAAAATTACGGCTCTATTCTAAAATGTTGTATAGTAATTTTTTATGCATAAAAACAAAAAAAAAGGTTTATAAAATCAAATCTAACTAGATCCAATTATCGTTCTCAAAATTTCCTATACAATAAACGTCATCGAAATCATTGGAGCAGTTTCGAGATTTTTATTATATATATTCATGTGTGTATATATATATAATCAAACTTAAAAGTATTAAATATATAGGACATAAATCTTCTCTTATTTGTAGAAATGTATGTTACAAATTTAAATGTTACTCAGTAGCGATATCTTAAGACTTTAGTGCGTTAATGGAAGATCATAGGTATTTAGGTTTAATGTGATATTATTATTACGCCTCCATAGTTGCGCTCGGGACCATATTGGAGTTACGCGTGACCCAAATAAAGTGTCGCATTAATACGTGCCATTAAGTGGCATAAATGTTTCCTTGAGAAAAATTGGATTATTAGCTCCCATAGAGATACGGACGATTTGTTCAAAGGGTGTAAATCTTTATAGTTAATAAAAACTTCATTTATATTTCATGATTATTAAAAAGTTAATACAAAAATTTGAAAGTTAATCGATTCTGAATGTTTCGTAAAAATAAATACATTAAAAGTACATAAAAGATACATTATGATCGTTTTAAAAATTGAGTGAATTCAAATTATTAACATATTTTCAAGATAAATATTAAAAGTTTATTTTTCAGCAACGAGCTATGTTATAAAAATCTGATTCTTGTGAATTCATAAATTTGAGGCATGCTTGAAATTAGTTAAAAGGAAATTGTAAAAGTTTTTAAAGACATAAATGTATTAAAATTACCGAAAACAGTTGTGCAGTTTCGAGTAATAGAACACGAACCTACGTTTTCTTTTTTTTTCAAGAACTTCAAAAAACAAAAATATATATGTATATTGGTAATGTGCTAATAAGTAATAATAACTTGTTAAAAATAAGGTAATTTCAAAAGATTATATGAAGCATTTGACTGTCCAAGCAATAATTTGTTGAAACTATTCAGGCTGCTTCAAATATGGTTTGAATTTCCGTACAGGAATCTTATACATTGACATACGCTTTTGATATACAAATATAAAAACAGAGCGGCTTAAGGCTGTATTTTTTATAGCATATTAAGGGGCAAACGAGCATATGAGGCACGAAAGAATAGGTGGCGCCGCCGCCCATGGCCACTCAAAACCCAGAGGAGCCATTAGTGCATTGCCGGTATTTAGGATGGACTAGCATATCTGCTGGAGTGAAAGTGGTCCACTGAAACTCTTCACTCACTAGACGAAACCCCAACAGCGGAAGCTAGTGCTTCACGTCTGTATTCTATGTGAGTGTGATATCTCACCGGTCGAGCTAGTCTGTTAAAATATAGTATGTATTCAGCATAAAAAGAATATCAATATTATATATTATAAACCAGATAAAAAACATATTTAAGCTTATATGAATGATAAAGGAGAAGTGTCCCATTTTCTTTAACATTTTATAAAGACTGATAATAAATTTAGTAACAATTAACAAATTATTCAAGAGGCAATGTGTGAGCTTTTATAAAAACATCCCAGCTGAAATTCAAAATTTTCCTTTTCATGAATTTAAACGTTTCATTAAAAATAAATTATGTGGCAACATCTATTTTACCGTATCTGAATATATTAATGAAAAAAAGCCCATAGCATTGAATCGCTCGGCTATCCGGTGCCTCATATTATTTCTATATGTCGACTAAATAGTAATTACTTTATACTTTGTATTGACGAGTAAAAAAAAGAATAATCCTTGAGTTTCTTTTCAATTCTTCTCAAGGTGAATTAACCTTTGGAATGGGTGGTAATGTCGCAAAGAATTCATTAATGACGTACTTCCAGTGCAATTTCAATACCTACGAAATAAAGCTATTTTTTGATTTGATTTGATTTAATCACAATTTTGATGTTTTGCATGTATATGAAAAAGGTTCAATGTTAAATATTTTGGAAACATTTGAAATTTTAAAACATAAAAATGAAAATAATATGCTTAGATCCTCTTCCACCATCTCATTTTAAACTGACAATTAACAAATTTTTAAAATACAATTTGCGTTCCGTGTTTTTCTATTAACGGGTTTTAGCCCAAACAACTGTCAAAAGGAGGATGTGGAACTCAAATTTTATACTAAAACTGACTTTTTGTTAAAAATCATTTTAAAAGACAATGGTGGAAGAGGCTCTTAATAACTAAATTACAATATTTTTAATTAATTACACATTTCAATTAAAATACAAATCGCCATTATTTGACACTTGCCAGTGAAAATTTGAGTAACGTTTTGGTGATGGTTATTCTATGAAAGTTGACGAGCATGTCTATTACTGACTGTCTGTGGCTGTTGGCGGAGGAGTTCGGTCACCCCCCCCTTGCGTGATATACATACTACGTGCACGTATATCACGCAAGGCGGTCGGAAGCGCATCTGTTGATATATGATTTCAACATTGCTGACACCTGATTGATGTGACTGTCGGCGTTTCCTTAGGTTGTGAGCCAGTTAAGATGCATAAAAAATTTACACTAACTTAAGTGTTCCATATCTGTTAAATCCTCATACACACGCATTCAATTCGTTGGATACGAATTTATAGTGGTAAAACAAATTCAAGGGAGTGAGTTTCATAAAAAAAAAAATTAAATTTGAACACATATTTCAGAAATTACTGCGCCTGTGCATTTTTATTACAATAAAGTTTTTTGCTATTTTACAGCCCTCAATATTTAACAGTGTAACCAAATGGCTTGAGTGTCTGCAGGAACGTATACGGCGCCTACCCAGGGAGTTGTTTCAGCTTTAATTATTCAAACGTGCTCTTGTACAATAGTTATTCGACCTTCCCACGGCAGTGGGAAAAGGACGCTTAAAGGTTGTCAAATATCGTATCGCAACATTGTCGGATCGCCCCCGACCCTTCGTGATGGGACTCCGGTGCCTTCACACGCAACTGATGTATCCCTCCGTTGAAACATTCAATATTTGCCGAGACCCTTCTAATGATGTTTCGACACCGACGATGTTTCGACTCCACGACAACAGTTAATTATAATAGTTCGCGTTGTTGTCTGTTCCGATTTCAATACCTTTGCCGAAAAGTTTCGCACGTCGGTCATATTAGCTGGCGGGATTTCAACTAACGACAATGGTACGGTACGGTTTACGTTCGTGTATTGTTATCGTATACAATGATTGCCAAAGTTTTTGACATTAATTTTAAACGATACCGCATTTTCTATTTCAAATTTGAATCTATTGAATATTTAGCACGCAAAATGCGAGTCTTTTTATTGATATTTTAAAAATGCAATTTATATGATGTATCAGTATGCTACTTCGTGTATCGAAAGTATATTATTAAAAAAAAAACTGTATATTTTATTGATTTCAACGCAAAGATCAGAATATTTTCTGGTTTCATGTTCCATTTATTCTGTCGAAGTTTTTAATATTTCGACCATCTGTAATGAATTTTCCTACTGTTCTATACCTATATTTAAATAAAACAGTAACGTTCTAGACTATAAGTTTCAAATATTTTAAAAGTATTGCCATGAAGACAGACTATATAAGGCAAGCATAAAAATTACCACAATATATCGTCTAACAACACAACTAGTGTAATAACTGATTTAAATAAAAACGATCTTGTACTCTGCCGATGACATAACTTCGTCAACATTACAGCAGCTTAAAAAATAGCGGAAAATTAAATTTTTGTATTTCTATCCAAAATGGATCCTTCGACGAGAAACGACTAATTATATTACTTGCCCTAACAAGTTCCCCCGGATTACAATTAGAGATTCTACACTACCAAGAAATTAAGTATTACAGTCACAGATTTTATAGTTTGAAATTAGCCAGCGGCCGGCGAGGGGCGGGCGGGCGCTCGGGCAGGCGGCCGCCGCGGCTCCAATAATGTCGAAGGGTTGGATAACGGCCGTGCAAAGTTTTAATTAAACAGCGCAACATCTGCTCGCCTCGTTACTGACACGCCAATAATTGTTGCCGTTTGACGCAAATACATGTGGGCGACGCCTATTACCCCGCGCGCCGGCTCGGCGGGAGCTGTCGGCGCGCGGACGAGAAGCTCGGTTAGGTCCGACTGCGAACTTTCTTAACACGTCGACGTTGACGGACGCTGGACTGTGAATTTGTTTGACTTGTAAAAAAAAAATACATTGTTATAGTGTCGATTAGATAGTTAGCTTTATTATTTATCGTAGCAGCGAATTCGCCTCCTCAACAGCGAGCGATTACAATGACTTGAAACGATCCAGTTGGCATCGTTATGACTTCAAAATTGCATCAGGATGACAAACTTTGCCGCCACGTGTCAGCAGCTGGGAAAATTTTGACGGCACAGCGACACAACTCGATCGTTTTGAGTTAACACAATTGACTCGTTGTACTTGCGTCAGGTTTGTATCGCTCCATCGTTGAGGCATACCGAGCTACGACCTATCCATTTCAGGTCGATGACCTCGGTCGTTAAACCCCCCACGCCGGCTCAGAGCGGGTTGGTGGCGGAGCAAGTGATTTATTTGACTTAAGTTAAAACTTATTCATCAAAACGCCTACGTTCATGATCGAACCTGTACCTTTTAATATGAAGCTGGCGCTCGTATACACTGAACACATTTTATGGATATCAACAGAGTACCATGGATGCACTCCATTAGTTTAAATTTTTTTCGCATGGATTATTAGTTACTTTAAAATTTAAACAGCTAAACTTCTTAAAAATATTCATTTGAATAATAGATGCATCTACAGTTTTAGGTCCATACTTTAAGATAAAATTTTTATGAAGACTTGTATCGGCAGCGGTTAGTGATTTCGGAATTGAAAACAGAACTGGGAAGTAGAATTGAGTTTGATCGAGGTTGAAATACAAAAGATGAAGGGGTTTTTGTTTCCAGCTACGTCCAAATCAGTATCGTGACTGACAGCGGATTCAGAATCGAAAGCAGGACGGGGAACAAATCTGAAAACGGAATAGGAAACAGAATTGAGATTGACATTGATCGGTAGAAAACATGAATGAATTCATTCTATGTCTATGATAGCGGACCTGTCGGCATTAACTAGTTGAGTAAGCCACCCACAAGAAATGGCAGAACAACGTCTGTCGAGCCAGCTAATTGTTGTTCGTAAGTCATCACACAAACTGATTTCGGAAAAAGTTTAATTATGGGTAATATACAAGTAAATTGAATTTATAACCCTATATATAGGCTTAGAAATACAACCGATATAAAATCAAATTTTAAATATTCGTGTTCTGAGGTGATTCAACTGAAAAAGGACGCTTTAACGTTTAAATATCTGTATACTAATTTCGTGAAAATTCATCTAGTAGTTTTGGAGATGTCCATAGTGGATGTTCAAAGAGACGAACAGACAGATGAATTCTGATAAACAGTCTTATTGTATTCAATTATATTTGCCACATCATTCGCAATAAGATTTTGCCATTTTTTTTTTTAATGTACAAGCACGACGGTTTTGCTCTATAATATATATCACATAAGGGCAGTTTTCAACACTTAAGCTTAATGAGTTCGTCCATACATTTAACCAAACTTGGTACCGTTTGCATTTATAATTTGTCGCTGTGAAAATAGCAACTGATTATGAATTCGTAACTTTGTAGTATAAATAACATTTTGGCCAAAAATATGCAATTTTCATTATTATTGTATCAATCGTATTTTTCAATATCATTGAAATTGAATCAGAGCTTAAAATTTTTTGGAGATCACAAGATGTTAACATTTCGAAGAATAGGTTAAATCTCCGTTTCCGCGCTCTATCATCGTATTGGCGACAATGCTTGTTAACGTCTATGAACCTACAACAGCCTGTCAAAGAGAGCTAGAATTTATTATTAAAAAGAATCTAGTAATACCTCAAATGAGAAGCATCAAGATTAGATTTGTAATCAGATTTTCAGAGTGAAATTAGATGTCAGTGAAGAGCTTATGGATAACTGATTCCACTTTCTAAAAGGTTCTTCGTTTAATAAATATCCGTTGTCATCACTTTTTTAGATAAAGTCAGAATTAACTAAAATGTGAAACTTTTTTTTTCCAGATAGACAGAGAGAGTAGTAGGAAATTGTGAAGTTATGGATGAATAGTGCCGTGTAAAACACATGTAAGATTACGTCTCGCAAGAAAGATTGCAGAAAATGTCATCTGTTGGTTTACATTCGTTGTTTTTTGACTAATTTTAATTTCGAATTAATTTTTTGTCATCGTATTAATTCGATTTGCATATTTCGTCAATAAATACAATATTTTCAGTATTAGTTATGTATCGTATTGGTTGCTTCGTGTCAATATTTTTAATAGAAATAAAGCGTTCACTTAAAAGTCGTACGTGTGATATAAATTTTTTCATTGGTACGAAACGTAAAAGCGTACGGACGGCGGACGCTAGGGGGCGCCCGCGCACCGACTGCAACAATTTTCCAGCACATTTCCGACTCCCGCTAACGAACGGAAACGCAAGGGACGCGGCCAATTGCCGGACAAATGTGGCCCAATAAAACTTCTATCGGCTTTTCACTTGGTGCACTAAAAATGCGAATTTCTAAAATGGAAATGAAATCCGCCGAACGGACATCGCAGAACGCACAAAATTGGATTGTACATATTTAGGAAATAAATTGAAACATCGATTTTCAATCTGTCTATTTCGTAAAGAAGAACACCCTTAAGCGGTAGTCGAGTAATTGTAGGCAGACGTGATTATTTTGGAAAGAGTTCGACATTCTGAAGCAATTCAATTCATTTATTATACATTATTATACGGATAACTCAAAAATCATATCATCGGATGGATTGTCCAGAAGGTTTGCGACATTATTTTCAGAACGCATATAACGAAAATGGAGTAGACCTGTCTCTAACAGTTAATTGGGCATACTCTGTCACCTCATCGTAACGTTTGAATGAAAATTAATTTGCGTTTATATCTACTATATTAAATGAACTATACGCTGTTGGAAGAGTTTAGTTGAATATACTTTAAAACGTTTTCAAGTGCATAGGTAACTTGTAGAGTAGATACGAATAGACGTTGATATCATCATCAATTTTTTTAATTTGTAATCTGTGAATGAAAATTAAAATAAGGAAAATGGTTAACTTGTTATATTGGTATAACATTATATGCATTATAAACTTATATAATACATGTATTATGTACATGTATGATGTTAGCATGTAACGATATAATAATAGCTTTTATTCGGGACAAGCTCACATCGGACACGTGAGACTGAAATTCCAGCTAGGTACAGTCAAGTGCGAAAGTATCTGCAGGGGTATAATTCGAGAAAATCACAACAAGAGTAGCGAATTAGTCCTTTCTGGAAATAATGTGCAGCCACTTGATATTACGTAATGGACGAAATTACACTGGGAGATTTGGCTGATCGCACGATCGCATATGCTGTTTATTTGAATGCTGGCTTTTATCCGGCCCATAGTCGGGTTGCCACCTTGAGAAAATTTTGATGAAATATTAATAATATATTGATAATAAGTAAAAATAAAAAAAGTACAGGTATTAAAATGCTATAGAATTTCTAGTAGTTTTGGAGTAGTTTGAAGAGATTGGTTCAGGAAGACAAACAGATAGACAAATTTTGGTGGCCTATTATTGTATTCAGTTATACTCCCTGCATCACCCACGATTAGATTTTCATAAACATTTTCAATGTACAGGCCCAACGCTTTCATACTTTTATTATATGTGTATTATAAGGGAGCGGATTTACGTATCTTTTAAAGTTTTATTTCTATAGTTCGTTGGGAAGCAATGCTTAAAAATAGAAACATCCTAAGAATCAGACAAGCAAACGAGTTAATATTGCATTGTCATCTAGTTTTAAGTTATGTTTAAAGTTTTAAGCATAGCTCATCGGGAATTACTTTAAAATCGATTTCAAAATTCCAAATGAACAGACAAACAAACGGAAAAAAAAGGGAGTTAATATTGCATTGTCACTTTGTCGTCTAGTTCTGAGATATGACTTAAGTTTCACGTCTCTAACTCAGAAGAAATTTATTTTAAAATCTATATCAAAATTCCAACAAACAGAAAAAGGACGAGTTAATATTGTATCGTCACACTGTTATTCTTTTCTGAGATACGCACGTACGCACGCACGCACGCACGCACGCACGTACGCATGCATGTACATACACACAGTACACACAGGCCACATAATAGGAATATCAGAATAGGTTTCTAGAATTTCAAAACATCGATATCTAATAAAAACTCAACTCGGACCTTCGTTATAAAAACATCTTCACGAATTTGCAAACATTTCCAATTTTCTTAGCAAATTCAAAATGAAGTAAACGGTTCACTCCATGCACTGGAAATGAGCTTGGGATTCTAAGCTCCACGCTATTTTCGAACAAGATTTTGAGCCCTGTAATGCGTAATACGTATACGCTCTTAAGTTCTTCGAGCTCGGAAATTTTCAGGTAGGCGTTTATATTACACACCTCACGACACGAAGTGTTAGCGGCCTCAGAGAGAGAGTGTTCTAATATGATTACGAAATTTCTGCATGATCTGATAACGTCTAACGACTCCTAGACTCTTTTGCACGCCTAAAGGTGGCTCTGCATTGCAGTCTTTTGACAGAAAATATGAAGCCTTCTCTACTTTAATTATTCCCACTAATAACACAATGTACTTATTTGGTGTCAAAAGTACACTATTAAAAAGACAAATCTTTATTCTTCAAACTTTATATCATTTTAAGTCTCTCATAAGATATAACTATAACAATAAATCTCATTGAAAAAATATTGCTTGGGCCGTCAATTGGTTTGTTATTGGTCCGTAAGGATGTGGCTTTATTAATTCACTTGATGAACTTTTTAACATAACCGGATTCACAAGGAACGGAAGTCTATTGAATATGAACTATTTTAGATTTGTCATTTTCTTCTATAATAAGTTTAAAATCAACAAACGTAACTGATCGAGAGGAACGAAGCGTTTTGGACAAGAGTGTCCGAGTGTACTCTTAACCTTATGAGTAAACTTAACTTAGCAACTAGGAATATTTTTCTTAAGTTTTTTTTTTTTCTGTTTCTCTTAAAATATCTCATGCGTCGTCTCAAGTAAATTGGGCGGTAATTTTGAATTGTAAATTTTATATTTTACTTTTTCTATTAAATTTCCATTTCCATTTAACTGTATGTTATTAGTCTATAATTTGTGCTTTTTACTAGTATTAAAACTTAGCAGCGTGTTCTTTTGGATTTTCCAAATTTTTTTGAATCTCAAAAATATCACCCAGTAAACAAACTTTAAGAAAATTTTCTTAGTCATTTTTAAATCAAATGATGCACATCTTGAATATTAAAAGAACGAAAAAGGAAGACTGGCCAATTTACTTTTCTTGCATGTTTATTACTCCATAAACTTTACAATTTACTTGTATGATATCCTTGTAAACTCGAAATTTTTTGCAAATAACCATTAATTCTATTAATCATTTCTATGTTAAGCTAATTTTTACCAATTTTATGCATTTAATTATAACTGACAATAAAAAAAAAATAATATAGATTACTATTATAGTTCGACATGATGTATTTTTGTTCCATCCATGTGTCTTGTAAAATTAACGTTTTAAGGAAAGAAAAAAAAAATAATGGACTTTTAAGGAAAATTCCATCATCTGATATATAAAATTAATAAATACTACTACATGTTAATACACTCATTTACTACCGCGTGAGCGAACGAGGTGTGAGTAAAATTGTATAACCCTTTTGGGTTATATATAACCTTTAAAAATACATTTTATAAAATGTTACGAATATTCGAGTTGAATACATAATGCTGAAGATTTTATTGAGCTGCAAATTTATTAAATTTGGTAAAAGTAGTCCAGACTGCGAGTTTTGTAATCAAAACGTCGGAATAATCAAGAACTCGTTACAAACTTTGATTAATATTTTGGCCCTGAGACCGGTTTGATCGGGAGACATCCGGTTTAATACACTTCTGCGAATAGGCACGGCTAGCAAAGAAGTTCACGTCAATAACAATCTATTTATATCATGGTATCTACATCATATTACGTAGCAGACGCTACTCATAAAATTGTAAACTTTTAATAAAAGAATCAATGATCTTTTATAAATGATTTTTAATAAAGAATCATATACTCATCGGTTGATTATGTCCAAGAATATTCTAAGGTTCATTCAAACTATCTTATTACTATAAAACATTTATGTCGTAAAAAAGGGCTCTATGGTATGAATATAAATTTGTATTACAATAAAAAAAACATTTTTTAATTGTTGATTCTAAAGACACCAGAAGTGAAACCTTTAGAAAATTAAACTGCGAGAAAATGAGACGACACAGTATTAGGACTAAATTGATTATAGAGTAGGTATTTATTTATTATAAATATTGGTATTAAATGCAAAAGTTATTTTACATTTTTTTATTCAAGTTCAACGTTTTCAATTTAAACAAATACAGTAAGCAGGTGCACATAAGCGCACATGCCTCTTTCTCTCGCATTCTATCTCATGTCATATTTTATCTCATTCTCTCGCAGGCATTTTATTTCATCTCACATTCTATCTCATTCTCTCATGCTAGATTCTATGGATATATATATATATATATATATATATATATATATATATATATATATATATATATATGTCTCTGTTTACTGTCGCTTTTCCGTTTCATCGAGTTTAAAATTATAACGATGCTAACGAAGTTTTCACTTCGAAAACTAAACAAAAAAAATGTGTGTCAGCTCCGACGCACGACTGGAGTTTACTCCTTAAGTACGATTGTCTAAACATACGCAAAAAGAGTTTATTTAACTGAAAAATTTCGTTTTGACTAAAAATTTAAGAAAACCACGTGTTCATTTGATATTCCAGCATTATTATCTACACCACTTTCTTCCATAGTTTATATCAATTGCACTTCACCAAATATAATAATAATGCATATAAAAATTCACAATAATAATAGTAATTATTAATAATAATAGTAATAAATCAAATGTTAATAATAAATATTTACATTGTAAAAGAACACTTTAAAACACAAACAAAACAGTGGTGATGATCCGTATTAGAATTGTATAACTGATACACTATATATATATATATATATATCGTTTGTAAACGTTGAACAGTATAATTTTATAATATATATAGGTATACACACAATACATGCGTCAGTGGCCTCGCTGCGTTGGCTACACACAAGTATACAGACAAGTATACAAGTACACACATACACGCGATTGAAAAGTGAAAGGTGCGCCAATAAGTTGCGCACCAAAAACGTAACGAGGATTTATCAGTAGATTTTACTCCTCAAATTTTTCTCATACCGGGCGCCTTATATGAAAATCGATTCTTAAGGAGTAGACTCCAATATGCATTTTTGGTTCACAATAAAATGTTTTCCTATTAAAACGAAACCGTTCCCGTCTCTGTATTAATAAATGAAGATTTAATATCACCGCGTGCCCGATTTCAAGTTGATTGTTACTTAGTAATCACTAGAATATAAATTTTGTGTTATTCATTATTGTCGCCGCGTGCTCGGTATTGAATTATTGCTAAAGAGATAGTGTCAATTTTTATTATTATTGATAAATGAAATATTGTAATTAAATGTTTTGATTGCTTTGCTTTTCGATATCTAATTTGCTTCCTTAAACCCAACTGACAGCTATTCGTCGGATATGTCACGTTTTAACCTGTTAGCGCGGGGCCGAAAACATTCGATCGTTGTCTGTATCATCGAGAGATATTTCCGCCAGTTCGACGATGCCTGACAAATATTTATGAATGCGGTGGTATCACTCGGCGGGCCTCTTAACGCCTTCGGATGTCTTCGGTGAAGCTGAGTGCTTCGATTATTGTTTACAGACTTGATCGGTTTACGATCAAGAACATTGGGGTGTTGATTGTGTAGTGCTACGAGGGGCGGTTGATAAGTCTGCGGCCTAAGGCATTAAATGAAAGAAAAGTACGAGTATTTTATTTTTATTTTTAATATAGTCTCCCTCAAGCGAAATACATTTTCACATCTGGTGTATAACGCCTTCAAACCACCCAAAAATATTTCTTTTCTTTGGATTTCTACAGCCATCTTCATTTGATTGTCTTCAACAAATCTACGACCACGTAACTCCTTTTTTAAATTGGAAAAAAAAATAGTCGCTGGGAGCTAGATCTGGGTTGTAGGGTGGGTGATCAATTTCCGAGAAGCCCGTGTCCTTCAGGGCCTGCCTCGAAACCCGCGCCGTGTGGACAGATGCATTGTTTTGTAAAAACAGCACTCCGCGCGATAACTTCCCACGTCGCTTCTGTACGACTGCCTCTCGTGCCTGAGCCAATAAATTCGCGTAATATTGACCATTCATAGTAGTCCCTTTGGCAAGTAATCAATTAGTAAAACACCTTCACTATCCCAAAAATTGTCGCCATAAGCTTCGATGCCGACTTTTGAACCTTGAATTTCTTCGGCGGCCTTTCTCCTTTTTTCGTCCATTGCATGGACTCCTGTTTAGATTCCGGATCGTATTGACGAACCCAGGTTTCATCCACGATTACAATTCGGTCGCAAATTTCGTCTATATTATCCCCGACTAACTCCAAAAAATACTTACTTGTCTGAAGTCGCCGCTGTTTGTCAAACGGCGTTAGCATTTTTGGTACCCAACGCGCACTGATTTTTTTCATATTCATATGCTCGTGTATAATTTCTCCAACTCGTTCTTTACTAATCTGCAACTCTTCAGCTATCTGCCATAATTTTATTCTTCGGTCGGCCAGTATTAATTTTTCGATTTTTCGAACATTTTCCTCCGTCACTACCGTCACAGGACGCCCTGGGCGAGGATCATCTTCACAGCTCTCTCGTCCTTGTTGAAATAAGCGAGCCCATTTTTTGACCATCGTATACGAAGGCGCAGATTCCTGAAGAACTGATACCTTGTCTTCAAAAATTTCTTTGGGCGTTTTTCCTTTCTTTACGAAGTACTTTATTACGGCGCGATGTTCAATGTTACTGAGATTTGACGATTCAGCTGACATGATGACGTTTGTGCTTCGACAGATAATTTGTTAATGACTTTAATAACGAAAGGAAGCTATATTTATACTAACAAGAAGTGTCGCAATTAGTGGTAATAGTTGTGAAATAATGAGTCATCGCTAAGTACCTTGGGCCGCGGACTTATCAGCCGCCCCTCGTATAAAGAGTCTCAGCGCATTGCCTGCATCGTTGTATCCAGTCTTTGATAACGCCGCCTTGACTCCACTAGGCAACTTACAAATCACCCAAAATAAATTCAGTAGAAGAACGACGGACACACATTAGTGCGTCAAGAATTCTGTTCTTCATAGGGATCTCGAACTCCGTACTATATTCAAGTATATAGAGGACGCGTCAGAGCATTTCTTCAGCATAATAATCAATCATCCTAGCACTGATCTATTCCGCTGCCTAGTATGAGACAACTCTCGCAAACCACTTTATTTATTTATTTTTCTCCACCTCCATGGCACGATGACCAAGGTCTTTGCTTACCATCTATATTCCTAAGAATCCAGATCTTGTTTCCATCTCTTTTTTATGGATTGTGGTAGGAATTATTAACATTTCATCTTTATTTACTATTTGAAAGTCATCCTTTCATATAATACACATAAATTTATAGACATAAGTTTCAGGGCGTATGGTTGTTCTTTATGTGATCTCTGACATATGATAAACATTGTATACATAATTACAATGTAGTTAATAGACGCCACCCTACAACAAGTGTCGAGAAAAGATATATAGTCAAACTTAATGATGTTCACAATCAAATGTTGTACAACGAGATTAAGGTAGGTACGTGATTTCGAACAATGAACTGGGTTCACATTCCACCTGTATTTATTCACATCTCAACTGTATCTGTGATGAAACCTCGACAGTAAGTAGTGCAGGCAGATGTTTCTTAGCAAAAATATTGCTGACTAAGTCTGCCTCAGGAATGGAACGCTGTGTACTTCTTAACTGGCTTTTGCGTATCCAAATATGTCTGATATCTGGATGCGGTTTGATATCCACTTTTGCAGGGGTGAAAAAAAGGATCCTAGAAACACCATAGACACGTGCTACTGATTATAACAAGAATGTCAGGTTTCATATATCACCTCTCTGAACAAAATATCGCACTTTACCCGTTGCTTAGGAGGATCCCTCGATAAGTACTTGTATTAGACAGGAGAACGTCGACTCATTATAATATTTTCTTGAAAGAAATTAGGTTTTTACAATGTCTGTCCTGACGCTTTTCCAATCAGAAAAAGAATACACGCAAATTTTTGTATTTAAAAAAGTGAACTTCGATATGACACGAATGACAGATGACAGATGAGAGATAAATCTAGTAAAGGATTAAACGACATTGACAATTAGATATTCAAAGCAGTTGCCTTTTAATTTCTTCTTTTTTATGATCCACCGACTGAATCGTGTTATAAGTGCAAAAAAGTGCCTTTGCTTTTAATCAAAACGAATTATGGATCCGTCAAAACAACACTACGATATCTCTTTCAGAAGCTGTTATCAAACTACCATTTAATGAGGGAACTTCAAATTTGCTAGTAAACACCGACATTAATTTTGAGGTCTTACAACCTTACCGCCCTTACATCAACTCACATCTTAATTGGACGACCACTATTGTCAGTTCCCCAACAACAACCACAAGCTATGACCACAAACGTAGGGTACTTGCAGAGACATGAACGTATTCACCACCTCAAACAACACTTCTGGAATCGTTTCAGCACCAAATATTCAACTTTGCTACAACAACGTCATAAGTGGAAGAAATCTAGTGATCACTTCCAAGTCGGCACTTTAGTCGTCATCAAGGACAAGGCTCTACCACATCTGCTGTGGCATCTAGGACGAATAGTGAATGTTTTATTCAGGGAAAGATGGCGTCATACGTGTTGCCGATATCAAGATGAAGAAGGCTGTAATACGAAGAGCGTTCAACAATATCAGCCCTTTACCTAAAGCTCTTAACTGAAATTTTGAAATTCTTCATCCCGGGGAGTATATTGAACACATCGCTACTTTACAAAGGCGAGCGGCGTGCGTCACCACATGGAACATCAGTATCATCGCGACCGTTCACGAGTTCACATTCGTTTTAATGACAATCGCATCATATTTATTGTACAATAACATAAACCAGCCAAAATACAGTCCATAGTGTCATTTATGACCTTAAACAGAACTTTTTTATTTTATCTCGACTTTCCATTATTTCTGAGAAGTACCTTCTCTCGGCCTAAACGTCAATCGCCAAACACTTTTTTAGAAGACCACGGTACGTTCTTACAGACCTGCCCGATGACCTCACCACCGATGCCGAAAAATAACCAATGTTCTCATGCTCTCAAAGTCTTAAAGAAATAAAAGAAGGTCCCTATATCAGCCAATCGTGCATGTTTGTCTCTCGGGGCGCCCACCGTGCACCGATGTCACCTAGAGGTATTGACTTCCATCGAAGATTCTTGTAACTTCCTATGCCTAGGAGATTCGATTGAATCACTCGGAAGGGATTCGCACCCTGATGGCATCGCTATTTTGATCAATCGCGTTCGACAAAGCTGACGATGGTCTTTTGCTGACAGCGGAAGCCAAAATCAAGCTTCGGGGTTTTTTTGATCCATGCAAGTCAGATACACCTCGCGCTCATGAATGCGTGGGTACCTCATTAGGTTTTTTAACTCTCCTCTCTCCGCAAGGAGAAAACTAAAAAAAAGCCTGCCGTCAGTTCGGGGTGAGTACTCGAGGCGACCGGACGCATTCGAGGGTTTCAATGACGCACTATCAACAACGGCAGGTGCAGCAATGGGGATGTCCCATTGGAGAATGTCACCGTTTTAGAAACATGACGGAAGTCTCATCGACGTCGTCAACAGAAGGAAGAAGAATACGACATATATATATATACATTTCTACATTTACAATTCGTTTTGATATATATATATATATATATATATATATATATATATATATATATATATATATATATATATATATATCAAAACGAATTGTAAATGTAGAAAAGTCGTTGTAAGAGTTTAGACTTCATTTACCAATTATACCCAAAGTGAAACTTCACGGCGTTGTTCCCTCTATGGTTTGACTAGAGAAGATGTACTCAACAGCATCATCACATAGTAATTATTTAAAGCCAATATAATAGGGCGCGAGTCCATCGTTGTTTACCGATTTAACACAACATAAACCGTTTTTATCTTTTATCTTCCTTTTGGAGTGTGAGTTTTCTTGGAATGGTTTTGTACATAATGAAGGAGATGCATTGTTGAGTAAACTAAAAAAAATTTTATGTATATCTAATAAAGTTGTAGAGGGTCGAAAGTCTGTACTTAGAAAATATTAAAAAAAAGATTAGACTCTTAAAATTGAGAACAGAAAACGTTTCAATATGTTTCGTAATTTTTTATCTTTCGCTGTTTAGGTTGTTGATATCACTAATTGTATTATTTTAATGATGTAAGGGGGTAAACATTGGGGACTTCTTGAATCTACGAGTCATGAAAATGAGTAAGTGTATATAAGACCGATAATTAAAAAGATTATTAAAAAAGTATGTCTAAAAGGGTGAAAATAGAAAAAATAGTGGACATGCAAGGCAAAACTAGTTTGTAAGATGTACGCACGCAAGAAGTTATATTTCGTTGGTGTGTATAAACAATATATACGTTGTAAAATATCTAGAATGTCTAGAGATACGTGTTTATAAAATAACTATTACGAAACAGTTTCTGTCATGTTTACAACTGGTGCTAGTTGGGTTGAAGGACTGATTGAATTAGAAATCTCTAAGTTAAGATCGTAGCCAGTGATCTGCGTCAAATGCACTGAGATACGCATGGGCGTTTAGCTGTTAATCTGTATTAGAACACCATACCATATAATAGTATATATCATACGTGCGTCACTTGTATAACCTCAGACTGAATTAACTCCATGATGGGTGACATTGACATGTGCGACTTCCGTCATATGCTGAAAAAAATATACTCTTAACTATATTTACTAACGTACCAAAAGAAGTATAACTTCAAAAAATGCTTTTCTTTTTTTGCAGCATAAGTCGATCGGTACGTACTCACAATACAACCTAATCTTGAGATCGAGAATCGAACTTCATACCACTGAGCTGCCATGGCGTTTAATTAGTAAGCGCGATAAATCAGATAACCGTTGATAATGAAAAAATAAGTTATAATTTGTTTAATTACACTTAATTTGAAGTCACAGACATGCTTAATGATAAAAACTTATATCTGTTACTTTACTCTCATACCTTAATTTATCTTGACAATTTTCAATTAGTCTAATAAAAGTACTGACAATGGTTGTTGTTTTAGTATTTTCTCCACCGGCGGTGAAAATTATATATATGGACAGTGTTTTCATGTTAAGACGAATTGCTAAATATGTGACTACAATAATACCTTCAAGAAACGCAATTTATTAAATAAATATAATAATGAGACAATAATAATAAACATTAATCATGTACGAGCAGAACAAATTAGTAGATCATAACTGTGGTACATCAAAGAGATTATTCATAAGTACACTCTTATGATTTCAATGTATTTCGGGGCAAAGCCGTTCATTATTTTCTAGACCAAGGAGTATGTGGTTTGCGCCTCCCAACTCTCACATTGTTATTACTTTAAAATGAATGCTTAATGAATGCGTGAGGTGTGTAATTACATAAACGAATTCTGTACATTACACATTTTTAGTCTTATTTCATTTTTATGATTTACTTCTTTTAGTTTGGGCACTCAGCGTTATTTTTTTTTTATTGTGAATATGTTATTATTTTCTAAATATATGGATTGCTATCAAGATTGGAAACTGCAAAATTATAATAATTTTGAGAAAACTTGAAAAGGGAAGACGATTTTTTTTATAAATATTGAATCGACTAATTTCATTGTTTAATTCATAGAAATAAAAATACGGAATGTAACTCCAAGCCGTCGAGTTCAAAGAGCATTTAGCCAGTTCCGTTTTCTAGAAGTGATGGTTTGTATATTTTCAAAAAAGTAGATTGCTGACATGAAATTGTTTCTCGGAAGATTTCAAAATATTTTAATTTATTTTATTTATAACATTATACAAACACCTTTTGTCCCTTATTTTCCATTTATTCACACACTGTACCACACCACAACCACACAATTGGTTACTGTATGGAGTGATGGATATAGAGCGATTTTAATCGCACTGCAGAGCGCGATTATCGAATGTGGAATACCACAACGGCCCGCCGAATTAAGTGATGGGATTTACCGCGTTTTGTGACTACACACTAAAAATTAAAGCTAAGTGAGAATTTACTTAGTTAGCGTTAAATTAATCAAAACGACTGTGAAATTATACGTATCAACGAAAACTGATTCGTTATAACATCTTGTTTATTTGTAATTGAACTAACAATTTGGTACTATATTAATTCTAACATTATTTCTAATAAATTCATTTTAATGTATATACATTATTTCCATTTCCATCATTACTTACTTTCTTGCATAACTTGATCAGTTTTATTTAGTTAACTCATATACATTATACATATACAGACCAAATCAATTCAAAATAAATAAATTGAAATAATTAAACAAATTAGTAGTTTTGTTTCTTTTCATTGTTAAATTAATAAAGTAATATTTGATTTACCTAATACTTGTTAATTACATCAACTACTCTAATACCTATCATTTTTAAAACAACAAAGATAAAATAATCATCTTTAATGCTTAATATTGTTGGATTAACTATAAATTAAATGTTAAATTTTGCTGAGAGTAGTTGTTTAAAATGAGTCATATTAGTTGTCACAGAATTTTTAAGTAGTGGGTCTTTTCTGTTAATTTTGATGGTGTGGTGCCGACACTAACTGCTGCGAGTACATACGAGGTTTCATTTTGTTAATTCTGACGCCTGTTTCAATTATTGTCTAAAGAGCATTTAATACCAAGTTTTAGAAAGATTCAACTAGAAAGATACTATTTTTGAAACAAACTCTACCACCACGCGATAAACCCCTTAAATGAATTTTGAAAAAATCCTCTTTAAGGGAGGCCTACAGGATAAAATCGACCTTGTTTGCGAATTTAAAATTTCTATCCTTAGACTGCCTACCCTTCTGGGAAATAGGCGTGAGCTTATAATAATAATAACTTTTGGGCTGGGCGATGATGAATCAGTCAGTACTTTGCCTTTATGTACATGGATTATGTTTTTCTACTTTTTGTCGCTGTAACATGTGTAAGTTTCTTATGTTTACACTCATCACCTAATCGTTAAAATAGAACAAGCATACATTATATTAAATGGATTACATTGAACTTTTTCATTATAAACCTATAAAACTTTTTTGGTAGCGTTTGTACAGAAAGCACAATTTTGTGATGGTGCATATAGTTTAAGACTACTAGATAGGTAACGAGAGGGGCCCACACGTTGCATATTACCTGCTAACAACACGAGCTCCCTAGTTCTATATTCAGTAAAATCCAAAGATGAAGTTGGTTATTAATTAAAATGTAATAGGTGGAACTAAAGAGCATTATTAAGTAAATTTCGTTGGATACTGAGTGAATACAGTATTCAGGATATATTATGAATAAAATGAACGGCTAGTGCACTTTTTATTAACACATAAAATAAATAAACGCAAATTTTTAAATACTCAAATAAAGCTTTGACCAAAATGTGTATTTTGGCGAAGACGATACAAATTTGACTTTATGTAAAAAAACGGTAATATCAAAATGGACGAATATTAATGAATTTATTAGTGTTTTATGCAACGCTATATTCTAAATATTTATTTTTGTCGATATGTCAAATGATAAATAAATCATAGAGTTTTATTCACTCTATGATAATTCAATATTAGCGCTCAACTGCTATTTTAGTGTCAACAACTGCGATGAGTGTTTGATGCTTCCTAAGTAGGGATTGTGGCCAGTCACATGCGCTTGCACAGTGTACGTTACACTGTGCAAGCGCCTGTGGTTGACCGATAGCAAAATTACATTTTTCCAAATCTAGCGACATTACTATAATATAGTTATTCCACAGTTATTTTACCACCCTGTACAGCCTCTTACTTATGTTCTGCTACATCCACAGCGACAAATGAGCTGATTCAATTCTCCATACCGAAATTACATGCATCTTTTGCAAATTTTGTATAGGTTTGAAGCAACTTAGTTATTAATACATTTCAAAACATGTCGACGAATCGAAAGCTGGTTGGATACGCATTGGAGTTGATGCAATCAATCTTATATGTTATTATAGTATTATAAAAATTTGGAAAATCCAAAAGTGCACGGCTCATAGCGGTTACTCCATTTTTACTAAAGAAAAGTGTGTATGTCAGCTCTGACGAATGACTGGAGCTCACTCTTTATGAATGATTACAAATTACCTGGTATGCATTGTTCAATACTCTAAATTCTATATATTAACAAATTTTGGTAAAATCTAAATTTCTACGTAATCGTCATTTTTTTTAAATTGAAATAAATAAAAAAAAAATAATTACCGTGGTGTCAAAATCTTTACTTAAACATTGAGAATAAAAAAGACAGTCACACTTGGGGTTTCTTATGTTCTCTAGATTAAGATTTAATAAAAAATATATATATATACTAAAAGACTCGTCAAAATTTTGTTTATTAAATATCAATTAAACTACACCGAATTAGACAGTGAAATTCAATAGGTTTCTATTCAGATGCATACTAAAGCGAATGAAAATAAAAAACACTCGATTAGTGAAGTATTTCATTCGTTATCGTGACTACATACAGGATCCGCACATACAGACACACGGACGTCCACGAAAAAAACTTTTAAAACAGTTTTTAATATATGTTCTATAACAAAATGTGTTTTAAAGATATTACAGATATTAAATTCTTGCCGTTTGAGTGCATACTTTATTTTACAAGTGCAACATGTAATAAATAAAGACAGTTAAAGTTCAAAAAATCACTCGTTTTTCGTAAGGCGAGAGTAGAGCACTACCTCATGCGCTCCGCTTATGAGGCGTGCAAAAAACTAGAAAATAAATAATTTTCCTAGCTTTCGTTATTCTATACAAAATACTTTTAGGAACCTTCTAAATATCTATTAATTTATGAAAATAAATAGTGAACATTGTTTCACATATCACATTAACCAATTAATTCTAACAATTAATCAACTTTATTCTCAAAACAAAAAAGAAACACAATCTCTATTTAAGTCAGTTGAATAAAACAAAGGAGAAACAAACAGAAAGAAAAAGAGAAGGAAAGTTTTTTTAAATTCTTAAATATCAAGTGTTAAAATTAAATTTACAGTATTTGAAATAATTTCATTTGTTTTAGATTTACAGTAAATTGAAGCTCAATCGATTACTTAGATTTTATTTTGAACAGTTGTATAAATATTCAATAGGTCATTAAGAAAACCTAATCAGTTTCAATCCTGAAAAAAACTTCATCGAATGCCGCAAAGTTAATTTCATTGTAAGACATCGTCGAAGAAAAAGTTTCCACAATTTTTTTTTGTTGAATAAGTTCCACATGAATCGATTAATTAACATTTGACTTGGGACATTTATAACAGTTTCGTTTACTTTAGATTCGCTGAAAACTTTAGGTTGATTGGAGTACTAAATTTTGAGTACTGTTAAGTATAAAAGTGTTTTTTGTCGAATAATTTGCAAATTACGAAATCGATCGATTCCAAAGTTTAAATAGACAACCTCAATTCCAACAAACTCCGTAAGATGTATCGAAGTCTCTGAAATCTTTTGGTTTAATCGAATAATATCGATGGCGCAAAATTTGTAAATAAAAAGAAATCGATTTCTCATTGACAAAATTGCATATGTTATGAAAATCGGGGAATTATTGTTGGCAGTCTGATTTTTGAAAATCTTCTCTTCGTTAGATATTGACGTTTCTAGAATCTAAGTCGCTAACCTATTTTTAGCAAAATGGTCTTTATGTCCACGTTTGCGTCTCTACATGTGCGCGTGTGTTTACATTTAATAACTTTGCATTTTTACATATTAGGTAGAAAGACTTTAAAATATAAAAAAAGGGCTTTAAAAGGCTTAAAATATAGTATATATACATATATTTACAATATATATATATATATATAAGAACTCATTGATATTCACAATTAAATGTTCAGATAAATTTGACACAGCTTCTTTATACGAATAGCTTATGATGATGATTACCGTTGTACATAAATATTAAGACTTCCGACATTGAGCTGGGCTTACTCTCCGTCTATATTTACTGGCGTGATGTAACCTCGGCAGTATGCAGTGCAGGCAGATGTGTTTTATTAAATGTTTTTATCCAAGGCTATCTCAGGAACAAAACGTTGTGCACCTTCTAACTAGCGTCTGCGCATCAAAAAATCAGTCATCCAGTCATCCATTCTTGTAGGGGTGAAATAAAAGGATCCTAAACCACCATGGACACATGCCACTTATTATAACTGGAACATCAGATTTTTTTGTACGATGTAGGCAGAGTTCATTAGACCAGAACAATTCAACATGTAAAAAAGAGATTCCTTAATAATAAAGAAAAAAATATATTTCAATATGTGGTGTAACTACTGAACGTATTGGATATTTATTATATTACACTTAGCGAAACAGTTACTAAATAAATGGTTTCTTGCAGTTGTCGTAGTCGCGTTAGTCGCGGATGGTTGTATAAGGTTGATGAATTTATTCTAATAAAAAGAGTTACGTAGGCTAATACGCATTAACTCGAGTAATACATCTTGAGATTTTGTGTTTATCTAAATATGAACTATCAATTTCTTGCTTTGATTGCTCAAATTTTTAAATGCAGCTTTAATATTTCTGAATTTTTATATAACTGAATTTTCTTTAAACTAACTACAATTTTCAATTCATCGCTGGTTATATAATTAACAATAACGATACCGGTCTATTCAACGAATTCCTAGGAAAACGTGTAAACGATAACAACATTAAATTTCTAATAAGATAATCTTGTACTTTAGAAATACATAAAAGTTGCAATACAAACTTTCAAACATAAAAATCCCATATCCGCGAATGGAGACATCCTAGTATTGCAATCACAATACTGGTTATTTGATGTCGGAGTTTAATCAAGGCGCGTTTTCGGTGTATTTGCGCCGGTGTGCGCAAGCGGCGCACAACGACAGCGGCGGGGGTTCAATAACGTTTTACACCCGGCCTCGGGAGCGCCGGGTGACGCCGCCGCCGCGAGACAGCCTGCAGAGATACAATCGCACCCACCTTAGCCCGCGGTGCCATCCGCGTCGATGTACAACGAAAACCTTCACGCTATCACGTCGTACTATCTCATTTTTGGTCGTGAACCCGATCACGATTTTAATTCTGATTTCATTGCTGTTTCGAACCCAATCCTATTTTGGAGTCCGCTTCCATTGAATCGAATGCATTATATCGAATGTAAACCCTGGCGTTTTAAATCTAATAAAACTTGCCCAAAATACTTTTCATATTAGTGACATGAAGTAATATTTTGCACTAAGTTTAAATTGTACTAGAACTATGTATTTCGACAGAACAAAAAGTATCAAGACGTCATATCGATATTAATACAGTTCACACATAAAATTTCATTTAGGCTTGTTTCGGCCCGTAATTTACGTTTTTATGATCAAAAAGGACAGTGATCCTTTGCTCCGTTTTTAGGTAAAATAAGAACAAACCGACAATCGCCCTTTCATAATATCACTAAAAATGGTGAATGGACCGACGACTCAATGCAATGTGACGGCGTGTCCTGAATGGCCTCGTCAAAGTTCAGTATTCGACATCAAAATTAACGAAAGATAATACGTGGATTTATTCCACAACTGCCTGACCGTCTTTTAAAAGACAAAATCAACAAAATAAACAAAATATTGATAGCATAGCCATAGAGTTTCAGAACAGTAACTAATCTGCTGACTTTGTATTAGTTTTAATGCGTACATTTAAAACATATAATAATACTGAAACTATGACATTTTGTCTTATATGCACATATGATACTTCCATTTCTTCATTTTAGCGCTTATGTTTTTTGCGATCGGCCGGTTGAAATGTTCTTAAAGAGATCTTGTATGCAATGTTTATTCATTGCCTTAAACAAACCTTGGCCGCTGATAATTACCGAACCATAATATGTGTGCTGTTTGTTATCGTGAAGTTCCATGGTGTATCTTTGGGTCTGCCCAGAGGCGGATTATCCTTAAGGCAAACTGGACTTGTGCCTAGGGGCGCGCGGGCGGAATTGTAAAATAAAGAAAAAAATAAATATAGCATAAAATTAATTGAGTACCACACATGTAGTAACGCCAACTACAGTCGTCAAATGTTTACTACTGCTAGTACTAGTTATTTTTTATATAGGAGCGCCTATGAAATGTTTGCCTACGGCGCTCTCAACGATTAATCCGCCTCTGAGTCTGTGACTATACATTGGTCAAGACGCTTGCCTGCAACATGCATTAACATGTAGCATGCAACCCACCGCTGACCCTCGAATCTGCCTCTCCACTACGAATCCCCATCCAAATGATTGAATATTGATTCCAGAGGATTGACAGATATCGAACACCTAAGCTTAGGTGGATCTAATATGGATTTCCGCGAATTAACACCTCACACAATACAACATTGGTCAAGGTTTATGATCGCCTTTGCATGGAATAAACACTTTCATAAAAAAAGTTTATAAAACCATCTATCAGTTCAAAGAATAACATGAAAAAAATTTAGAAAGCGGTTGACAATGTAGATCAACGTCAAGTTTTCGCTCCATTTTCAAGTACACAGTGTTTATATACATTTTTAATCCTTTTAAAGCCCTTTTTTTACATTTTAAAGCCTTTCTACTTAATATGTAAATATGCAAAGTTATTAAATGTAAACACACGCGCAAGTGTAGAAACACAAACATGGACATAAAGACATTTTGCTGAAAAAAGGTTAGCATCCTAGGCTCTGGAAACATCAATATCTAACGAAGAGACGATTTTCAAAAATCAGACTGCCAACAATAATTCCCCGATTCTCATAACATATGCAATTTTTTTCAATGAGAAATCGATTTCTTTTTGTTTACAAATTTTGTGCCATCGATATTTTTCTATTAAACCAAAAGATTTCAGAGACTTCGATACATCTTACGGAGTTTATTGGAATCGAGATTGTCTATTTAAACTTTGGAATCGATCGATTTTGTAATTTGCAAATTATTCGACAAAAAAACACTTTTATACTTAATAGTACTCAAAATTTAGTACTCCAAACAACCTAAAGTTTTTAGCGAATCTAAAATAAACGAAACTGATATAAATGTCCCCAAACCAAATGTTAATTAATCGATTCATGTGGAACTTATTCAACAGAAAAACTTTGTGTAAGCTTTTTCTTCGGCGATGTCTTTCGTCGAAATTAACTTTGCGGCATTATATGAAGTTTTTTTCAGAATTGAAACTGATTAGGTTTTCTTAATGACCTATTGAATAATACAACTGTTCAAAATAAAATGTACGTAATCGATTGACCTTCAATTTACTGTAAATCTAAAACAAACGAAACTATTTCAAATACCGTAAACTTAACTTTAATAGTTGATATTTAAGAATTTGAAAAAAACTCCGTTTTCTTTTTTTCTTTCTGTTTGTTTTTCCTTTGTTTTATTTAACTAACTTGAATAGAGATTGCCTATTTTTTTGTTTTTGAGAATAAGGATGATTAGTTCTTAGAATCAATCGGTTAATAAGATATGTGTAACAACGATCACTATTTATTTTCATAAATTAATAGATATTTAGAAGGTTCCTAAAAGTATTTTTTATAGAATAACGAAATCTAGGGAAATTATTTATTTTCTAGTTTTTTACAATATTACAATAACACATAAGATTGATTGCATCAACTCCAATGCGTATCCAACCAGCTTTCGATTCGTCGACATGTTTTGAAATGTATTAATAACTAAGTTGCTTCAAACCTATACAAAATTTGCAAAAGATGCATGTAATTTCGGTATGGAGAATTGAATCAGCTCATTTGTCGCTGTGGATGTAGCAGAATATAAGTAAGAGGCTGTACAGGGTGGTAAAATAACTGTGGAATAACTATATTATAGTAATGTCGCTAGATTTGGAAAAATGTAATTTTGCTATCGGTCAACCACAGGCGCTTGCACAGTGTAACGTTACTGTGCAAGCGCATGTAACCTAATCCCTACTTAGGAAGCATCAAACACTCATCGCAGTTGTTGACACTAAAATAGCAGTTGAGCGCTAATATTGAATTATCATAGAGTGAATAAAACTCTATGATTTATTTATCATTTGACATATCGACAAAAATAAATACTTTGAAGATAGCGTTACGTAAAGCATTAATAAATTCATTAATATTCATCCATTTTGACGTTACCGTTTCTTTCCTACAGTCAAATTTGTATCTTCCTCTCCAAAATACACATTTTGGTCAAAGTTTTAATTGAGTATTTAAAAAATTAAAAAAATTACGTTTATTTATTGTATGTGTAAGTAAAAAGTACAATGCCCGTTCATTTTATTTATAAAATATACTGAATACTGTATTCATTGAATATACAACGAAATTTATTTAATTCTGTTTAGTTGAATTTTACTAAATATAGAACTAGGGAGCTCGTGTTGTTAACAGGTAATATGCAACGTGTGGGCCCCTCTCGTTACCTATTTAGTAGTCTTAAACTATATGCACCATCACAAAATTGTGCTTTCTGTACAAACGCTACCAAAAAAGTTTTATAGGTTTATAATGAAAAAGTTAAATGTAATCTATTTAATATAATGTATGCTTGTTCTGTTTTAACGATTAGGTGATGAGTGTAAACATAAGAAACTTACACATGTTACAGCGACAAAAAGTAGAAAAACATAATCCATGTACATAAAGGCAAAGTACTGACTGATTCATCATCGCCCAGCCAAAAGTTATTATTATTATAAGCTCACGCCTATTTCCCAGAAGAGTAGGCAGTCTAAGGATAGAAATTTTAAATTCGCAAACAAGATCGATTTTATCCTGTAGGCCTCCCTTAAAGAGAATTTTTTCAAGATTCATTTAAGGGGTTTAAAGCATGGTGGTAGAGTTTGTTTAAAAAACAGTATCTTTCTAGTTGAATCTTCCTAAAATTTGGTATTAAATGCTCTTTAGACAATAACTGAAACAGTCGTCAGAATTAACAAAATGAAACCTCGTATGTACTCGCAGCAGTTAGTGTCGGCACCACACCATCAAAATTAACAGAAAAGACCCACTACTTAAAAATTCTGTGACATTAGACATCCAGAACAATATAAGTGTTCAGCATAATGGCTTTCAAATGGTAATTCAAGCCAATATTTTGAACGTACCTTGGATGTTTGGTTGTAATTTTTTTATTGCCACGTATCTTCCAAACAGCTGTATAAATTTCAACAATTAAGGTATCGTTAGATAAGTATTTAAGACGAAAAAACAAAATTCCGTTTTTTTGGCGCTAAATTGTAAGTAGTTCAAAAAATTTTTTTAACCAAACCTACCGAGTGGGATATCAAAGTAAAGAGAATTAAAAGGAAATTACAAAAATATACATATGTTACGTATTTAAATTAAATCAGGAATAATTACAACCATTTTAATTCAATCAAAAGAATAAATTTGTAATCCATGCATTCAAATGATCCTATTTTAGCTTTAAATCGGCCAAGTGTGTGTTGGATAAAAATATGTATTACGGGGTAAAAATATGTATTACGCATATTTTTATCCAGTACAGTGAAATGAACCGCTTACGTCTTTTATAATTTTCATTTGTATTTTGTTTGACACGCTATTAATAGTACTTATCAATCATATTTACATTTTACCCGATTTACAAGTCATAAAAGTATGCACTTTCGTTCATAGAAATGTGCCGTGCGGAATACTAAAAAGTCTAAAATGAAATAAATAATAAAAAAAAACCCGACTGCAAAAAATCAACAGATAAGCAACGAACAATATTTATAAAAAAAAACAAATAAAACCTAGTAAACTCTACTTTGATATAACACACTACACTATGAGCTGAAAGCCTAAGTTAAATAATTACATTATGTTTGGTAGCAGGGGGTACCCATTTGCATATTATAAATCGTAAGAAAATTAATGGCTCCCGATTGCTACAAAACATAAAGATATTTTATTTTAATAAATATCGAAATAAAAATATTTTTATTTCGTAGATTAATAATACAACATTTGAAATACGTCATAATATTTAAAGAATTTACATTTTTTATATTATATAGAAATACAATCATAAATAAAACTATTGCAAGAAAAACAAACCTATAGGAGGTTGAACTCATTATATCCATTTATCCTCTAAATATTCAAAGGGTGTATAATACCCCTTTGTGCAAATTGTTTTCTTAGTATAACTTAAATTTTTTATAAGGGTAAATTTTGTATATGTAAGAATTTTACACATTTTGTTTTCTGCCTTTTAACTCTGAATAATAAAGAGGTATCATTTGCAAACAGTACTATGTCGTGAATATCCTTAATATGGCTAGGTAATTAATTAATAGAGACCAAAAACCAAAACGGACCGAAGATCAATAATTGTGGCACCCTCATGCTGACCAGGGATCTAGACGATCTCATGACATTGACATCTACTCTTTGAACCCTATTAGTCAAATATGATGCCAGAAGGTCGAGTGCACGGTCCGTAATTCCATAATGGTGTAGCTTCCTGATCAGTGTTTCTTGATTTATACAGTCAAACGCCATGGAGAAATCGCAAAACACTTTTATCGTATTCCGCAAATCCTCCCAGATTTCAAAAATTTTTTCAACAAGTTCAACACCAGTACCGACTGTTGATCGACCGCGAGTGAAACCGAACTGTTTTTTGAACATTAAAAAATTGCAAAAAAATGTAGTATAAGTTGATTTAAAATCAACTTTACAAAAATTTTAGTTAATTTAAACAATATAGATATAGGTCTAAAGTTAGTGGGGTTCGATTTACTATCGATTTACTAAGTAAAGTAATCCCATATTCAAAGAAATATGGGAACAATTTTGCTTTCTTTCATCAGATTAGGAAATACGCCATCATCCAAATATTTATTAAAGACAAGCGCTAAATGTAGTGCTAAAAGTACAAAAAGTGCCAAAAATACAATAAACAGACCATGTAAATCAGTAGTCTTTTTCATATCCAACGACTTAAATGTCTTAACAATTCTAAATTAATGTTAATGGGCTGAATATTGTCCCTCAATAAGTATTAAACATGAGCAGGAAATTGATTGAGAGGTAGACAAAATTGGAATGTCAGCAAAAAACGTTTCAAATGCTTCGGCAACTTCTATGTCTTTCAAATTTTATCATTTATCATCAGTTGAAAGTCAAGATCCGCTACCTTTAGTTTTAGAAGTTTTATTTTTTATTACACTTTTAAGTTGTTTTAATTAAATCTTTGCATTTCTTTATTTTACAATTAATGACATTTTAACCACGATACAAACACGGTTTAAAGTTTTGATTAGTTTCTAACATACTCAGAAAATCTCTCGCTTTTATTATACGTTCTTTCATTGTACACGCCATAAATTTTTTTCCTTATTTTGTGTATTCCCACTGTTGCTCAAACACTGAACATTAATGATTCATTTACTTTAATAATTCTTGTTTGAAAAATATTATCGTATTCGTCTAATATTAATTGAAATATTGAGTTGTATAACTCACTGGAATTGTGACAGCATTGCAATTCCAGAATCCTGTGCATGATACATTTTCTAAATTCTACGAGACATTTTTTATTCACTGGAATGCACTTTATAACTTTTTTAGATTTCTTTATACTGTTATCTTAAAAGACACTATTTAATCTCTGTGGTCTGATTTTAAATTAATAATGTATTTCTGAACTGGTTGAACATTAGTATTCATTCATATTATAAAAGCGTGTCTTATAGCCAGACGTGATTATGGTAGGCTCCAAAAAGAGATTTAGATAGATTATAACACCCAAAGAATTCCAGAATTCTACCGTTGTGATTGGTGGCATCTAATAAGCTTACATTAAATTCTCCACATATTACAAAGTATTTGCTTTTATCACTTAACTTAGACAAGGTTCGAACCGTAATCGATTCAAACAATTCATAGGAAGAATGAGAGGGGCCTGTATATGTTGATCACAATAAGCCGCTCGACTTCCACACAGGCTATCTTCAGGACCCGTTCAACAGTCCACAATATCAAGTTCTTTCCTTAAATTTTAGATTATGACGGGTAAGAATTAAGGAACCGTCATGTGATAAATTCTCTGTGCTGAAGGAGCTTGCAACCTGGTGATTAGGAAAGCCAAAAAGAAGCTGACCGTTCCTGAGCCAATGTTCTGTAATACATAGTATATCATTATTGGCACTGACTATGAACAGCTCAATTTTCAGCTCCTTATTTCTCATGCCCTGAATATTCTAATGCACAAGGTTGAGAAGACAATTATTTATTTAAATTATTATTATTTAAATCAGTACATTAAGGTGAAATTTATGCAATAATACTTTATTTTGTAATATACAAGAGCTATACAAGAGCTACTACAATTAATGCATTAACATGTAGAAGGTAAGAATCAAATTAACTTTTGCTGAGAAAACTTTGTTTATTTTGAATTAGCAAGTTAGGGTGTCTTTTTGTCGAAGCAGCTTTTTTAAATAAATAGAGTTCCACACTCCAACAGTGCCTCCAGATCCTATTGAGCCGCGGTCACTCTTATAACTAGACTCTATTTAATAATAAAACAGAATCAACATTATACGTTAATAACTTAGCCAAATATCGTTGCAAATTTTTGGATGGGAACATCCTATCTTTAGTCAGTATAAAATAAATTTAAATATACCAATGTCCAAAACATTTATATTGGCATCACTATAACTCCAAGTCATATTGTACATTAGTGAATTAATGTCATTAATATTTTTATTTTGCTTTTCCGACAAAATAAAAATAATTGTATTTATTCAGGTTTCACTCTTCATTTTTCTAATCAAGATTTCGTCTCTTACCTGCTCCTTGGGAAGATCTCACAATAGAAATGAATGTTACACTGGTTATCGCGTCTCCTAAGAGAAATTCGGTTTTTACACTGTTGCAGTTTTTAATGTATTTTTTGAGGAATAGAGCCGATTCGATTTTTAATGAATTATTTATTGGTTTATAGGTTTAATCAAAACTCTTTTAAAATTTATGTATGAAGACACTCAAAATCTATTTTATTGACGCACACGCACGCACGCACGAAGGATATTAAAAAATTGGAATAAAAACAATTTTGCACTGAGTTTAACGAGTTAACGCATTTCAAAATTAAAGATTATCATAAACGCTATTTTTAGTCTTTGGGCGATCGCGTATTGGCTGAGACATTAAAAATAAAAATACACCATTTAGCAGGCAATGCTAGTGATTATGCTAGCAATTTCTCATCAATTAGTTATATTAATCAACCAAATATAATGCATCGTCGAAGCGTAATTGAAAATCAAATATGACTGTACCATAAAGCAATCACTGTGGATAGGGGTCATTAATTCTGATGCGCCACTATTATGGTAATTGCATTCCTGTAGATGTATTGGTGAAAATGGTTGTCGCGCAGTGAATTAGCGTGTAATCACTAAATTACATACATACGTGTACGTCGATGTATAAAGATTATCATTACGATCACATTCGCGTTTTCAAAGTATTGTTTTTCAAATATTGAAAAACTTTTTCTTATTGAACGATAACATAACTTTACTTTCGCAAACACTGAGCTTCCTATAACACAATTTTTGCAAAAATGAAGATAGGATCGCCTTCCGAGACCTATCAAAATTACATTTCTAAAGTACAACTGAAGATATGCCAGACTCGATTATGTCTCAGCTTTTGTACTTTCATAATTTGATATTCTTTTGACTCAATACTTCGCGTTCGGTATTCATGCTTGAAATGTATTAATTTTTTCTCTATGCATTGCATTATACAAAAATATTTGAACAGGGATATGAACGCGATTTTCATTTTTGGTTTTGTAAATGTTGTTTTGATCAATATTTTTAAGTGATTTGCTAATTAAACTTAATAATTTATTAACCTTTACTCATGGTTTAAAATATTCGAATATATATATGTATACCAACTGGCCAAACTGTCGCCTTCTACACGAACAAAATAAAAAAAAATTGGTCTCGTATTTTTGTATTCATTATAGAATGAATACACAAACAGATTACAAATTAAAGAAATCTAAAAACCCTAAGATTTTTATAAAAATAATAAAATGAAACTACCCTTACTCTCCTGTCTCTCTATGAGATCAATGATCTGAGTGCCATAGTTAAATTTTTTACAAATAATTAAATTTTTATTAAAAAAAAATATTACACGTTTTCAGACACAAAACTTGGCTATAATCATTACAGCTTCTATAATTTTTGTTAAGCAATGGTTTATCAGAATTATCAAATTAGTTAAATAGGATCAGGCAGGTATTTTGTACGATAACTCGACGAAACAATATTAACTTTGGATCCGCCTAGAACAAATGGCATCTGTTACTAAGTTTAATAGCGTTGTAAACAGTGTCTTATCACTATTTGATTTAGTGGGGTTCAACGGAACCGACTATATTGTGTACACGGAGCAAGTGTTCTATTCGTGAATAGCGGCAGGTCGTAACAGCTTATCGGCGCGCGAAGTTGGTTGTGCCGCGGCGGCGGCGGCGTGGGCGCGACCACACGCATCAATACTTATTGATCAATACTTATAATATAGTGCGGTGTATTTTCAGGAACTTCGCACAAAAGACGAATTTTCAGTGCTTCTTCTTTGGTCAGGAGCATCTTTTTAATATCCTAAGAACGTAATCCTATTGCGGTTTCTCGAGTGGAAGCTATTAAGTACAATTTTCTTTGTGAGGACTTATTTGGAACTTACTTTTTCGAAATAAAGAGGTCTAAATGGAAAATTACTCTCATTTCAATATTTTGCCATGCTATTTTTTATAATGTATACAGTAGACAGTAGAAGCCGGTGTATTTGTATATATGAAGGCATATGTTAAAAATGGAAACAAGCTATAAGAGAAAGGTATATGAGAGAAAATAACGATTTTTAAGTTTATTGACTGTCGTCTGTCTATTTGCGCACATCTCTGAAATTACTGAACAGTTTTTATTACAGTTTTTACAAGTAGACAGCCCTTATCCCGTAAAGCCCGTATTCTGCTCCAGCAGAATACGGGCTTTAGTTCATTCTAATAGGACGTATGAAACAAAAATTATTTAAATATTGAAGCTGAACATGAAAAGAAGAAGAACCTGAGAAATTAGAAGGCAAATAATAAATGCTAGCGTCCACAGCTTATGGACGTCAAAATACGAACAAACCACAATGTTCAAAAGAAAAGTAAACAAAAACCCACACTTGTCCATCTGATTACAACGTGCGACAATTATCGCGACGTGTCATCGTTAATTAAATTTGCGCAATGTAATGTGTAAGAGTTACAACGAGACCGGCACAAATTTTCTAACTACTATTAATTCTTTTTACTACCGATAATAAATTATTAGGCTGACAAGACACAAGCCTTAAAATCATCCGTGTACGTATAAGAAGCACAACATTTTATGCAATTGACAATATCCTTACTATAAAGAATAAATTACAAATGTCTCAAATAAGTCTTTATGGGACACTCCAAGTAAAAGGAGAGTGGATGATAAAAAAGTGACACTGTGTCACTACCGTTGTGTAATTGATGAATTTGATAACAACCACTCGAAGAGACTTTAAATAATTTCACGGCAGGTTTGTGAAAATAATTTATTTTTGTTCAGGTAAATAAATAGCTCAAATAAATCCCCGCACAACGCCCCGGTTGACAGCAGAACAAAATGACATTCTGGCATCACTTACAGCGCAATTGAATTGACTGATAACGAACACTCCAGCAGACAAGAATTATGTCGCAGCTGGCTTGGCAAAATAATAGAGTAGTTGTTTATAGTATAGCTATAAAATATTTATAATATCAAGTTCACAAGTAAAGTCAGAAAAGAATAATATTATTTCCAATAACCCATAATGACTATACATAATCCAAAGACTATAATTCTCCACTGTCTTACTACTTACATTGTACTACTACTAAAAAAATGTAGTAACGTTTTCTTAATATTTGAGTTTTGCGGAATCCAGTCTGAAGTTAGGGGAAGAATGTTATTAAAGCAATCAAAAACTTGCAAATACATTTCTCTTTACATATTTTTTAAAGACTAGATACAATGCAAATTCGTCGTACATCTTAGCGCTAGTTATTCTTTGGGAGGGGCTTAACAATAACAGTTCTTAACAGGTGTAATAATCCACAGATTAATGATGGACGTCACAGCATCTAAAAGGTCGACCACAGTATGCAGAATCTTGGTGGATGGTGGAAAGATGGTGTCAACATCGTGTGCATTACATTTGAGAGCAATGACCTAAAAAATATCACGTTGCCGCACACGACGTAAACTAGAAGCTGAGAGAAAATATAACGCCTGCGGAATTCAGAACTGCAGACCGGAAGATGAACATTGTTCAGTTCCTGAAAATTTAAAAAGTGTTCATTTATATCGTTGATAAAAAAGGAATGATCAGAAAGATATCCATCAACCTTCAGAGTGAAAAAATTACAAATGCATATTTTTCATGGGGTTTAAGATTCTTAGTGTCTCTTTTAATGTGATTTTTAAATAAATTTTTCATACAAGGGAAAAAATTAATAAACAAACGTACAGTCTGTAAAAATCTTTGTAAGAGTTATTTTTTATTAGAAAGAGATTTCATGTGTGCTTTACTTTTCAATTCTTCTAATATAAAAAATTTGAAAGTGTGTAAGTTTGGATATTTATTACTCATTCACGCTTTTACAATTAAAAATAAACAGCTGTAATTTTATAGCAATATAGCCTATATATATATATATCAGAATAAAACATATAGACTAAGTTAGTATTTATAAAGATACTAACTTTTGCTTACGTGATGGTAGAACGAATGCCTTACTTATGCTCATCGATTATTGGTGATAGCAATATTGAAGAGCCGTTCAAGTTGAACATCGGTTTGGAATCGTAATCGCGCGCAGGACCGCGATCAGGATCAAGAGCGTAAGTGGGAGCGTTTAATAATAAAAAAGTAGCGGCATTACGTGTGTCGGCTGTAAGAATTCGGATTCTTCTGGTACGGAATTGAAAACGAGACCGAGATTGGGATCATGATCGATAAAGTTATCGATCTATATAAAAGAGGAAAAAATTTGCCGTATACCCACGCGGGGGGAGAAGGCGGGTGAATTATGCAAACAAAAGCGAAGCCAAAACTGAAATAGAAAAAACTGGCCAAGAGCATGGCGCACCATGCTTATTATAGGGTTCCAAAGCATTTCATTGTAATAACAAAAAAGAAATGCACTACAGATGAAAAAAGTGCGTTGTTACACTTTTCTTCATATTTCCCCGCACAGAATAATTATTAGCACTTTAGTCGCCTCTTACTAGAAGAACAAGTAGGCATGTCATCTATTACTATTAAAATAGTGTAAATTAAAGTGCATCAGCAAAACAGCGTATCTTTATGGTACTTACATCGTTTTGTGGAGAAGTTTTTCGGCAGTAAATCCAAAGCAGTATATCTGACCATGTTCAAAATAATTTCGTTATTTTGTATAAGGTCAGATATATCAAAAGTGACGTTATCTTCGTTATGTTTTTTGGACATACGGCTTATAAAATAGAGGGGGACACAATTTCTGCAACTTTCGAAACGATTATTTCAGAAATTATTCATGTATTGTCGAAATATGTACCTATCGCACATTAATGTGAGCTAAAAAAATTTTTTCAGCTTCTTTTACTTGTATTGAGAGCCCCTCCTAGAAACATTTATTTTTGTTATTTAACCATCAAGCTAAATAGCGGCTCACACAAGACACCTACACCATAAATTTCATTAATATACATCTTGCAGTTTTTGAATAAAATGCCAGTGGCATATGGACGGATGGATGGACATGACGAAACTATAAGGGTTCCCTTTTTGCCATTTTGGCTCGGAATTTTAAAAAGGAACAATATTGGGATAATGGTTGACAGCATGATTGTTTGATATGGAAGATGAAAAAAATTACTTCGATTTCCATGCGAGCGGAGTTGCCATCACCATAATCTTAATATCGTCAATTACTGTAATGTTAATTTAAGATCACACCTTTTTACCAGAAAGATTGGCAGATACTATATATTTCCTTAAGGAGACACTACATCAGATATTGTCTATTATTCAGATAAATAATTGGTTTCTCAAAAAAATATACTTGTTTAGTAGAGGCATGTGTATCAAATAATATTAAAAGTGGGTATTTTACTATGAACAGAATTTCATGAATATCATAATAAATTTAATACGTACCATTGCATAGATTTAAGGTGGTAAATTAAATGCGCGGTTAATATAATCTAGCCATTAAAGCTTAACAGGCTAGGAGCAATTGTAAATATCATTAATTTTAATTTAAACACGCTAAAAATATGTTTCGTTTAATGCTTATAATGTCAATCAAGACTAGTAATGCCAGCATTGGTACTTGCTAACATCTACGAATTATTTACTATAATCAATACTCAGTGTTGAAGTTGCAAATAATTGTTTTAAACTTGAAATTTAATGAAATTTGTGAATTAAATGAAATACATACATCATTTGCGTGCAACAGGTTAATATTAATAAATATATAAATGATGATGTGAATAAATATTACGAATAACCAAGTATAGTTTTACTCATAATTATCCAATCATTAGCTATTGTTACGGCTTCAATATTTTTCATTTCTTTTGCAATCGTTTGTGCAGGAAGTTTCTTAAAAGTATATGGGTGATTTCGTTCTAACTGTGATTTTTAAAGTCCTGTATTGTTTGTTCTCATGACATGACGACACGGAATAGACATTTAAGTAATATAATAAAATTTTCTCTGAGTGGCGAGTTATATTATATAAAAATAATGTTGAGATATGTTTATAATTATCCAATTAACATAAAAAAATCATTAATAGATTATTAATTAACGACCAGTGAGAACAAACAATACGGGACATTAAAAACCACAGTTAGAATGGAATCACCCATATTTCATTTCAAAAAAATTGTATTTTTCTGAAAATTAAATAAATGCATCTTTGTCTCAATGTATTTAATTTCTGAAACCGTGTTTCAAAGGCTTAAAAGGGGCGAGGAGGGGCGGTGGCAGGGGCAGGTGCAACGCGGACTGTCGCAGATAACAACTGCGCCGGTGAGGGCGCTCGCGGCTAACAGCTCCGCCGGAGAACACTTTGCGAGTCGTTTTGCTTGTGCGGGGAAAAGGCGGCGCCGTATGCGGGGTTGACTTTTGTTAACTAAAGAGACACTTTTACGAGTCGAAGAATAAAAATCAACATCGGGATACGGAATCTCGTGTTTAATTGCACTTGCATTGAACCTGTTTTACAAGCTTTTGTTACACTCTGCGCGTGCGATGTTCCTTGTATCTGAGTCCTAGAAATAATTTTAGTATGTTTCTGATGTTATTTTGAGGTGGTGCATCCAGAATGATTCACTCGTAAAGAACTTCTTTGACATTTTATGGCATCAACTTAATATGGAGTGTAAATACACGCTCAGTTTATAAGTTCTAAGTTCAGCTCAGTGGCTGGCTTACGTTGGCGTGGTTTCTTACGACTGGTTCTTGTTATATTTGAAAATGGATTCTCTTTTTGTAAATCAATAAATCAATATTTTATTGTCAAAAAAAAAAAAATTAATCACTGCTTACCTTCGCCTATGAAATTTCTTCACAAGCAAAAATTTTGTTTTCCTTTCACGTGCTAATATTAATTGAACAATAAAATCTTAATACTGATTTGTTTGTCAGCGAAAGTAATAATCTGTATTTCAAAATATTCCTTTTTTTAGTAAAACTAAAAAAAAGTTAAGCTACTGATAAATTTTCTTGCCAGCATATATTCAATTGTTGTATTTTTAAACTTTTCAGTGTTTTACTTACATCAGCTCTTTAATGAGCTATCAGAAATAACGTGAAAGGTGTTGTTTCAGTTACGAAGAAACTTGTTAAAGTTGGTTCACTAACTTTTTATTGTTTGATTGAAAAAACAATTAAACATTTTATACATAATTGTATAAATATACCAATATACTTATTTTTACATTAAATGAACGCATAAAATAAATATATATATATTTTCAAGTTGTCCACATAAATTATACAGCATCCTATGATATGACAATGACCTGAACCAGCAAACTGATTCGGAATATTGCCTGATTTAATTTATTAACATCTATAAAGGCATGCAGTAGACGAAGCTATTTTAAAGAATTTTGCTTAGATTTCTACTCGTACCGTTCCACTTCACACAGACCGTTTCTAAGAATGCAATTTTAATCTAATTACTCTAAGAGTCTCTTTCACTATTTCCTTTTAAGCTGACATTTAAGAAAAAGTCACTTTTAAAATAAAATTTCCTTTTAACGTCCACCTTTTAACGGGTTTCAATCCGAACAACCGTTAAAAGGATACATGTTAAAAGTCAGTCTAAAAGGAGATGGTGGAAGAGGCCCTAAGTGAACAATTTTTAAATGTAAGAAAAGCCCTAAAGATTTCGACGTATTTTTTTACTTCGACAAAGTCTTACTTTTCAGGATTATTTCACAAGAAAAATGAGATGAAAAAATTTAAAATGTTACTTTTCTTACGGCTGTTTAGTTGAGTTTTGAGGTAATTACGTCATTGTTGTGTTATTGCTATTAAGGACAGATAATACTAACATAAAATAAATAACAAATTACACTATAAGTATTATATTAAACATTCAAATATTAATTGTTGAAAATGAATATAACCAACTTTTTCAGTGGGAATTGTCATTTTCTAGTAACAAAATCCAAATACATCGAAGCGAGGTACGGTTTCTCAAGCACTATAGAAATAAAACTAAATTTGTCGGTATCAATAATATTCAATAAGCACTTATCGCTATCAACAAATGTAATGTAATAAAATTACTTCTGTTGATTTGATTTTAAAATTTTAAAAGGCCAGTCGATGGCGTTACGACACGTGCTGTAGGTGAACTCGCGTTGCCATACGATTTAAGGGCTAGAAAGCGCGTCCTAAACCCCGTTCCGTAACCACGTTTAATTTGCTGCAATTTCAGTGAGATCTTGCGAACGGCACAGCCCGTATTCCTCGCATTATCGACCCGATGGGTCTCAAAATTTGTATTCAATTTCTTAAATGAGTGTAGTGAATTACGTGGAATAATTACGTTTAGATATGTTCGAAGTAAAACATGTACAGTACAACGCATGAAACTCTGCCGCTGTAAAATTAGTCACAAATGCGTCGCATTGGCGTAAAGTAGAAATACGGGAGAGAAGACGGAACAGTCGGGAAGCGTTAAACCTGCGCATTAAATGATTCGCGGGCTATTTAGAGCGGCAGACTTTCGTGCGTTGTACCGTAACGCTATTGGCTGGCGACAAGTGCAGGCTCTAAAAGTGAAATTAGAATACAGAGCAATGTTCTAATTGTAAAATAGGTACAAGCGTTTTTTGAGTGTTTTGCGTCTAAATAAACAATTTTTAAAAAGTTATACATTAATTATTAGTTTACGCGTTAACGACTCCTTGAGGTGTATGTACATTTCATAGATTTACATGTACTTCAACATATTACACACATACATATTTTTTCATAGATTTGTCTGTTGTATTGTAATATATAATTATTATTTCATTACTTGTCTTTTTGGGAACAGCTTTAATGAAATACAGTGCCATGAGGAAATTTGATTTGTTCTTTTTCTTCCTCTCATTTAGATACAAAATTATTCTTCATAGTCATTTCAATTTAAGCAGAATTTAGTAAGTGTTGTTGGGTACAGTTATTGTATGCTACTTGCTATACATAAAAATAAATAAATAGCAATATCATTTCTTTTTAAAAACATTTAGATTTACTTATTCCTTTTATTGTTGAAACTCAAGTTAAAAAATAATTACACATAATAACACTGACCTCTTGCACCCTTTCCTCTTTTCTGGCTGCATATTCTTCTTGTTTTAGATAAAGGTAGTCTTCCTGCACATGGATTTGTTTTTTGCGTGCACATAGATTACCTATAAAGAATTAATTTTCTCTGTTTTTTTTTATAAATAAAAATCACGAATTCGTGTCGGGTTTCGATTGCTTCACTGCTGAGGTATGTCCTCTCACATTTTTTTTATTTCGGGTCGATGGGCTTTTATACCCTCCACGCTAGCTGGGTGCGGGTTGGGAGCTAAAAACGACGTCTTCCTCGAAGTGACGACGACGTCCGCGACTGACGTCTTAACGTGGTCACTGTGGTACACAGCAATTTGACTTATGAACTTGTTGATTGCTTAATTCGTCCATTGTAAAGATCAAGTCCGCTACATTCCGATACGTAGGCGCCGCTTTTGACCACTGAACCATCAGTGTTTTTTTCATAACAAGTTATTTTTTTATCATTTATAAAAACGTGGAGGAATTCTAAATTATAAATACTATCTTATTGGGAATTTGTAAATATTCCAAACGAGATTCTGTATTGTATTTGGAGGGACTAAACACTGTAAACCAAGTACGTCGCGTGTTATCATTACCGACGTGGGATTGTACGAGGAGAATTCCATTTTGCCCATTACATAAAGAAAGGTCAGGGGAGTTACTTATTTTTTCAATCCCTTAAACCCTCATGAGTGGAGGGTTAATTTGCGATTTCTGTTTAGGTTAATCGCTTTTTTTTTGAGAATTTGCGCAGGGCCTTAACGATCCTTTTGAGTAATTTACACATGCTAGTAAGTTTGAATGGTATCTATTTCAATAATTGAACACTTACACTAAGGCTTAGTAAGAGAATATATTGGAATATTGTACATATGATTGTATAAACAAGAAAATCCTCCTTACAAACACATGCGTTGTAACTCGCTCATGTGATTCCGATATCCATAAATATTATTCTTCCGTTTTTATTGAACAAAACTTATCAGCATCAAAATGTAATACAATTAAAAAGGGCAATAAGTAATATTATTGTATATATTATAGGTGTATGATTTTGGAAAAAAATACACTGAATTCACACAGCATCAGACTTAACATAATTCTCCAACTATGATTCCTTAGTATAAAAAACAAAAACAGAGTTAATAAATCTGTGCGATTAGTAATCCTTGTACTAGTCTTAAAGGTTCGTTGCATAAAAAGGTAAAAATGCATCCTTGTATGAATCTTGATTGTGCATAAGTCACAGTAGTTTTCCTCAATGACAATATAATTATTGCTAAAAATTTGAAGCATCAACACAGTTTGTACAAGCTGCGAACGAGAATACAAACTATGCTAGAATTGAATTGATGTAAAAGATGTAGGAAATTCATTTCATTTTTACATGGGCGAAGCCGCGATCTGAAGCTGGTACGATATAAAAAAAGAGTTCCATTTGTTTCGCCGTAAAATAAACTATAATGCGTTTGCCGAATTTCACTGCGACTGATTTAGAAGCATGAAACAGAAGCAAACAAACATTCAATCTGACTTTCACGTTCCTCTTATATATATTTTTATGATTTAAACATAATTTTCCTATAAGTGGATATGCTTTTAAACATTACACATTAATTTACATGCCAAAGAAACAGTATCAGTATTCGTGGCGGCTAAGCCGGCTTAGGCAATGAGTCGTTGCGAGCACGTCTTGTCGCACTCCTTGAACTTTTATATCGAGGACTTTTATATCGTAAAGTAAATTACCCTAAACGGTGCCTGAAACTGTTTTGTTATTTGACGACTTGAAAGACAACTATGACGAAGTATGAATGGTTACTTTTTCATTTATTGTCTAGGAATTTGAAAAATTAACTTCCTTTTAAAGCTTTTATAATAGCGTTTTCACACAGCTAACAAAATTTTGCCTTACTAGTATCGCACGATCGTTTTCATTTTACTCTGACAATACCCTTTCAAACGTCTGCAAGTTTGGGAATGGACGCACTTTGTATACCCGTTTGCTTATGTATTTCTTTTATTTTGGTTTTATAAGTATTTTTTTAGTTCTACAATAACATTACTAGTGCCGTGGTAAGAACAAATAATTTCAAAGTGTTTAACAATAGCATACTGTAAGCTAAATCAACCTTTGAATAGTCATACTGTTGCTGTTATAATTGTGAATACTCTTTTACTACTCAACGTGACCTCATTGTAAGAGTGTTATTACAACAAGTGAAAATAAAAGCAAATAAACGTCACGCACACGTTTATTTTATCTTAATTTCACTTGTTGTAATATTGTTTTATTATTTATATATTATCAATATAATACTTGAATGATAATTAATAACAATAAATGTATATCTCTAACGAATATATCCCTCTCAAATTGGTTAGAAACGCTTCCTAGCACCTTAAAACACCAAAACCTGGCGAAACCTCTATTTATAAAAATAATATTGTAAATAATAATAACTTCGCAAATTTTATTAAAATATTCAGTTCCTTCAGCGGGAAGATAAAAATATAAAGTTACCGTTGTATGCGCATCATATTAATTTCAAATCCGCTTAAATTCGTTTAATCTCGACGCTGGCATTTTGGAAAATTCCCGATATCATATCTGCGGCGCAATTAACTTCAGACGCCTTATTCAAGACTGTATGGGATCATCGTGTGCGGCGAATTGCTGGATCGAGGGCGGGTAAATTTATTCCCACGGAAATCATCTTAGCAAATGTCAGATAGCTCCGGCGTTGCAGACGCAAATGTGATCACCTTTCACGTTCTATTCGATGATATGAAGAAAGATTATTGTTAAAAACATGGCAAACTGTTTATAAAATATGATTATACAGGAAAACCTATATATGTTTTGCATCCATGGAAAATGAATCTGAAAAATTTAACTGAAAGTGATTCTAAATATACTGTTAATAAATTTTTTTTTATACTAAAATTTTGTTTTTAATAATGGTAACAAAATATTTAGCTCTGAAATTCGTAACTCCTTAAAATTATATCTGCGCTTACGCATTTATATTTAACTTATATATTGACAATTCAATTATATTTTATTAATAGTGGCGTCGTCATATGATTATAACGCATAATTCGTCTCGCTTAAGAACATAGATCATTCGCATTTTTCTTTGTGTTCTTAACTCGATTCAAAACATAGATCATAAGGAGACTATTAAAAATCGTCTGTTTTGAACATCTTTATTGCCAGGTTGATCTTTCTAGAATCCAGTTTGTAAACTTCATTAGTCAATTGTAATGTTCATGACAAGAGTGTATAATAATGGATAATGAAAGTACTGGATAACGAAAGGTGAAATGAAATGAAACTGAAAAATTAAAAAAGCCTTATCCTTACATCGTTAAATATAGTATAGAAAATTTATTTCAATAGTTAATTATTCATTGATATCTTGTAACAATATTATATGATAGATAACAAGCACGAATAAAATTATTCTTAACATAGACAGTAGATTTTTTTTTAATAATCCTTGTATTACAATCTACAAAATCGACGATAAAGATAGAATAAAAGAAGAAAATTATCATCAGGACGTAAGATCAGGAATCATTTTTCATTAAAAACTGACATTTGACAGAAATTTTGTGTAGTCGTGCGAAGAATTCTAAATATTTACCAGTCTCATTTTTGGCTATCCAGACTCTAGCCCATCAATCGCAATATCTATTACAATAATTTGACATGCATATACTCCACTCCATTATAGAAATCAAATGAATCAGATGTATGGTTTTTGAAAAATTTTTCTTAATGTACAAAAACTTTTCAAAAATCATGTGTTTTTAAATCATGACACTATTTCCCCAGACAATTTGGACAAACGAGATAAATTTCAAGATATTTATTATTATATAGAAACTCATAAAACGACAAAATAAAATAAATTCAGAATGGAGCCTATTGGACATCTGCATCGTAACTAGACACGGCACGAGTAAAACGCGTCGCGAACAAAGAGTAGAGCACATATCTGCGTGCCAATTTTACGTACTAGTTTTTGCAGTCGTGCAATGACGTTCGACAAGCAATCACTTCGAAACCTAATTATATATGCACATTACGAGCGTCAGGAATTCGCCGGGCGCGACCTAATATGCTGTAAGTGATATTTCCAAAGGGAGCCCTCCAAGGGCGGGCGGCCGCTCGTTCCCAATTTCGATTCTGTCAAACGTCGCGGGCGGCGGGCGCCATTGTGCGCAGAGGCCGCCCTCCACGGCCGTGAATGAATCGTTCTATCCTTTGGCCCGTGGCGACCCTCGTTAGCGAAACCACTTCAAAAGCAGTCCGAACGCGACGTACCTGTAGTCTATTTATTCTAGTACTACCATCCGAGTGACTCGTTATGCTGAGTGCTTGGAGTTCTTCTCGCCTTCATTATCTAATCAAATTTACAAATCGGATATCTGATTCGATTAACCTCAGTCCGATTCGAGGTTAGCCGATATTGATTTCTGGTGTGATTGGCGACCGAGTTTGAATTGATTTAAAAATTATCATAGCTCTTGCCGGTCGACTATAAAATTAGGATGTGCATTAATTATGTATTAATTTTTAACAGTTGTTAAAATTGTATGTATGTATGTATTAAGTTTTAATTATATTGTAACTACGTATTTTTACAGAACAAAAGACATTTTAGATGTTATTTCGATATTAATGAAATTCAAAAATTAAATTTTGTTCAGATCGGCTTACCAAGAGTTAGTCATGTAATTATGACTAACTCTTGGTAAGAAATAGAAAACGTTAATTTTTTTTGTGATATAATTACTGGATCGGTTCTTCCATTACTATAGGAAAAAAAGCAAAAATCAACAAATACACCATAGCATTTATTATATTAAAAGGGATATATTTTATGATTATTAAAAATTTTGAAATAGAAATTTATTTGTTAAATATTTAAATGTTATTAGATTTGAAATTTAAATCGAACATTGAATTGCATAAAGTTATAAATATGGTCAGTTTTGACGAAACTTCAAACATTTCATTAAAGTAAGTCGTACTAGATATCGACAGATCGTTGTTCAAGAACTAGTGAACACTAAACATCACAACAGTATAACATTATCACAGTTATTATCATGAATCTATGAAACTAACTCAATAACATAGGTTAAACTTTTGAATATCGGAACTGGAATCAATAGCTTTCGCTTTAGACGATAATCTTTCTGCGCGCTCCCGCCTTTTAAGGCCGACATCATTTCTGCATCGAATGAGACAGACGCGCGCGGGCGGCGGCGATGCGACAAGTGCATCTCGAGCCTCTACTCGAGAATCGTTTCACGCAGCGCTTTCTACGAAGTCCGCTACGTGCTACGGCCTCGGCTACGGCTGCTACGCTACGCTGTTTGCAGACAATTAAAATAAACGGTAAAACAAAATTGTTTGCATTGAAATATTTTTTTATAGTATGAGTGGAGGGGCGAACGAGCAAGGGGGTCCATTAGAGAGTAGGTGGTCACCGCCGCCCATGGACATTCATAATTCTAGAGGAGTCACATGTGCGATGCCCCGGCCTCTCGGAAGGGAATAGGGTATTTAATGAAAGGAAATCGGATTGATGTAAGAAGAAGACAGGGATAGGTCTACCGGAAGTCTCATTTGCTAGACGAAAGGCAATAGCGGAAGCTACTACTTCATGTCCGTATTCCGTGAGAGAGCGATATTTCACGTTCAAACAGGACCATTTTTTGCGCTGCAACTATGTTTGACACAGCATGACTCCTATCACAGTAAAATATGGATATATAAAGATATAAAGCGATTTTAAGACTTTAAAGAAATATAGATGGCCTTACAAAGTTTACACCACGCAATTCATTTATGAAAGTTTATTATATGTACAGAAAAATATTTTGGAATGTTTAAAAGAAATAGTAGTCGACATAAACATAATACCGGAAATAAAAAATTGATTTCACATGTTAGTCGATTAAGTAAAGTCATAAATTCATTTAGAGGACTCTGTGTGCGCATATTCAATAAGGTTCCTGTAGATATACAAGATTTACCCCTATATAAATTTAAGAGTGTTATTAAACAATCAGTCAGTAGTAAAGGGTATTATGCAATTTCTGATTTCTGAATATTTAGAAGACAAATATCCATGGGCATAAGCGACTCGACTTCTTACCGGGCTGTTTCATTCTTAATGGTTTCGTATTTATTTTGGCTATGTATGAGCAAATTAGAAAAAGAACTACCTTTAAGTTTATTGCTCGTTCTTCTTGAGGGAAAACTGCCTTTCGAACGAGCGGCAAAGTGTAAATTCGTAAAAACTTATGACTTATTTCTAGTGTTATTTTGTAACCTATGAAATAAAGATATTTTGAATTTGAATTTGAATTCAATCGCTTTGACGAATCGTAGTTCATAACTGAGAAATTAGCGGTTAATACAAAACTATTTAGCTTAGGTCTTTTCTGTATATTTTTTACTGATAATAATATAATACCTGCACCACAACATAATTTGTCAAAATAAATTTATTTGTATTTTACGATATCGAAAAACGTTTTTGGTGCAATCTATCAGTTCATTGCTGCCAAGACATAATATAGCGTGCCTGTACAAGATGAAATATCTTTTTTATTCTAGTTGCACTTACTACAGCATCCTTAAACTATTTTATTAAAAAAAGCTCTCATATATTTTATTGAATTAACGGTTGATCGGAAGTGACAGTGACCGATAGTCTAACTTATTGTGAATTAAAACGTCACTATTGTACTTGTATGTAGACATATTACGTAAGTCCATTTCAACTGGAGGTCGACGTTATCATTTAAGAGCTATATGACAACGGCGCACAGACGCACGGACCGACACATAAACGAGGGACAGCAAATGCCCTAGGAAGCAGTTGTTTATCAAACCTTATTATGTAATGCTGTAAGCTTTCTTTCGATAAAATATTGAGCTATTCCTTAAACGATTTCTTATTGTTCTGTTCTAATGACTAGATAAATAATTATTAGCATCATCTTCAAATTTCAATTTTTTCCAAACATATCCGAGATACACTAAAGAATTCGAACAAGTCTGTTAAAAAACATGACGAAATGCATATTTCTTGCTTTCCTCCTTCGGAGAGATGTGAGTAGGTACATAATAGAAATTACATACTTTTTTCTTTAATTTCCAGTGGTATTCTGAGCAGTAAACACGCCTATGTCTGGTGGGCGTCTGGTGATTCATTGCGAGCTTATTCGAACTGCAATAAACGCAAGAAGGATTTTCCCGTTCGCCCGGTCTATCGAGGTTTTGTGATGTTGGCATTGGCTTTCATTGCAACGCTTCAAGTGCCATTGTAATATTGCACCGCGGCGCTTATGAGATTTTATTGCATTGTAGGCGGCAAATATTCAAAACCTGGTAAATAGCAAAATATACCTAAATAAAGTTGATAATGGTCAGTCTATCAATATTTATTAAAACAGAAAAAGAAATACTAACAAGTTTTCATTCTAGTTGTAAAAAAGAATTTTAAAAGTTTATTCTTAATTTTTTTCTTCTTTGTCCATTCTATTAGATCGACTTTTGTAATTTGGTTATAACAAATTAAGTTATTACAAGAAAAATGAAGAAATAAAAAATGGCTAATGGAATATTTCTACGTGTAAACTCATCGAGTTTTGGTTCGTTCCATTTGCCTCGATAGATCCTATTAATTATACAGTAGTAAGAGTTCAACAATGGAGCCAGAACATGGATACTGAAAGCTATCAACTACTCTGTCTTGATTATATGGTTATAAAGAAGAATTAAACCACATCAAGAAACATAGTGGGGGTGACTCGGATCACGTGTTACGATGCCTCATGTGGCAATGGCGAAAACGATCTAACGAAAATAGTAAACCTCACATGTCTCCTAAATAAGTAGTTATATAAACTTGAATATCTTGAATATCTCGTAAATACGAGAAATGTATGTACGAGATATTTGAGAGTATAAACTACTATTTTCGTTGAGTATTTATTCGTCAAATTTCACTTTGTTACTTGAGATATCCAGTGCCAGGAGACGAGAGTCACGCCCTCTCGGATCTCGTAATGTGGTCTGTAAATGTCACTTTATGGATCTGCTGCGACTCTATTATTTATACCCTTGCATCCTTATGGGAACCATTTTCGACTGCTGGATTTGTTTGCTGGTCGTAAGGTATAAAATTTGATACCAAGCAAGCATGTCTGAAGAATGCAAGTTTTTCTGAAAACATATTTTTCTAGTGATAAGTTAAAAACCCTTTAAATACAGTAATATCAAACAAGTCTATGCGTCTATGTGAAAATAAAGATTTAACTTATTCCATAAAATTTATGAACTATTTAATGTTTCTTTTACAACAGGGGTCATTTCACCATTATAATTATAATATTAGTACACTATCTCACTAATATCATAGAAAGATGAATAAAAAGTAAAATTGACCTTTTGAATTAGAAGAGCTTAACAGTTTGTTGCTATTTGTATTTTTTATCGTTTTGAGCTCAAGAAAGGCAAGAAGTCTCAGGGGTGGTTTGCTATAATGTCGAGGAAATGCGTTCGAAGCATTGTACAAAGATAATATTGACCCATTTATTTTTAATGCATTGATGTACAATTCAAGTGAGCATATGATTGTTTTTTATTTGAAACTACAATATGTCTAATAAAATAAAAATTTAGATGTATTTTTTTGTCTTCTGTGCATGCAAAAATCATTAATCTGATTATAATGAAACTTCGATGGTAAGTTGTACACGTATCCAAGAAGATTAGTTACTAATAAAAAACTATAATTAGGTCGTGATTTCATATATCGATCCAAAAAACCGCTTCTAAAACTGTTTTCACCAATAGAAACCTACACTATCCTGCTGTAACACAGTAACGCTACAACACCCCCCAGTGGCTACTATGATAATATTTATCAGCAGCTTAATCCGCGTACTACTAAATGGAATCTAAAACTTCTTTCACTTATAGTAATCAATTATTCAGTAACGTATTTTGTATTTCATTCTGATGCTAACAATCATGTTTGGCTTCATCGAAATCAGAACTACGGAACTACGACTGGTAGCGGAGTCCGAATTGATATCGAGACGGGGAGTAGAAAGGAGTAGAAGAGTGAAACCGGTACTGAAGTTGAGAACGAGCACGGAGTCAAGACCGAGAGAGAACAGGGATCAGAAACAAAAGCGTAATTAGAGTTAGAGGCAGTACCGGGATCGGAGCGAAAGCAAGGCCGGAACTGGGATCGATCGCTATAAAAGATGAAGGAATTCATTTTGTGCCTGTGAGAGCCACGGCGCGGGTGGTAAGCTCGTTTATAATATATTACTAAAATAATTTTGGCGTATTTTCTAAGAATACATTTACTATATAACTGTATATAAATCTGTCTTCAATTAATCTATAATAATTTATTATTTTCAATTTTAACAGAAAATATTAATGCCCCCCGTTTTGTTAATATTGCTTTTATTTTCAAAGCGATTAGTTTCAGCACAGAATACATAAATACCGAAGCGTTAAAGCTGTGCGCTCTGTATCGCAAGAAGAGCATAGAATAATTTATGCTCTTCTCGGAATTGTCTTTGCCACTTCTAACCGAGGGAAATGGACGCTTATTTTCTTTTGTACGGCGAGTGCTTGAATACAGATGTAATTTGGGTCTTTTAGATATGATAATGTTAAGCGATTCTTTTTCTAACGCTGACTCTTTATATACTAAATGCGTTAATTTGAATAATACAGCGTCTTAATTTCATCTTTTAGGATTTACTTAAGTAACACAGCTCGGTATGTTTGTTCTCTATGAAATAGAATTTGTTGGTTAGTCAAATTATACTCACTATTTGAATTTAAAAGAATATCTTTTTAACGTAAGAAAGCTTTACGCATTGTGATTTTTAGATTAATATATTATTCATTATAAAGGTATTCAGCATTTTATTCATTACAAAGATATTTTGTAATATTGATAAAATACCGACGGAATTAACGCTTTATCAAAAACCATTATCAAAATGTTAAGGCAAAAATTTCAAATGAAATACTTTGATACAAATTTGTTTCCGAGCGACGTAAAAATGCATTTATAAAATATTGTGAATTCTAATAATAAAAAAAACACTTCATTTTTCATTCGGATAGAAACGATTTATTTCGTAGTAATTATTTGTGATAAAAAAATTTGATAGCTAGAGCGATTTGTGATAATTCAATTTTATTTTTAATAAAACTCTATTTGGTGTAATTTTAAATTATGTATTTAATTTCTTCTGATAAAATTTTAAGCCATGCATTCATTTAATATCTGAAATGGACCAAAAACCGTTTTTATACTAACGCGTATTTCAGAGACTACATTAACTATATATAAACAAACATATATTATTAGAACTAAGTGTATTTGTATATTAATTTATTGTAAGGTAATAAAAAAATGTTTTGATTTTTTTATTATTATATAAGAAATTGGTTAATGTGACGTTATGAGTTATTTTAAGTTTCATCCAAAAGTTTTAATACAATTCTATGTGGCCTACTGTAATAAAATAACCAAGAAGTTGTAGTCGCTAACTTCGTATGGGAAACTACTTGAATGTTTTAGTGAGTCTAACCAAACAAATGTATATAAGAAACTAAAGAGAGATATAAATAGCCAGAAAGAGAGAGAGAGAGAGAGAGAGAGAATAAGGAAACCTTCGTAAGTACACGCACTTACACACATACAGATGGGAACAGATGAAATCCATTCGGACCGAATACATTAATATTATCGCACTTTGAACGTGCAACTGTGAAGCTGGATAGTTAGCGGAATATCTGAAGCTGAACAGCCACTGGGACCCGGTATAATCGAGCCATGTGTTTGAGAGAACATCGTTTTGCCGGGAGATTATTCCAACCGAATTATAAAAAAAAAAATGTACAATTACACTATTTTTTGTACTTGTTTTCTTACTATTGAATTTGTTCTAAGCTACTAAACTTCGAGGACGTTAGAATCGAGTTTTATGTGAAGGCTGTGTACTGCCCGCTCTCTGCGCATTCAGAATATATTTAGAAGAGCATATGCGTAAATATTTTTTTCCTTCTTATTAGAAATAGAGAAATAATTCTGGCTGTACAGTTTCGTGCAGTAATTTATTCCTAAATTAAAGAATTTCAGTCTATTTCAAATTGATTGTACTTTGTTATAACAAGTTTGAAAAGGACAGTGGGAATTTGTCCCACCGATTCTGTTTTGATTTTTAAATATTCAATATTGTTATGTATGCTATCTGAAAAATGAAATAGTCGCATTAATTGAAAATTACCTAAGGACTTTGTGTAGTTGAAATTATAATTAACTCTGGAACTGTAGCAACGTATAAGTTCTGGAGACAGTTCTTATTATGTGGGTGAATGCCACGCTTAGTGTACTTATTATATCAGGGTTGGTTTGGTTTGATCTGAGAATTTCTAAAATCAGATGTTGGAAAAAAGATTTTATCACCAGTGATCATTTACATTTAATTTTCTTAACAAATGTCATTCTAATGTGAATTTTTAATATTAATCGACTTTCAGAGACTAATACCAGCTGTTTACGCCATTTTGCTCTGTTTAATATTATAGTTTGCCTCCCATAGACAATAGACATCTAACAGACGTTCAGGCGGGCGGAAATGCGTGACAGACGTCATACAGACTCGTTTGCCGGCGCATCGGACGTACTTTGCTTACGCGCGGACGAGTAAACACCAAATTAGGGCGTGCGGATTGATCTACCTTTTATTCAGAAAAGATATAATTTGCGGGAGTAAATAATTAAAACAGCGCTACTAGACGATCTAGGGTCAGAGCGCCTGGACACCTGAGACGCAGTGTCGGCGAAATCCAGGTGAGCCCCCGAACTAACTATTTCTCAGTTCCTTAGGACTGTCCCGCGTGTACACCACCATTCTGAACTTAAACAAAGTCTTTCAAATAAGTTGTTGAAAAAGAGCCTTTCACTGTTCAACACTGTGAAACATTATGATCATTGTGAAACAATACGATTTTATGTACCGTGGTGAATTAAGTTACTTACATATGACCTGTAAGTTAACCATTACAGTTTTATTACGTTGCACCATTTTTTATAAGTAATTGTTTTTTTTTGAGTTTTGATCACGGCCCTATTAAGACACACCGTCACACAATCTTATTTTGAAACCTTGGATTATGTGCGGCTGACGACCGTTTTCACCAGTACAATAAGAACGTCTGAGATCGACGGTTTAAAGTAATCTCCAAAGCAAGTAGGAGTGGAAGCATTTGACTCTGACTGAACTCATTATTTAGTTCCTACGTGGTCGGGGACAAATCCGGCATTTCTGATTCCAAGGCCACGCTCTTAAGCACATAGCCACCGCCGACTTCGTTTTTATTTATTTACTGTTTGATTCAACTACCTATACATAGAAAAAAGTATAGACGTAAACGACGGTGTTCGTTATAACCACTGGCGCTTATAACAGTGGCATCACCGCTGCGAGGTCGGGCAGTAGATGGCAGGTCGGACGTCGTTAAAAATGTAGTCACGGCTGACGTGCGATTTTCGCGGCGCCGTAATACGACCCACGTACATCACTTTGTATCGCGGGCCGAATTCAATGACAATAGAGACGCGAAAGGTCGGAAGGTAACGATAAAATACACCCCTAAACGACAATATGATGGCTGTCATAGTGTTTTTTATTATATTATTTTTTATCGAAAAAAAAAGTATACATATTTCTCTTTGTGTGTTTTTATAGTTGGTATATTATATAGATAAACTGGTGTTATTAATTATTTACTGAAAGCAATATCAAAAGGTTGCTGTATTTTTTGAACGATTACTAATGTTTATTATTTAATTTGTATTTCGTTAATATTGTACGTACATTAGTATGGATTATTCATGAGGCTTTATAAAAACATTAAGCAGAGCATAATTTTCGAGAAAATTCAGAATGAAATAGTTTGCACCTTTGATCGGAAAGGGATCATTTAATCAAGCCTATAATTCACATAAGCTCTATCAAATTATCTAAAGTTTGTAAACCAGATAACGGATTGTCTCCACACAACCTTGACATCCTTTGTATACTTACATACAATCAGATTTATATTTTCGCTGACAAAATTTATATTTTTGTAAAATTGGGGACGTTATTGTTTTTACTTCAGTTTTCGAATATTCATCTTATGTCGATGTACTGAGGTTCTATACAGCTTTTCTGAGTATTTTCAGAACGAAGGTCGTATATCAGTGCATGCGTGTATGTGTGTCTGTGTATTTATGTTTGTATAATATATCTTATAAATAAATAAATTGATTGGAATGGGCTTGCGGCATTCGATAAGACTTGAATCTGTTCTTCCACTATGAATCCCTATGCAATGAATTAAATATTGATTCGAGAGGACTGACAGGTATACACGCAAGTGTTAATATTTTATTTATTTTAGTTCACCAAATAGTTACAATGTTATGTCTACGTACATTTCAAGCCAGATCAGCACATCCTCAAGAAAATGCAGACAATCACATCTGCCAGGGTGTTAGAAGTGTTAAAACTACTAACAGATGCACTCCCATCTACTTTACGCGATGTGACTATATATTTCAATTTCTTATCGGCTTTATTCCTAATAATATTGAGTTGAATGCTTTATCAAAGTTGGTTCATTTTTTCTAAAGACATTGTCAATGAGAGACATTCTAAAAATTATTTTATCTTAATAATTATTACATTTTTTAAAAGACCGCTTTTTAGATGAAATCTATTTTTGTGTTTGTAAAGCTGTATTGTAAATTGCAGCCTCATCAATATCGATTAATTTACCAAAATATATCGTTGTCGAAAAGTATAAAAAAAAACCTTTTTTTTAAATATAATCCATTTCTTAACCAATCCCTTTTTTTAAAAAAATACAGTTTGAACTTAAAAAATCTGCATCGAATACCGCAAGTCCACGTTTCACTTAATATTTGAAAAGTAACAATGTGGCGTTTTTAAATTTTCAATAATTTTGAAAGAGAACTCTAATAATTTCGATCTCACAAATATAAGAAATATTGTTTTTATTTTTTTGAGCTGGAATGCTAGATCAACTATTGCCCATATTTTTATTATATATATATATATATATATATATATATATATATAAATACAAAATATCATTTTTTAATAGAAAACGAGCATCTATATTTATAAAAATATGGGCAATAGTTCATCTAGCATTCCAGCTCAAAAGAATTAAAATAATATTCCCTTATATTTGAATCGAAATATTAGAGTTCTCTTTCAAAATTATTATTATATATATATAGTGTAGAAGGCGTCTTGTAAAATCGAAACGTTTAGAATGCGATGCTGCTTAGCTCATGGCAATATTTACGGCCGTTCTGCTTCGTGACATTTCGCCGCGCAGAGCCGCGCGCTGTTATCGACGCGCCCGGGCTCATGAAGATATACCGATATTACAGTGACCCGCGGAAAGAATCCCCAATGCAGCGGAATGCTACAATCTCGCAATTGTTGAAAAATACGTGGAGCTTTCATACCTTTACATATTTTATAGCTTATACAATTTTCGAAAATTGATCATTTTCTCGTTGTCTCCGAGTCTAAAGCAATGAAAAACAGAAATACCAAGTACATGGCCTCACTCGTAGTATACAAAATATCTTAACCTTAATTTTTATATTTTTAAGCTAGTCAGATTTAAAAAGCAAAAGAATATGCGTATAAAGTAATTCTCAATTTTATTGAGGGCTAATTTGTTTTATTGGTTTAGTGTTACTATGTTAATCTAGTTGCTAGTAATCTCTGGCGCAAAGTTTTATTTTTTATGGATTGCTAATATAATATTTTTTTTTATCCGAGCGCACCGAGATAAGTTTTGTGACATGTTAAATATTACTTATGTCTATATAGCAGTTACTCTAAACAGGCTGAGTGCTGAGCTCAGTTCAATAAATAATACGTTGATTGTTTTATTTTTAGGTTATTAGTATACCAATAAAAATTGGTTGCCTGTAAAGTCGGTATACGGGCGAAAGTTTTACGTGACAACGACTTTGAGTGGTAAAATCATTTTAATGTGAATATTCATTCGTATAGTAGGAAGAAGGATGAAATAATAGTAACAATTTAAAACATTTATTTATACAAAGAATTATATTTAAAACATAAATTTATACAAAGAATCTCGCACTGAATTTCATATTAACAAAATTTTATTTTACCTTTACATACATACGTATTTATATACAAATATACATACAATAACTTGCAATACATTTGCGTACAATGAAACAGCGTTTACTACAACTAACTTGTTCCTATCTGAGTGGAAGGGACGCGTGCCTTTCACTTTTTATGTCTGTCTCTCTCGCTCTTAGGCGGGCTAACTGTGCTCGAGTGGAAGGGACGCGTGCCTTTCACTTTTTATGTCTGTCTCTCTCGCTCTTAGGCGGGCTAATCATGCCCGAGTGGAAGGGACGCGTGCCTCTCACTCGCTCTCATTGTGAGCGCATAACGTGAGCGGAGCGTAACGCAGTTTCTTGAAGTGTCACCCGGCAAACCAATTTATAAGACGTTGTCACGTCAAAAAAAAAATTATTAAGGCGCCTCGCCAGAATTTATCAAGTTGCACCGATTTCAATATAGATTTTGTTAATTAATTTAATAATGATTAATTAAGTACGTTATGGGTAACTCCTAAATGGGAGTCCTAAATTCGGTAATAATGGCGTGTCCTTTGGTTTGGACACTTGCCGTTATAAAACCAGGCATGCCTGGTTATATATTAAAGCATTATAACGCATTTCAAAATGCTAGCTGAGAAAATGGCAGCTGCCTTGAATATTTGCTAAACAAATTGATAAATATTTGTGTATATATTAATATTGTGATATGTAAATATTCCAATTTCAAGAGGCGCGTTAAAATTTTAAACAAACACGTAATAGATTTCCCAGAAAATCTATTCCCTGCAAATATACTACATCAAAAAATAATAGTTCAACCACACAATAATTAATAGAAATTAATAGAAAAAATTAAAAATGACTAAGCTAAACACATTGATGTGTTGCATCGACGTCTGTTCACAAATGCACTTATAAAAGCATTACTGAGCACGTATCGTTTTAATCGTTATATCGCTAGCCCTGCAAGCGTTGTTCTGTCCTTTCTTATGGGCGGTTTGCCCATATAGTTAATGTCCATAGCACCGTCAGCATGTATATAGGATGATTTTTTTCATCTTTTGTATCGATCGATGACAATCTCAAGCCCGGTCTTGTTTTCGGTTCCGACCTCACACTCGTTTTCAGCCCCGGTCCGGTTCTCAATTTTAGTTCCGCTTTCAATTATGATTCTGTTGCCGTTCACGATTCTGTTCCCTGTCCCGCTTTCAATTCTTATTCCGCTATCAATCATAGTTTTGATTTAGACAAAGATGAGGACAAATAATTCCTGCATTTTCTGTATTTCGATCCCGATTAGGCTTTTGATTCTGATGCCGATCCCATATTAAATTTTGACCCCGGTTCTGTTTTCAATTTCGGACCCGGTCCTGGTTCTGGATTCTGTTTCTCGACCCTTTGTCAATTTCCATACCGCAACCAGTATAAGTTTTATAATATATTAAGTATATAAAGGGAATTTGATTAAAAATTGATTTATCTAGGCCTTGAAACAACCCGACAAGAAATCCATCTGATTACATAATTGCTTAGTAATGATTTTAAATTTATGTAAGGATAAATTTGGTATAATTGCAAGGATTTCATTGAACATGCGCACACAATACTCCATAAATAAGTTTGTGGTTTTATGTAATCAACTAACATAAAAGTAAACTTAAATTTTGTTTCTGATACTGAGTCTATATCTCTAATTTTTTTTCATATTTTAAGTATTCATTTATGAGCCGAATCGTTTAGATAAGTGTCATCGAAATAAAATTACATGACATGCATTAATTAATTCCAAACAAATTTAATTTTTGTTAAAGTAATGTGAAAGCTTTTACTCCCTTCTTTGAATTGTGTATTAGTACGAAATAGACAATTCGACATAAATTTCTGTTGAATAATATTTATAATGAGATTTGATTTGGTATGTTAGAACGTAAATAATAAACACAGTTTTAAAAACAAGGTTTATTCCGTATATTTCAAGACCTCATCATGGTCGGCTTAGTTACAGTAACAAGGATGTACTCAAAGTCTGTCAAGCGAAACACTTCTAATTTATCCGATAGAACTATATAAAATTAATATTTACAAAATATAAAATCACTTCAGTGTTCTAAATTCTTTCATTAAAATCTTTCACGATTATGTCTCACTTAATTAATTTCCGCTATTAAGATAAGTCTAAAAACACTGACTTCATTTCCATGAAAAATTTTCACCCGAGGACGGGGATCATCGCACTGACCTGTAAACGGAAATGCATTTTTTTATTTTGTTATAGAAAATTCGTGATGGTTATATACAAATATATAAAAACTTATTAGTTGATAGTAATAATTATACTATACATTAGATTTCTATTTACGTAATTTAGATTCTCACAACATTTTCAAATCGTATATTTTATACGTGGCCGGTTACGATAAAAAAAAACACTTCTTACCAGAGCCAAAATAGACAGCTGAGAACGGCGAAGGCTCCGGCGCGCGGCCCTGAATGTTGAAATCCTGCCGCGAAAAATATTATCTTTTACAAAGAAAGATTCACCTTTGATATTTAACCTTAATACCAAAAAGGAGGCGTGTTACGAAAAGACGTTGCTCAAATGGAAAAATAAGTGTGTTCTTAGGTTTCTACACCGACAATATATGGTGTAAAACTATAAAACTATTAGAGAAGCTACGTGTGATTATAAACGAAGTTAAAGTATTCAGAAACTGTCCAGTTAGTCTTCGGTTGAATATAAACGATCAAGAGTTAAGGTGAAAAATTCTCTTGCGATATTTGTCTATGGTTCTCCGCTGACCCTCAAACTTTTTCAACCGTTTTTCATGCGTAAAAAAAGACCTCTTGCAAATCTACGCATCCCAAATCTCTTGGTAATAATTTGCATGTTGATTCTGAAATTACGAAAGCCTAGAGGATCCAAAAACTTTTTGATTAAACGTTGGAAAAGAGCACGCGATTTTTCTTCGCCGTGCGGTTTTCTAAGCCTTATGTAAAACTGTACGATTTGTCCGGATTTACTCGAATTCCTCAGAATTCCATACTGAAATATGAAAAAAGCACTGGTATTTAAGCATGAGATATAAAATGTACCTTCGTAGGTAAAAACTGCTTTTATCCTATATTACATTTTTTTTTTACAATTGGGAGGAAAAGTTTGGATGTCTAATGTCATCTCCGTTTTTGGATTGGGTAATAAATTTTTATCAAAAAATAATTCCTTGCATAATCATCTTCGAAAATTAAGACATAAATCAAAATTTAAATTTTAAAGTGGTCGAACTGTGAATAGATTACCGAATCAGAAATCTTTCCTTGTCAAATAGTTTAGGAACAAATCGGCTGTGACGGATGAAGAGAGGGCGACCGAACTTAATTCATAATTGGACCGTTTCAAATTTGGGTGACTAACATTAACTAACTCTAGCCGCTTATTTAGTAAATGGAACTTTGAACATATCTTTAGAAGTTCTATGGATTTTTTTTCATCAATGTTATTAGGGATGGCTTCTTGTAAGTCCATTTCAAGTAATTGCTCATTTAAGCAATTGGAGTTCGGGTAAACACGTTTAGATTTTTCAATCTTTTACACGTACCTCTCCTATTGAAAGGATAGACAAATACTTTTTTTTAGAACCTTTTATGACAATATTTTATTATTTGACAAAATTTAAAAGGACATAATACGGAGGTGTAACGACCTGCGTTTGAGTCTCGGCTGCCCATGACGAGCGCCAGCTGCGGCCGCTCCTCGTCCAGCAGCAGCTCCGCGCTGGCCGCGTACGCCGTCAGCACGCGCGCCACGCATGTCACATTCAGCCTACCCTGGGATACACGACAAAGATCCACATTTTGGTTACAATTTGGAACATATTTTCAATAAACGTTGACAGGGTTTAAAACTTGTCTTCTAAAAAAATCAAATAATATAAGCCATAGGATTTTATAGCGTCAGCATAAGATTTTAAGGAACCCCTGTATTTACAACTCCCAGATTTTCATGCACTGTTATTTCGTTATATATGTAGAAAATATATGTAAAAAAACGGTAACTATACCCGTGTGAAGTTCCAAGCTCACGTGTGAATAGATAAACTTCCGTAGCTCACTTGTTTCAAGTTCTTTCCACTTTGGCGTTCTACTCAATACAATGTTTTGCTTTTATAGACAATGTATACGTTTTATATATACATATTTTCCATTAACACTTAAAAATCCTCGATGTTACTATTAACATTATAATGGGAATTTTTTACTATCGCTCCGACACCACTAAATATATAGAAAATAAGAGCTAATGTGTGATGCTTGTTTGCAATCGTATAAATCTGATTTACACATTTTTATTATTAAAAAGTTTAATAACAAAAAGCGGTACAATGAGTTTGTTTTAATACTCTCAAACTTGTCACTATTTATCAACACCTCCTAACCTTTATAATAAAATATAACAAACGTAATGATGACCTCTGCCATCTTCTCGTGAAATGACATAACAGGTCCAGAAAAAGCTTTACAAATTTCATTTCATATCTAAAAAACCGATCGGGCGCTAGTTAAATACACACTTACAGTCCACATTGCAATTAAAATATCGACGAATAATTTGCCCATGTGCTTTGTGACAAAACTATCCGATTGATAGTGATTTTATAGAAGTTTGCCTGCGACATGCAGTAACATGCAGCATTAAACCCACCGCTAACCCTCGATTCTGTTCTTCCTCTACGAATTCAACTATGTAACTGAATATTGATTCAAGAGGATTGACAGATATTGAGTACCTGAACAAGTGCTCATGTTTTATTTACCTTAGTCTGCTCAATAAATGATTTTATGAACCATCAAAGGAGAATGAGCAATTTACTATGAAACACCGACCCTCTCAGTTTTCATAGCGTCTTATTAAAGCTTTCTTTTAAAACTTTCCATTTATTGCTTTGATTTTAGTAGCACTGTACTTTATTTTCCAAAAGTACATTCAATGTTGCTATTAGTTTGAATATAGTGCGAAAAAATTGAATCTCGATATGTAGACTGCTAATTATTTGTTTCAGATCGAACAGCTTAAGCTTTCCATGATGATAGGTTGTGGGTAGGTAAGGGCTGATGACGATCGTTCTCATCAACGCGATGACAAACTTTCCATTTATTGCTTTGATTTTAGTAGCACTTGTACTTTATTTTCCAAAAGTACATTCAATGTTGCTATTAGTTTGAATATAGTGCGAAAAAATTGAATCTCGATATGTAGACTGCTAATTATTTATTTCAGATCGAACAGCTTAAGCTTTCCATGATGATAGGTTGTGGGTAGGTAAGGGCTGATGACGACCGTTCTCATCAACGCGATGACAAAGTTCCAAATCGACAGCTTAATGTCCATTTCGAGGCACGGAACGTGTGGTACAAGCCCGCTCCTATAGTACAACGCACGAAACTCTGCCGTTTTGAATTGCCTGCGAATCATTAATAAGTTCAACACTCTCCGACCCTTCCTTCTTCTCCCCCGCGTTCCTATTTTACGCCATTGCGACCCTTTCGTGACTAACTTCACAGCGGCAGAGTTTCGTGCGTCTACATGGGAAATGCTGAAAATTCCTCGATTTCATTAATAAGACAAAACATTATGTATGTGATATATTTATTGTTTTTCTAAATGGGTGCATTCCTTCACTGTTTATGCAGTTTTACACGCTTTGAAACCATTGCAAAAAATAGTTGGCCTAGTCTATTTTACAGACGTCTTCAGTAGGTTCTTGAAATCGTCCTGTACACCTCGATTCTAAAGCTTGCAAATTTTCAGATGTACATGCAAAAACTTTTACACTTAGCTTATATTAAAACCAAATACAGTAGGAGTATGTTCATAAAATTTTTTCACTTTCGATCAGTTGTCATACAGTATCGATATTAATTTCAGTAAATACTGTCGCCGATCCACCTATGTATAAATTTGTTCAAGAAATAATCACGTTCACATATGAATTTACTGAATTAAAAATAGGTACAGACGTTGCTTTATCACCAAATGCCAATTGAAGTCTCTGGAAACTTTCACTCTTTTTGATGACGAATGAACAGGAAACTCTTCTGATGACTTAAGTCACAGATAAAATTGTAAAAAATCATAGCGCGAATTTTATGTCGACTTATATTCACTGCAGCGCCAACAGAATATTAAAAAAAAAAATGTTACAATGAAGAAACTAATGGCAATCTTCAATTCGAAGAAGAGTTCCATTTTTAAAAATTGTAGTTTTTGTGTAATTGTAAAATATTCTTATAGCAAATAACCAGACATTTTCAGTATAACCCACGCTTAAACGGTTTCGTTAAAGTAGAAGATATAATCCGATTCAAACTTTGTGGCGTCTCAGAATTCAGACGCAAGGCGCGTTGATGCGACTAACTGACGGGGCGTCACGGGGGGCAGTAGGGGCGCGGTCGCCTACTAGCCGGCCGCTCCCCGAAATAACTAGCTGCGCGTTACCTAATATTTTACCATTAACTGAACATGCGCACAGCCTCACATGCAACTAACTTCTTGGATGCAAAAAGGTTGCATCATTCTATATCAAGCAAAATTTCCCGCGCTCGAGCACTGGGTATGTGTGTGTTAAGTACTACATTACATATAATATTCTGATGAATGTACATTCCGTCAGGATGTTTCTCTACGCCGCATAAGCAAGTGATCATCCGCATTTCCGATCTCCACATAAATCAGAGACATTCAGTAGTACAGGTTAATAGGGTTCAGGTTTGTATTCCCGCATCGCAAGTGGGCATATTAGTCCTGACCAATTTATAATAGTACAATTAATATAAATTTTATAAAAAAGCAATTTGTTCGAAATCCCGCATATAGGTACCTATCATACACATAATTCAAAAGATATAAAAACGTCTGCTTTATTTGAGTTTTTATAATTTCTTTGATAGTCTTTTATTGGGTTATTTTGAATAGAATATATGATTCAAAAACTTGTTGTAGAGGTTACAAATTACAATCTATTTTTCCTGGTTTACAAGCAGCTGTAAATCAGAAAAATCGCTTGCATTTTTGTATATCGAAGAGTTTATAATGTACTTCTTATTTTTTTCACCCTGGAGCACACGGATCGGCGAAACTCCAAATAACGGACAAGCTCTTTCACGACGCCGCGACGCACGCATAAAAGAGCTTTTATACAACTTCGCCTTCGTGCTTCTCTCTAAAGCGTATACTTATACTTAACTGCGTATATGTAAGGAAGTGGTAAATCGAAATGATTTACCGATTTATAAACCTCTATGTCTGATTCATCTTATCTTTTAATTTCTAAGTAGAAGTAGAACATTCGGGCAAAGTTCGCTTACTTTATGAAAGTGTCCGGCCTGCACCCTCATAACTAGTTGACTGTTTGCGGCCGTTCTGTTTGAGCGTTCTTCGGTGACGGGTCCCGATGTCGTTTCGTACAAGCTTCTTCTCGTGGAACTCTCCTCCCTACTGCTGCTGAAGTCCTGGTACCTCACGGCGTCGACGTTGCCCGGTATGTCTATCACGTTGTCCGTGACGGGGTCTTCGTAGCCGCCTATCGGCTCCCAAGGGCTGAATATGATGCGGTTTGCGTCTTCCAGTGAAGCGTCGGTGACGAGGGGCTGTTTTTTCGTAAGTTGTGGTAGGTGCTGCGGCGGTATGTCCAAACCTTGAACCTGTTATAAATATTATATTGTATACAGATACGACATTAAATGCACGCATAAAATATTCAAATATATCTAAGCGTAAAATAGACGTATATACTACGTTTATTATGAACAGATTTCGAATAAAATATGTAGGAAAATTTGTAGTTCTCGTTTAAACTTTTTAGCTGCGATGCGACGGCTTGGTTCCTTCCGTTAAATTTAGTTATCACAAAATATTCTATTGTGTGATGTGTTAATTCAGTCAATTTACACAAACAATTAAATAATAATTTAAACTCGAGTAAGAAGCAAATAATTCTATACATTTTTTATATTTGATTATAACTAGAAAAAATAATAGACATGCATTTAAAATGTATAGAAAACACACTTGCACAGATACTACAATACCCATTTCTTCTTGTCATCCATAGCAACACCAATTGACGACTTGTAAATCTATGATACATCGGTTATTCGCTATACCCCTTAACAAGTACGATTTCTCATTAGAATTAAATATCATTTACAATATAACATTAGCAAACGGATACAGTAAAATATGTATTGATGGACTCATTACTAAAAAGCAAAAAATTAATAAGGAACAGTATCTATCCAACACAATCAAAAGACCAAATGAAATATATAGCTATTTTAACGTATTATGGTACAATTTCGGAGAAAATGTAAAAATTAAAAAAAAACTTTTAAATATTAATATTTCCGGCCTTTAAAACATTTAACCATTTTAAAACTTTATGTGACAATAAAGGTAAATTGTACATTTACGAAATTTACAAATTAATTTATGGTGAATGTAAATCGATATATAGGACAGACTAGAAATTCTTTCAAATTAGATGCAAAGAACATGTTTCGGCCTTTAAAAGTAATAAGTCAGACTGATTTCATTTTGCTAAACATTTAGTAGAAACCGGTCATAAACTCAATTACGATCACAAGTTCGATGTTTTACATGTGTGTGAGAAGGGGTTACGTTTAAATGTTTTAGAATATTTCCAAATCATAAAACATAAAAATAATAATAATATGCTCAACGACCAAATTTACATTTGCAAATCGCCATTATAGAACGTTTGCCTATAATTATTTGGGTAATGGTTGCTGATGGTTAGTCTGTCACAGGCAAGTCTATTGGTAGTGGTCTCCCTTTGACATGTCGCATGACTACATTTCATATGAGGAGGTTGGGTCCGCATTTATTGGTTGTTTTTAACGCCCTATTCTTTACGCCCTAGGGGATGTGACTGTCTGCATTTTCCTGAGAATATGCCTATTTGGCATGAAATGTATGTAGAAATTAACAATATAACGATTAGCGGACTAAGATAAATGATACATTAATACTTGTTTGAGTGTTCAATATCTGTCAATCCTCTCGAATCAATATTCAATTCTTTGGGTAGGGATTTGTAGTGGAAAAACAGATTCGAGAGTCAGCGATGGGTTGCATGCGACATGTTAATGCATGTTGCAGGCAAGCGTCTATGACACAATATTTTAAAATACAAACATCAATTTGACCTTCCATGTTTGATTATAAAAGTAAATAAAATTTATCTGCATAAGTAAAAGCCAAAGTCGTGATTAATGCATCACGCTGGGGACTGAACCACGAAAAAGAAAAACTTGACATTGAGGGGTACGATAATTCGATGAATAACATCATTTAACAACAAATTTTCTTGAATTCAACCCCTAAAATGCAAAAGGGCAAGCGTCATAATACTCATTTAATTTTTGATATAAAAAAAAAAAAAAATTGAAAAGTGTCATCTAGAATATATTATTGCCATTATTACAACAAAATCTCGTCTAAACAAATAAATAACGATTTACTTACTACTGGTAACGAACAGATTTACTTACTACTGGTGGTCGCCACTAAAAAGTGTAATACCCCAATTGTATGGTATTTCTAAAGTTACATTTTTGTTAATTATAATTTAACATTACCAAATCAGACAGTCATTTTGCGAAGTTGTTTCGTAGTTGTTTAATAGGGAAGTTTTCTAAGCAATTTTTATTTTTTTCTTTTGTTTCTATTAAATTAAATAATTTTTTGAAGATGACAAAATTAATCTACATTAGATTATTTACAAGATGGTATGCAAATTTTAGCATTTTCTTGTATTAGCGAGAGTAGAACGATAGAAATAGCACTCTCAAATGCATTGTATTATAAATCGTGCAAAAATGAGCTCGAATCGACTTGAAATATATTATTGCCGCCTTCTTGAAGGAAATATGTATTTTAATATTTTTCGAAATTAAACCCTTAATGGGAGATAATTAATTACAAAGAAGAATTATGGAGAAATAAGAAAATCTCTTCACTTTGACTAGAAGCTTAATATTAATTCTCGTCAATAGGGTACTTTACTGATATTTAAAATAATACATTTTTTGATCAATTGTATCAGCTGAACAAACATGATGACTAAAAGTAAAATTGTAATCGGTTACTAAAACAAGGAACTATAAGCCATTAAAAGTCACATGCTATCTCTTTCTTGCAAAGCACAGTTTTATACGACATATATTTGTATATATATAAATAATATTCTATATGACGCTAGTAAACAATGATGTCACTGGGTACTAGAGCCTTCTCTGTCTAATTAGCAATTTAAAAAAATCATTACTCAGGCATTTTTATAGACATCAAAAAACGCTTTTGCTGCATTCTTAATCAAATAAAAAAGCTTTAAATATAGTAATAATAAAAAATCAGTAAAGTACTCTATTTAGAAATAATTAGGGGCTTTAATAGCCTGTTTTAAACACAACCGTCACACGAAAAGAAGTGGTAAGGGCTGTGTGGAAAAAATTACTTTAAAAGGCAGCATAACTGCTCTAAGACATGATAAATTGGTTTATTTTTTTTGATTGAACCTTTAGAAGTAAAAGTGTGGTTTCAGCCTTTTTTTTCTAACTATCGTAGATTATTGATTCCGGTCAGGGATGCTCATACACTTTACAGTCGCACTCAGGAAGCTTCATTAAGTTAACTCTAATGTGGATTCAACTAATTGTCGGTAAATGGATTAATTAATCTAATTGCCGCACTATGTACTAGCGGCTCTTTAGCTGACTCTGGAGTGACACTTTTCTAAACTTCTACTAAATAAATATTAAGTGAAGCACTAAAATTTAAGAAAGCTCTCCGAATACGGAGGGTTAATCATTGTCTTGTAACTCAAGCCTTCACAAGATACTAACACAAGATCAGTCGTTAAAGATGGCCGGCGCCAATTTAGGAGACGTTTGTTTTTCACATGAGCGATTACTTCTATGTGTCGTTTTTTAAAGTAAGCACTGACAGTTACTATCCCATTTTTGCACTATAATAGCACCTTTGTCCTTACAATGTACAGTTTGCTTATAAAAATCGCTACATTTTAGATAAAACTTTTAAATTCATTTAGCCTACGCGAGGGAATAAGTTGCAGGTGAAAATCTTAGTTACAAATATTATACTATTAGAACGTGATCGTATGGAGCCGAGTAGTAAAGTATTTGTTACAAAAAAGCATTGTAAATAACGAACATATGTCATTATAAATAATTTCGTTTGCGTTATTAGTCCGATCAGTACTTTCGGTAAATGAATGTAGTACAACGACTTTTGAAATGCAATTTTAGGCTAAATGTTAAAGGTGTCTGATAAGTAATGTCGATTTTCATAATAGAAATTCATACGCTTGTTTTCGTACATGTCATATTTGTTACAAGCGTCTCGTTCTATGAAGAATAGGTACAACTGTTTTACGGTCTTTTAAAGATACTATTTATGTTGATTCACCGAGCAAGTTTTGATAATAAAATTGTGGAGTGCGATAGATATGAAATTCACTTATTATTAAGACATTATTGATGAGAAAAGTTTAAAGCAGCTGCAGTAGTAAGGAATATATTTAAAATTGTAGGAGAGGATACGGTCAATAAGCGAAAAGCATAGCGTTGGTCTAATCGTTTTATTAGTAAACATTTGACATTGATTTCGCGCTCTGTTTGCCTCCTATGTGAGATACTGAGGCTATAGAAGAAGCAGTAGAAAACCAACTTAGTATCAACACTCGCTGATCATCGGACTCCCTTGGACCTCCTAAAGGCACCATGCATCGTCACTTAATATCATTGGATAAGATCTATAAAAGTTCTTAATAGTGCCCTATTAATTAAACGAGATTCGAGTGGAAGGTCGAACTTCTCCTGCCGAAAGATGATCGTTTTATTAAATGCATTGTTATTTGCGATAAAAGATTGATTTGTCTAAACAATACAATATGGAAGAAATCAGTGGCTAAGTAAAGAGCAATTACCTGAACCGGTCTTAAAGAGATGTCGATTCGAGTCGAAAGCCTTGTTATGTGAATGGTGAAATTGTGAAGATTTAGTGTACTTTGGAATAATTCTAGATGGTTGAACTATTACGGCCAAAACACATAACGAACAGCCGATACGTATCTGTGAGATTTTGTCCAGAAATATACAGGCTTAGTAAATCGAAAACGGGCGCTCTTACAACATGACAAAGTTATTGTAAAAATTACACGGGATAAGATCGTAAAACTTGATGGTATTGATCTACCACCACATCCAGCATTCAGTCCAGACCTTGCACCGTCATACTACTACCATACATGCACATCGATGGCGAATCTGAGCCGAAGGAAAGAGGAAGGAAGGGCCTCAGAGAACTTGCAGAACATTGGGTCTAGACTATAGAATATTAAGTTTTCTTTTTGTAAGATTATGTAATAAACAAAGTGAACATTAATAACCGTTATTATTTATTGTATATAGGCACCTTCATATTTCTTTGTTTGCAATAACATTTAGATTTTTTTAAAAGGCAATAATTCCGGCATTCTGTAGAAACTTCAATGTTATGGAAATTGTATTTTGTACCTTAAATTCATTCCGCCGCCGTCATAAATTATGATAACTCCGTTGACTGATTTCTGCGGCAGAATGGTTTTTCTAAAAATAGATTATTATATTTTCTGAAATGATGTCGATTAAGTTCAGTAATTTTTAGTAGATTTCATAAAAATCTAACTTATTGTATTTGTTCTAATGACGCAACTTTTGAAAAATTTTGCTGTTTTCCGACTTAACTTGACGAGCTGCGTCCGAAAATACATATGGTTCAAAAGTTATATATATATATATATATATATATATATATATATATATATATATATATATATGTGTCTAAAATTCTTTAGAGATCTTAATTAAACTCAATATACATATTCAATGGACGACTACAAAGGTCGAATTCATATTTGAGCCAAATTGGTGAACTAATTTAGAAATTACAGCACTTTAAAATTTTGAAAATCCGAAAATTACTTATATCTTATGAATTACATGTAAAAATAAATTGAAATCTACTTCCATTTGGACTGCCGAATGGTCTTTTTATATGTATTTGCCTGTCACCGACGCGCCAGGATACACAAGAATGATAAAAGAATCTTCGTTTATCATTTTTTATTTGAAATATGAAATTATATAAATAAATTATGATTAATTCTGTGTCATAAAATCAAGTGCTTACAAGTTAAAAGTTAAACGCAAGCAAATTGGAACCTCAAATTATGAAATATTGTCAGTTTTTTTAGATAGTAACACATGTAATCCATCAATCCTCACATTTTAAGAGAAAACAGTGTGAAGTAAAAACGAGAAATAAGAGAAGAAAGACAAAATAACGTAAGTGAGAACACAAGCTGAGTACGGGAACGACTCTTTAAAAAGTCATTTAACGGCTGCACAGAATTTAATCCGTTACCCTGTCATTTGACTTACATACCGTTGCAATTCACAGCACAAAACGACGCATCCATCATTTAAACAAGTCATCGCACCTGATGGCCGTTGAGTAGCCAGGTGAGGTTGGCGGGCGGGTCGGCGGGCGGCGCCGAACAGTTGGCGCGCAACAAGTCGCCGGCCGAATACCAGCTTTTCTGCGCACGCACCACCGGCGCCGACTCCGGCAATTCTGAACAGATGATGTAGATCAGGATATCTTATATCTTAAAACGTGATCCGTAAATTCCTTAAAAGTAATGCTAGAAACCATAATGTAAAAGTACAACATTAAGTTCATTTTGTCCGGTCAACGGCCTATATATAACTCTCAAAGTAGAGATAACTTTCATTATAAAGTTATTTCTACATTTAAACGTATTCAAAGATAAGTTTTTGAAAATATTAAAAAAATGATGTAATACATTTTCGTTATGATTTCATTTCTAAAAATTACTAAATATACCAAATATTCATTATTATTATTGTATTTCGAAAAATATATTATTCATATCGTGGCCTCACCATGTATTTCAATTTGCGAAAAATGTGTCTTCATCACAAATGTTTTTCTGAAATACGCAAACTGTATTCAGTCCTTGGAAGCCAGCAGGCGTCTACAAAAATATACTACGTGACCTATGTGAGGGGATGTACGGAGCAGATAAATAAATTCTATTTTTTATTTTTAATTTCTTATACTTTTTCCAAGAAGTGTCTGTAGTATATTAAAATTTTAGATGTGGTTCATAATTGTAAAAAGTTTAAAATCTTGGTTTAGTGGGCTCTCTTTGAAATGTAAATAAAATAGTTCCGTGGAATTGCAAATTAATAGAAATATAGAAGAACACGGAGCATTTTTTGACTTCAACCTATTGCAAGGTTTGTTTCATAGTTGATTATTAGGAATCCCGAAGTCACGGATGGACTAAATGCAAAAGAGCTACGGAGAAATAAAAAAAAAAGTCTATATGTGCAGTAGTATTTTAGTCTGTGGCCATATCGTTACACAATAATATTGATTGATTAAGGGGCCTTTATAGTTATGTGATCGTACGTACGTCAAAATGTCCTCTATAGTAATACGCACATGGTAATGCTCTGACATTCTTCAATGAACATCTTTATTCATTCATTTTTTGTTTTTTTTTTTCATTAAGAATCGAAATTTTAAGTTCAGTCACTTTATGTGCCTATTTTGTTATCTCTGTAACGAAAACAAACACTTCAACAACAGACCATTATTTAATACTGTTATAGAGTTAAAATGTGAAAAAAAAATAATTTGGAAAAAAAAATATCAGTCATTTTCTTTATGCTTTTGGCGGTGTAGGTTTTTGTATTTTGAATTAGTATATATCAGACTTTTCAATATTGGAGATATAGCGTATCGACAAAAAATACATTTAAAAATAATAAAAAAGACACTTTTTATATACAATGAGGCCAATCCGGCGAGTCACGTTAAGGAATATTTGTCGAATCATTGCAAGTCTTAAATTTGGGTAATATGCGTTGTATGGAATCGCACGATCCTCACGTACATGTATCGAGCGGAAAATTTTGACATCATATTTTTACATTTGCATAAATGAAATTGTAAAATGATGCAGACGTTATAAGTCTTATCCATAAAGATTGAGAACGAACTGGGCATCCGAACCCAGAACTATTAAGAGAGGCGTTTTTCTCTCTGCATAAAAGATATAGTGTAACATAATAACTTAGTAGGTGTAATTACTGCATCAGAAATCTTTCTCTAATTACCACCGCCTTTCGGACTTCACGCAAGTTTCCAACTCTACAGAGGCTGGCAGAGGGCGCGCGTGATGCGCCATGACGACGGCGCCGCCGCACCCACTGCATATTCATCTTTCGCACGCGACCGTCCTATATCACCGCAAAATTTTGCAGAAAGCGGTTAAACACCGAACGGACAAAATGGCGGCCTCGACTAAAACTCTGCATGCTTTTGTTTGCCAGCAGCGCCCTCTATTACGTGCAGAACTGTGAAACTCGACGCCGAGCAAAGTTTTAAGTGTTTACATTCCTGTTCTGTCGCTTTTTGCCAATTCTACTTAATGGCAACGCGGGGAGTTGTCTAGCGCGTCGTTTAATTTCGGCTCGTATTTATTTAAGATTACTTTTAATACGTTGCGATTCCGTTTGACATCTCAAAATAACAACACAAATCTAAAAATGTTAATGCATATGCAGAAAATTTTAAACATTCATGTTACAGAAATTTATTAACCCTTATGTAAATAATATAAAAAAAAAGTATAGTAATAAATAGTTTTTCTAACATTAGAGTATTGCAAATTAACAGCGTGAATTAAAAAGGGATGTTAACAAGACGTATCTAAGGGCTTATAAGCTTACAGATGTAAAACTAATATTTTTTTAAGTATTAAGATCTATATGTAACTAAAATGTTAAGTTTGACATATGTAACAAATCGTTCTCAACGAATGAGAATCGGAGATTGGTTAAGTGATGAACTCCCAATGACTTCTGGTGTCCCTCAAGGTAGCGTTCTCGGCCCTACACTATTTCTTATCTATATTAATGAGTTGTGTCAGTTAAGGTTCAACCGAGGCCGAATATTCTCCTTCGTAGTTGACAGTGCACTGGTGTTCACCAGCAATAAGTGGGAAGAAAGGTATGCCCATGCTCAGGTTGGTTTCAATAGAGTCAGATATTGGCTAGCTAATAATATGCTAACGCTCAATGTCATCAAGGCTAAGTACACGGTATTCTCAAATACAATGGTCTTCCAGCTAGTTGCGCGATCTCTGCACACTCCTGTGGTGAAACGCCCACCCCTTCAATCTGTCGCTGCTCTGTTCTCGAAAAGGTTGATTCAGTAAGATACTCGGAAACTACAATTGACTACATTCTTACTTTGAAAAGCCATATTACCAGCTTAACCTCAAGAAAACTAATTTAAATCTTTAGAAAACTTCGTCATATTGCTGATCGTGATACTCTAAAAATAGTCTGTTATTCCATTTGCCAATCTATCATTAACTACTGCATTTTCTCTTAGGAAAAGGCTGCTAAAAAATATCTTATAGAAGTAGAAAGACCGCAGCGAGCCATTTTGAAAGTAGCGGCATTTTTACTTTTCCGATATCCCACAACCGACGCTTACGCGATTTTGTCCAACTACATTCAAGGACGATTGAGTAAGATAAGTACGAACATCGAAAATTTCACAATTATATACACTAGTATACACTATTAAAAAATTAACGATGACCTTTAAAGTTAAAGGTAACGTTTGTTATTTATATAATTTAGTGTGAGATAAAGCTGATGCAAAGTATATTCGTTTCCTTTAAAGACCCATAATACAAAAAAATCAGACCAAGATCGAAACGATACATATTTGGTTAGTAAAAACACTAAAAATTTTACAATTTTATCATAAAGTATATATTAATAATGTCCCTTAATAATCTTAAAATATGGTAGCTACGATATTTTCAGACAAAACTAAGTTCTTGAAGTATTTTCGGACGATATGCTCCTCTGGTATGTCACCGCTTTTACTTTCACTTGTTCTCAAGGTCATGGAGGTGAACCCAAATATTAGCTCAAGAAACAATTACTTTAAGGACTACATCTGAGATTCTTTCCCAAAAACTGGGAACGAAATTTCATATGTACTTGCTTTTGATGGAGCGTCAGAATTTGCGGCACTCGCGGTCAGTTTAGACATACGAAGTTGGCCATGGATTATGTGGTATAAGCTAAAATATTAACTCCGTTATCTATGGATTTAACGTCCTCTCAGCCGACTCCTAATATATTTTTTTCACTTTTCCCACAACTTTCCGTGGAGAGGATTTACTCGCCAGCTAGCACGAAAGTCGTCTTCAATACTCTACCTCCACATTTAATATCTCTCAACCATTTTTGAGTGTGGATAGTAAAGGGATAGACTCTTAGTGAACGGCAATCATGTTATATTTAATACGAGGGCTGCTATTTATGTGTCCGGAATATCGAAAAGAAACAAACATCTAAAATTAAATATGGTTTTATTGCTTTTCAAAATATTCGCCATGATGATTGATGCACTTTTACATGTGCTGAAACACACTTTTTCTATTCCGATTGAAGCATCTTTAAAACGTGCATTTTCAACGCATCAATGGCTTCTTCAAGGCTCGAAAACTGTTGACCAAATAACTTATTCTTCACGCTTGGGAATAAATAGAAATCCTTGGGTGCCAAATCGGGAATGTAAAGCGGACGATCCGTCGATTCGAACTGATGACCTTCCAAAAACCAAATCGTTTCGGCCGACGCGTGACAGCTAGTAATGTTATGATGAAGAATGATTCTGCGTTGTCGGTTGTTCTTTCTCATTTCTTCAAAGACTCGTGGCAAACAAGTGATCGTATATTACTGCGAATTAACCGTTTTACAATTTTCTAGTGGCTGGCACAGTAACCGCATGTCCATTTATACTAAAAAAAACAGGCAACCGTTTGTTTCGCTGTGCTTTTGGCACAAACCATTTTTATTGGGTTCGGCTCATCTTGGAACACCAAACCGTTGACTGTTGTTTAATTTCGCGGTCATACGAATAAATCCACGTGTAGATATTATAAACAGCTTCTGACCTGTGGGTCAAAAGCTGCTTTCTGTAATGTAATCACGGTGATGATTACATTTTTTATCATTTTTTTTACACCAATCGACACGAGCCTGTTTTTGATCAATGCTGTAATTGTACGAAATCCAATTCGAACAATTTCTTTTTACAGTCAAATTTTCGTGTAATATCTTGTGTATGCTCGTCATACTTGCACTCAGGGACGCTTTTATCTAGCGATATGTAACATGACGATCTTGCATTATTAGTTCCCGCACAACATCGATATTTTGTGATACAACAACTGATTTAGGAAGACCTTCTTTAAATTCGTCCGCCCACAATTAACACACTAAATTAGTAACACACGGTGGTTTTTGATGGTGCTTCATCCCAAAAAGTCGAAGTGAGTTGATCGGTGCACTATTTTGAGTTAATTGACGCCGAAAATTAAATCGATGGTGATAAAGACACGCAATTTTCAAAATGACACCACAATGGTAAAACAATTGACAGTTAAATGAAACAAACTGTATTGTACAGTCAAGGAGTTTTATTTTTAAATGTTGTAATTACTTTTTAAATATTGTCCGGTATGTGGCCAGTGCCGGATATATGAATAGCAGCCCTTGTACATTTTTGAGTTACACCTTGTTTAGTTAATAATTTAATAACTGTGCGATATTTAACTTTCACCAAAAACGTAAAAATTTTCATACTGGTATACCGTTTATATTTAAAATTAACAATATAACACAGAATTTTTCCAACTCAACTAATATTTTTCTATATAAGAATTGCATTTGGCCAATAAATGGAAGAATATGAAAAGAAGTTGATACAAAATTTACCGAAAATTTATCGATTGCCGTGATTAACAGGCGTTTTCAAATATTCGATACGATAACGTTTATGGTTTTTAGTATAATACGTTTATAATCCAAACGACGAGACCACGAATTCATGTCCTGCATGAATGCGTGTGATCGTGAGATACGTAACGATACAAAGAAAAAACTAGCAAAATTTTTTAATTATTGATTAAGTTTCCGCTAAGAAAATTAAAATTTGTAGAAAATTATGAAATTATTGTTTTCAGCTCAATTTTTGAACATTGAGTTTTCATCAGATATCGACGGTAACCGGACCTTGCAACTTGTTCTGATCATCTGAAATCAAGTGTGTGGCATTGGAAAAGGTTTATCTAAATTTAGATTTCCTGAAAATTTGGCATTCATCGGGTTTGTAGATTTTGAACAATTTCAAAAACATTTTTATGCTATATTCTTTTCAAATAATTTTGAAACTATTGAACTGACCGTTTCCAAAAATTAATCACTTCACTTTTTGAATCGGTAAATCTCACTCAAATAATTTAATTTACCGAAAAGTTATTTTTGACAAAATATCTGAGATTTAATAATTTCATTCATTTTTTACTATCTAACAGCATTCAGAGTATGCTGACAATTTAAGGCTGAAGAGTTTAAAAAAATTCGAGTGATCTTTTCTGTGCTCGAATACCCCAAAAGCATAAACATAATACTTTTGAACTCAGAGAACGAAAATAGCATGAAGTTATGGAGCTGGCCTTGCACAACCGTTGTTCATATTTTTTATTCATACTCAGAGATATGATTTTAAGGTTAACAACCATGAAGGACACATAACATAGCGTAGATTTGAAATGACTATATCGTACAAGCTTTACTTTCATATTCTGAAACCCCTAGTTATTTTTTCAGTATTTTCTGCAAATAGCTCTAAGTTGTATTTTCCGAGAAAGGGTGACGGGACAGCATTTTTTCTAAATTAATGCGAAAAGTTTAAGCAGTCTAATATTATATTTATGTTTTGAACTTGGCGCCTACAAGTTTTCATTTGAGATCCCACTCGATGAAATTGAAAAAGTTATTTTTTCTCTTCCGGTTTTTCTCGCCAGAAACTAATTTCCAAAGTTATAATTTAACTTTCCAAGCTACAAGGCTGTAATTAGGTTACGGATTTCTATGTTTATTCCAATTATTGACTTTCTATCTCATTCAAATCAATTGCAGACTTTTTTTTGTAAAATACACAAAAGAAAGTGCTTGCATAAGTTTTACGTGTTGACTACCTGATTGGCGCAGTTGGTAGTGACCCTAATCGCTGCTCTGAAGGCGTGGGTTCGGTTCCCGCACAAGACAAACATTTATTTATTTAATAAAAAACTAATGTTTGTCATGAGTTTGGGTGTTTCTATATAATATATGTATATATTTACAAAAAAAAGTATATATGTATCACGTGAACTATCCGGTACCCATAGTACAAGCCTCGTTGCTTAATTTGGGACCAGATGGTGATGTAGCTGTGTCCAAAGATATTATTATTATATTATTATGTTTTCGTATAAAACGCTTATTAAATTCATTTTCTTATTTACGATCGAAATGTTTTATTATTTGTAATAAATACTTAAGAGTCGTTTACCGCTTTATGTTAGATAAGTTACGTTATGTTAGATAAGTTGCAAGACAAATTTAATCAATAAACTTACATTTTGGGAAATTATTTTGAAATTATATTAATAAAATTTATAATTAAATGAAGTTAATTACTAATGATCAACAAAAACTAGCGCATATACCAAAATTTAGGGTTTGAAATATCGTCTCGGTGTCATAAATATTTTTTTAACTAGACGCTCTAAACTTACATCCACTAAAGGTCTCTTCCACCATCTCGTTTTAAATTCACATTCCACAAAAGTCACTTTTAATATTAGCTTCGCATTCCATGTCTTCCTTTTAACGGGTTTTAGTCCGAACGACTGTTAAAAGGAGGACGTGGAACGCAAATTTTATTTTAAACGTGACTTTTTGTTAAATGTTAGTTTAAAAGAAGATAGGAGAAGAGACTCTAAGTATGGCCACTGTTTTTGGGCACAATACCTTTCACCGTAGCCGCAGCCGCCGGCGACTGCGTAACGAAGCGATGCGCTGTTCGCTTTAGAGAGCTTGTGATCGCTCGTCTTTTTCCGCAAAGGGACCTAATCCTTCGAAATGGATTATTCGTCACGATTTCTATATTTAGCCGAGGCGTTGCAGAAATATAATTTATTTTGGTAGAAACGAGAAGCAATTCATTATGATTGAGGCAAAATTTGGGGAATTGAAAAGTAACCAAAAATTATCTTGTGATATAGAAAATACGTTTTAAGTGAGTGCGAACCGACAAGGAGCGTCGTAATACAACTTATACGGAGGAAGTTAATAGAATTGTTTAGTTCTCGAAATCGACAAATTCGAATGAAACTATATTACCTAAAAGTCGTTGAAATAAAAGCAGTTTGTAAAGGTCTTATCAAACAGAGGTGTGTAGTGCGTTTACTCCCGTGGGAAATGAGTAAAAGTTAATCAAATCAAATTAAAATCGGTTTAGATAACACTACCAAACCAATATTAGTTACAACTGTTGTAATATATACTATTTACTAGCCTCGCTTAATTATCGTTTTGCTTTGGTTTTTTATATCTCATACTTATCTTTTCTCTTAAGGTGTCTTAGTATACATTTCCTACCAAAAAACTAATATACTCGTAGGTATTTGCTAAAACAATTTAATATTATTTAATAATATAACAAGAAAATTAAAAAAAAACTGCGTTTGGACACATTCGAGAAAATAAATGTTTTTTGTGCCAAATGTATTCAAATCTATAGAGAGAGAGGGAGAGAGAGAGAGAGAAAGAGGTAAAGAAATTTCTTTTAACTCGATAAATGCATTTGTTTTCTTTTATAAAATTTACAGAACTGTTTTCAAACATTAATGAATTTTGATTTTATTTTCGTCTTCTTTAGATTGAAGAGCTATCCAAATTTGCGATGTTGTATATGCATACTCTTATGTAGTACGTAGATGCGGGCGATATAACCGGAAAAAGGATACTGAGATGATAAGATACTCCTTATACTCCTCCGGTATAAGGAATAATGTACTAAGGTGTTCATAGTATAATAAGATAATAAGTAACTAAAGGATGAACGTAGGCGGGGGTGACAAGCGACATAGAAGTGTTTCTTCATCATCATTACGCTCGGCAATGTGGCGTTTCAGCAGCTGTACAAATTTAGTAATTGTTAAAGTTACACAACATGCCGTAAATAGATTTGGCAACCCGACGTGGCTCATGAGGCAGGTGTCCCGACGGGCGGGGCGCGGCGCCGCTCCGTAATTAGCCCCATTCCGCGGGGCGCTCGGGGCGGGCGCCGTCTGTGCCCGCATTAACTAAATTATTCAATACATCCCGAACGAAGCGAGATCACGTGTATTTGACAAATGGGAAATTACGCAGCTAGTTACCTTTGCCGGCGCCGGCGCGGGGCGGGGCGCGCGTGCACAGCGCCGCTCCCGCAATAATCGTAAATTAACCGAGATAAACCTTTAATCAAACATCTCCCGCGTTCGATTCGCTACATTCGTTGCCGAACAATAGTTCTGATTTACGGTTCGGCCCGCAGCCGGCGTGGGGCCGCGACCCGCGCGCCGGCGCCGCCCGCCCGGACCTCCGCGAAGCGCCCGCGCCGGCTATCACTTAGCGCGCTCTTACGCACGGACACGATTTCATTTCGCAGGATTACGAGAGATCGATCGGTACGTGCATCGTGGTATCGGCTCTCCGATATCAGAAATTCTTGGAAACTTTTATATAAGAGGCACTTTTTTGTCGGCGTGGAAAATATTCGTGTATGAATATCTTTATCTTTATTTTATCTTATTACTTTAAGTGAACAATACTTGTACATACATAAATTTATACGTAATGATCTCTGAAACGGTCATAACTATTTCGATGAAAATGTTTATCTTGATAAAGTTTATCTTTTTACATTCTATTTATAATAGGTAGATATTTTCCGCGAATAAAACAAGACAAAAAAAAACCGCGTCTTTATTTAACGTCTGTTTATGGCATTTTAATGTAGTGACATTGTTGTTATGGCATTGTTCCCCAATGACATAGCTGGCATAGACAGCATTGCACAAATGAACTTATACAACTTTTCCTGTGGGAAATTCGCCATGGTAAGCCCGAAAGACGCTAAACAAAGTTTGCTGTAGTACATGAGGTTTTTTGAGTTGTATATTAAAGCAGTAAATATTGGAAGAGTTACGACAAAACAAAAAGACGTTACATTTCACTTTGTTGCCAAGTACTTTGTAGATTTTACTTAAATGAAATTAAAAACTTGAATCGAATCTCTACATCTAATCTTTACCAATTCTGACGAAAACTGTCTTTGTGTACAACATAGTTTCTTTTTTATTTTTTTTTCGTACGGTTCATACGTTACGTTAAAATACATAAAAACGTATACCTATTAGGGTCTTCGGCTATTGTGTAAACATTTAACAAATTAAAAATTCAGTTTATTTATAGATTATATTAAAATTATTTCATTAAATTATTTTTCTTTAGATTGCCAAACAACTTTAAAATAGTTGTAAGACGTAAAACACATTTTCGTTATATTATAAATGGACGCACTATAAGCTTACAAAACTGGTTACTTATATAAACACTATTTAAAATGTATTTACTAGATTTAAAAATGGAACTGTAGAATACGGTTTGTTTCATCTAACGGTCAATTATATTTACATTGTGATGTCATTTTAAAAATTGTTTGTCTTCATCACTATGATTTTAAATGGTGAAATTTTTTAAGTGCGAATCTCTACGAATTTAAATGTGACTTGACTGCTCCGCAGAGCCTCGCTCGGCCACAAACTGCTTTTGGCAATAAAGCACCATGCAAGACGACTATATGGAATTCAAGCGCGGTCATATCAATCTCAGTGACGAAATTTGTGATGGTCGTCCGTCCACCGCTGTGAATAACAAAAATATCGATGCTGAGCGTTGTATGATCGAAACAGACAGACATGTGACCTACCATGAGATTTGGACATCCTTAGGTATAGGCAGAGTCAAGCATAATTAATCCTACACAAACATTTGGGTATGAAAAACCTGACCTCGCGTTGGATCCCACACAATTAGAATAAACAGATGGCGTCACTTGGTGCGCCATACCTATCAAATGCAAGGAAGGGACGTCGAATTTGGTGTGAGACACAGCAACAGGTGCCGAAACATGAATTTATTGCTACGACCCCAAAACGAAGCAGTAGTAGGCGTCTATGGATAGGAGCCGAAACCAATCAAAGAGACGCGAGAACGAAGTGCCTCTAACCGGATGATTGCTTCTTTTTTAATAAAACTGGACACGTGGCTATCTGTTGCTTTGAAAAATTGGCGTGCCGTAAATGGTGATTGGTATACGACCATTGGTTTGCCGGGAGTGGTTGACGAACTCCGTAAAAATAACTGTAAACCTCGTATCATCTTACACGACAATGCCAGTTCTCACACCTCCAAACAAGCAAATAAATTTTTGAAGGAGAACCACAAACATATGAGCAATCCTGCATACAGTCCCGACCTGGCACCTCATGACTTTCTTTTGTTTGCAAAAATTAAGAACCAATTGCATTGTCAACGATTTTCATCACCAGAAGAGGCTGTCGAAGTGTATGAAAACATGTTTCCGAGGTCGCCAGGGAGGAGTGGAAAAATGTTTTCCGAATTATTTTGTTCGTATGGAAAAGTGCATTTACACTTACGGAGAATATTTTGAGAAACAATAAATTAATTTTCGACCATTCATAGTAACTTTTTCTTATTTATTTCAGAATTTTTCAGTACGCCCTACGTGTTAGCGATTTAAAAAAAAAATGCCCTTTATCGTAGACATTAATCCGTTAAACCGTAAATACAGTTAGCGTCAAATTTATTTACATGGTATACGAAACATGTTTTAAAAACTAAACAGCAATACATAGAAATCAATATTTTATGATACGAAAATAAAACTATCCTAGCTGAGTATGTAATTCATAAGGCAAATACCCGTATATGTACACAGTATATGGTACTCTGAAATTTGGGAAGGTAAGTTGATATATGTACGATAGCTTCGGGCGTTAGATAAACCTGCTGCTCGGCAATCAGACGTAATAAATCGTGTAGTGTGCGTTTTCCGTTTCAATACTAGCCGTGGACTTAAACAATACCGTCTACATATCTGCATCTAATAAACAATACGAATCGGTTAAACGTGAAACTGCATACTCAATACATTCCTGTAAGTTACCTGTGAAGGTTATTACACATTTAAAAAATATGTGTGTGAATTAGTGTACACACGTAGGAAGAGAAACTTCTTTATGACATCGTTTTTCGAAAAATGATCCACTATTTACAACTTTACAGAAATTGGTTAAAATTTAAGCTAAATTAGATAAAGTTTAAGCAAAAAAAAAATTCATTTTTTATTAAATTAACGCTATTTTATTATCATAAAAATGCATACAAATAATACAATTATTTCACCTTATTATTGCTATTAGAATTATTATATTGTAGTATTTCATTGATTATAATAGGATTATTATTACACTGGTCAAAGAAAAAACACTTTTTGCGTGTAAGATGAAAACTTTTGTTTAGTTATGTTTAGAACAACGATAATGATGCTATAAATAAAATTAGAATGCTTCAAATACGAATAGTTTTTCTTTTGAGAGTGAAGAAAATGTATTTTATTCACTTATGAACATTATTACAAAATACAAGCTGATCATCTTGTGAAAAAAAAACTTTTTAGCTTTTCATCTCGATTGCGAAAGTAACATACTTTTGTTTTAGGTTGTTTAGGAATTGCATCCGTCAAACGAGAGCCCCAAAGCTCTTGTTGTTTGGACAAATTGAAGTCACTTACTAAATCATTAAGATCTCCTTGAGATAGTAGATGTGGCACATTAGATGAGAATAAGGAAGCTTCTTGAAAGTCAGCATTTAATGTGTTGTTTTCGATTGTTTCTGGCGTAGCGGCTACATCGGAAGTTGAGATGGTTCTGGTACCGGTAGATCTTCACTAAGAGGGATCGCTCTTTTAGCCGATGGTAGGTCAAAATATTTAACTTTACTTTTTGTTGTGATTGTAATGACTTTTTTGTCAGTAAGACAAAAATAACAATCATATGAGTGGTTTGTTGGTTCCATCCAAATCATGAGGATTGTAAAAGGCATACATCGAGATCTTTTTACCCATCCAGTAAGAAGACCAACACATGTAACACGACAGGTATGTGGAATCCACGCTTTTTTTTTTTGTCCGATGGCAAAGCCGAAAAACTGTTCGTATAACTTAGTTACTAATGGTATCAAATTCCTTTGCCGAGTTTTAAAAGTAATATCACCAAAAATGGAACAAAACTTGTTTGGATAACTTTTGTACTTTCTTGACATTATTTAACAATCGCTTAACTCTGAAAACAGAACATAACACTACACTCGCCAAATAAAGAAATTCTTTGAATGCGATAGTGAAACAATAATTGTTAATTTTCATTTTTGTGGGTAGTAGCTGGAACATGAAAACGAGACCTGATGGAATCAAAATAAATATGGTGATAAAATAAGGATAGACAGGTAATTCAAAATTAGTAAGCACCTTTCTTGTTACAAAATTTTGTTGACCAGTGTTATCACTGTTATTGTTATTATATATTTTTGTAATTAATCGCTTATGGTAACTAAAATATAAAATATATGGTTTAAATTCCATGGAATTTAGTGACTTAGTAAAAACTCCATTAATTGTAGTGCCGGATCTTGTTGTTGATATTCGAGGACTGTTTTTCATAGATAAATTCTATGTATTATAAAAAAGAAAAAAAAAAGTACATATCTATGTTTTCATTTTCTAGCTGTGAACAGTTTATTTAAAAAAAAAATATTATAACCAATTGATGTTTACTAGATTAACAATCGTAACAATTAATAATTGCTATTTTTAATGAAATTATGTACATTTATCTACACTTACAATCAAAAACTGAGGTTAACTTGAAATAATCTAAAAAAAATAAATACCATAATCACACTCACGTATTGGATGTATTATAAAAAAAAAGATATAATTATTTACTCGTGTTAGAAATCCACTGGAATTAGAATAAATCCTTTTATTTTTTTCCTATCACTTTATTATTGAAATAATATTTTTCACGTAACTACTGAGTTTTAGAAATAAACATGGCACGTAACAGAAAAACGTAACTTAGAAATAAATATGGGGCTTAATAGAAAAAGTGACGACGAAAATTTCTCTCATACGTCGATAAAAAAGTTTCACTTCAATAATTACAATAATATTTAATATTTATTCGGCCGAGAAAAATAATACTGTAAAAATAAAACAAAAGGGCGCTTCTTTAGCCAATGAACAATGTGAGCTAGAGCCACCTGTGTGCAGTCGACGAAATAACAAACGCGAAAAATCAGCTTTCCAACGGCACAAACGAAGGGCAATTTTCTACTGCGCGGGCCGTGCGACTGTATTCGCGCCGATAAACAGCTGGATGAGAATCATACGCAACAACTACTACTTTATACTACCTTACGTATAATTGGTCGATTTATTGTTGGCTGCTACGCTTTTCGTGTTGACAGTGCAAAAGAAGTGAATTCCAGACAGAATGAAAGTATTTTCTTTCTGAACATATAAAAATCGTTATTGATTAATGTCTTTCTCGTCAAAAAGAGGCCGGTAGTGGGGATTGAGGTCGCTCTATAAAGAAAATTGTGGCCTGCAGTTGAATATTATATTATCTGACGACTAATTCTTGACAATCACAAGAAATGCTTTTCTCGATACAATGAAAAATTATTATGAAATTTGTATAATAAAAATACGATGAAAAATAAGTACAATAAAATATATATATAAATAAATATGTTCGATCCTATTTCTTTAATATGTGTTGTTTATACATAAACCGAGAATTACCTACTGAATCTCTGATGATGCTCATAAGTATCTAAAAATAGCCGCCGAGTAGTGTCAAACTACAGGTATACCAAGTTACAAAAAAAGTTGCTGTAATGATGTTTAATGCGCTTTTTCAATAGGCGGACGGATTCACTATGAACTTATTTGAAATAAATTGAACAAAAACCATGTTTATTAGAGACTAGTGAGGCTTGACTGTTATGATAAGGTACTATTCCGTACTTACATGAAATGGAACGTAAACTTCGACAGTGCTAGTAATCGACTGTCATTTTTAGAGTTGTTTAAAATCAATACGGGCATAAGTATTCCGTCCCTCTTCTTATTATCCGATAAAATATTGATAGCCACTTTTCGCTCGTTAGTTCTATATATTTCAACAAACGTCAAGTAATTGTAGAGAAATACAATCAATCGATATTAATTTTAAATAATTACAGAAAAAGAAATCCGCCTGTATCACCTATTAATTTTTATTTCAAAACAAATTATAATCGTATACAACAGAGTGTTGTATATGTGCTCGAGAGTGCTCGATTCATTAATACGTGATAAATTAATAAAAAGAGTATCCAATAAAAACTTAGTAAAATTAACAGTCTGCTTTGAACACTGAGTATTGTGCCGAGTAACATTTAAAAATTTAATTGCAAATAAATTGCAGAAAGATGTCTCTGCTATAATACCTAATATTTAGGCGACACAAAAACGTCATAATTGTAAACAGGTCGTAAAGGCGACGATTGTATTGGAAGAGCAATGATTTCTTTAACAATGATCCTGTTGTGGCCCCGCCGCAATGCTTACCGACGACGCGCATGTAAGCGCTCTTGTAGTCGGTGTGGAAGAAGGGCGCGTCGGCCGACACCTCGCAGCGGTAGCGGCCGCTGAGCGCGCGCGTCGCGCCCCGCAGCACCACCTGATGCGCGCCCGACTGCGACACCTGCACACCACGTATCGTAATGCACCTTGAACGTATGAAGTACGAAGTTCATATGAAATAGGCGGAACCTACGTGGTACGGGTTTTTCTTATATGTTCGATTATTCTGTGTATATTATAAAATACATTTTTCCTAATATATGCAGAATTTACCACTACAATACAAATATTCGTCAACTTCGTGAATTATTGTGCAATATTTTATTAAAAAAGCAGAAAAGGACATTTAAATTACTTTATTTTTTCAACACAAATCGATCTTGTGCACTTAACGTGGTGACTTACAAATGTTTTAAATTTGAGAGAAAAAGAAAAACGTGCCAATAATCACAAACCCGAAAGATTGCATCGTAAATGATTGTGATTTCTGCGATTGGGTCAGTGTGACCCTTGGAGATCAATATATTCTGCCGTGGACAAAAGAGATCGTCTAATACCAACTTTTTCTGTTCTTAGTATCCTTACTTTTGCATACAATGTTTATAACTTACACATCGCACGCGCAGGCGCCGTAGCAGTCAAATTTCGGGAACTAATCACGTACAGTCTCAACTTTTAATGAACATTTGTATGAGTTATATGTATAACATTTACTGTAGCATAATAACATTTGTGAAATGGAACTAATCTTGCTCAGATTGCTAAATACATGACTTGGTTAGGATTGAATAAATGTAGCACGTAACAGTAAATTTAGTTCCAACTGCGTCGTGCTGGGGCACGACCACAGCACCATTTAGGTCAGCAGCATATGCACTATCGAGTAATGGCTTCGTTTATTTAAACAATGACGTATTAAACTATTTCATTCAGATATTATAAAAGGAAAGACGTAAGCAGCTTCCTATAATATTTTTCATTATATGCGGTTGTTGCTAGCGGCCTCTTACTGGGCCGAACCAAAAGACGTTTCACGTCGAAAAATTAATATAAATTAAAATGACTTGAAAAATATTACCTGAGTGTTCGTCACACGCACATGAGTATGGAATAGGCTATCACATTGTAAGATATGTTATATGAACATTGAGTGAAACATGAATGAATGTTTTACTCAATGTTCATATCTCTGTAATTCTTTTCAAAAAAAAAAAAATCTGAAAAAGGGTTGACCCTAAAGTCCATCCCTAAAATTTCCTGCTAATTTCAACCGCAAAGCTATATTAACGTAGTTTGTTGTGATGTCTATAAGCTCTACAGGCTTAAAAATACGGTTTATATGTTATTTTGAGCTTTTCCAGCTCAAAAGTCTGGTATACATTAAACAAAGTAATTTTTCACACAAATTGTTCGATTTTAAGATGTTTTATGGCTATTAACGTCGTTTTTTCGTCATTCTCTTAGGCGAAAGTTATTTTAAAAAATTTATTTAACGAAATTGGAAAATGATTTGACAATAATTTTTCTCAAACAAATTAACCGTGTCTGATTTGTTTCTATTCTATTGTGTCTATTAGTGATTGATTCAATCGTTGGCGGTTTTAAATAAATGAATTATTGAAATCGATCCGTATGATCATTTGAAAGTTCCCGATAAAAATTGACGTTTCAAAATTTCAAAGTTGTGTTGACAAAAACTTTTTTTTGAAATTTTTAAAATGCCTTAACTTTGGAACACGTTATTCGGTTTCAATGTTCAAGACGGCAATCGACGCAGTTTTTTTAAGCCTAAAAATGTTGTATTAAGAACAAAATCGATAATTCGTAAAGTTTCTAAGTTATTCTAAAAACGCTCGTTTTTTAATTTTTTAAATTTTTTTCGTTCACTATATCTCATGAACGAATCAACCAATTTTGATTTCCAAAACGGCATTCGATGCCATTTTTTTGAGGTTAAGAGCTGATTAGGTTTTGGTATTAGTAATAGGAATTGATCCGTGCAATGGCCAAAAAGTTATTTTCAAAAAAACTCGTTTTTGAATTTTGTTTTTCAGATTTTTTGAAATTTCTCGGAATCTACTGATTCGAACCAGCTTAAACTTACAGGAAGTCTAAGTTCAGTAGAACCACAAGTCTCGTTTCAATCAATCAAACTCACAAACATACACGCACACATCCACACAGACATACGGACACTATCGTAAAAATAGTGAGGGAAGCT
>BGZK01001168.1:0-195986 GCA_005406025.1 Eumeta japonica
CAATTATTTTATTACTGACCAGTGACAACTTCTTTTGTCTTGTGGCTCGTTTCTGGCGTCGTGCTTCGTATTGTTTCCTCGTTCAGTTCGGGGGTGATCGGCAAGGCGGACGCGGCAAGCTGGAAAGTCAAATCACTGAGTTATTGGACAGTTCCAAAACAATAAATAATCTTTTATTTACTAAACATTAAACAAGAATCAAATAAGGACAAGTATTAGTAAAATTAGTTAAAATACAATCAAATATAAGGAAAATAACAACAGAAAGATGTGAAGTTTAAATTACGTTTTATAATACGTTTATTTATTTTTTATTTCAGCAAAAAATATATCACAAAGATCGCTTATTATTATATAAATGGTTTTCGTGCAATAGCAATGTTAAATCATGTTTATCGTTCCACGTGATGATCTCGTGCGTTAAATACACCTTTTAGGGACGATGTAGAAAAGCGACGTTCAGAATTGAGTAGTTCCTCAAAAACTATAAGCGATGACAGGAAAATTTGTAGGGGACTTTGCGGAAATAAAAAACTTCGCATAATTTAAGTTGATTATCCCAACAAAGAAGGAAGGAGCGAACACATCGCTCGTTATATGTAGTTACTTACATACGCGACTTAAGGCAATATAGGATTGATGTATCAGTCTCGAGTTTTTTGTGACAAAATTGTCACAAAATTGAAGTATTGTGACAATTGAATGAAACAAACAAGGAAGTATTTTCCCTATTTGTTTCAATTGAAATATATATTATTAAAAAAATAAGATGTAATAATTGTTAAAACGACTATTAATATAAATAAATGGTATACGTCATAAACCATGATATAGTAACTTTAACACGAGTTAGGTAATCATTATTTGAAGTCCATTGTAAACATAAACATTCTTCTTATACTATTAATTAGGACTATGAAAATAAAATATATAAAATGGTAAATCGAAAAGGTAAATCGACAAATAAACGACCTTCGGTTAATAAGAAAATAAAATGAAAATCCGTTTTTCTTTTATACTTTGCTGTTCATCGAAAAATATAATATTGTACTTACAAGTTAACTTTTTTCACTGAAAAGAGCACCGAATAAGTTTAGATAAACTAACTTTCAAAACTGCTCGTTATCTTGATGTAAAGTATCATACAGACTTATTAATTATAATGTGCTTTTCACTTTACCCAGTGATTAACTCAGTAAAGTGAAATCATATTATTACATATCGTACTTACTAGGATAATAATTTGTGAAATGTAGATTCTTTCTCATACATTTATATTTAATTAGTTCTATGCACTGTTTCTGATTTGACTAACGACTGAAGTACCAAATATATAGTGGAATTAATAAATGTTAATCCCACTAGCATATTTGAAAGGTCGAAGGTAGAAACAAGCAGTGTGTACTCGGAAGCGGACGACAAATGGGTGGATGGTAGGTGTAGGTAAGGCAAAGCCGACCTGATTGTTCTTCTTCCGCCGCGGCGCGCCGTGCGTGCGGCGCGGGCGCACCGCCATCTTGTGCTTGGCCGCCGAGTGGCTCAGAGGAGCTACACCGGTGGGCGGCTCGGACGAGTCTGATGAACGGATAGAAACGATTTGAAAATACTTTGTGCAATTTGCATTCGAGACAATCTAATAAACAATAAATAAATAAAGAAAAAATCAATAAGGTATTGTACAGCTTTTATAGTTATTTCCATACAAAGTAATTTTTTTCGTGCGTACGTATCGTATCGTACTTCAGAAAAACAAGAAAAACATATGAGATTGTCAATAAGACACAAGAAATTAATTGTAATATTAAACAAAAATGACAAATTTTTCTGTCTGCCCTGCTTTGGATTTCTAAATATTGCAAATGCAAATATCAAAGTAATAAAACTATGATATTTGTTACGTTTATAACTATTTTTTATGTCATGGAATTACTAATTGTGACTTTTTAAAGTACAATGTATTAAAACTAGATATTTAGCTAATCTACATAAATTTTATGTACATAAATTTCGATATTCCTCCAGTATTTAACCGAGTACTTGACAACCGCCATTTTACTTAGACCTACATGTAATCATTAAGAGCCCACAAAAATGTGCAGTTCAAATTCTCCCTCATTTTACATATTCAGACCGTTTCGAGCTGCTGTATATGCCAATCTAATAAAACGAGATTATTTACGATAAGCATTTTCGTAAATTTACGTAACGCTAGAAATAGCATAACACAAACATAAAACCTCATAATTGAAAATTCAAATTTTAATGCGAAAAGAGCTTTGGGCATCCAAATATCTGTTTCGACACTAACTTGCTGAAAAGACCCAACTGGTAAGAAATTTTCGAACACTTCCGTCAATGGGACGGAAGTGATCAAGTTTCTTGTCAGTCACTAACAACATTAATTTCTAGATATTCGTACCTACTGTCTACATTTGCGAAATTATTTCATTTATGGAATACTATTTTATTTGTGAAATGTCAATAATTTTAAGAAAATAATTATACAATTGGGTTTGGTTTCATGTAAAGGTAGAAAGGTGCTGCCTAGTCCTTCCAACGCGTTGCCAAAATATTAAGCCTTTACATGTGAATAAATGACATCGAGGACGGTGCATACATGGAGTTTCAATGCAGCGATTATGTATAAATAATGAGATACTTATTCCAATTCTAATGAAAAATAAACTAAAAAATTAATTCACTTTCCTGCCGGCCATCAAACATATATATGTATATAGATTGATGCAATTTGCATAAAGTTAGGGAGGGTTAAATCGTACCGATAAGATTAAATTTAGATATTTATACACATATTTAAAATATCTAGATTTAACGCCCTCTAATTTTCTCGAATTGCATACACCAATCAGACATAAAAGAAAATTAATTAAACTTAAGTACATTATTTTTTAATAAATAAAGTAAAAATGTATGTACGTACGAGCAACACAATATAAAATGATAATAATTTTAAGTTTCTCATTCAAAAACTGGACTTAATGAGTTTTCCGTGACCTTACAGCGTTCAAATTGAAGGTAACACGCCCACCGGCAACAACTAATGCCTCAGCTCGCCAAGTTCAATCTTTGTTAAAATAACCTTTAAAATTATTGTTACAGTAATACCTTCTATATATTACTTCACAGTTTAAGAATATAACAATTTGAGTAATATTTTGGATAAACTTTGGATAGTTCTCCATATCGTGGTAGCATCAACAAAGACGGACATAACGATTTCATTGCACACTCACTGTAGGCGTCGTGCGTGTGGTCGTGGGGGTGCGCGCCGCTGCTGGAGTCGTCGTCCATCTCGGAGGAGCCCACGCTGAGCAGCGACCCGTCCGAGCACGACGACTGCGAGATGCCCGCATGGTGGCGCTGCGGACGACGGACGGATCAGAACGGAGCAGACGACTCAACAACAATTATAATCCTTCGATTTGAAGCTATGAAATTTAATTTAGGATACATCTTAAAAAAAAACTTTGCAAAATCATTGTTATTTTTATCAGTTTGGCTTCTTCACCGATGTTCACGCACTTCAATATCGCCTCGGAACGGCTATTAATAACAAACACAGGGAAAAACGATTTCTGGTACGAGTTACATAGAAAATACGAAGATAGATGTCTTTCCACGAGACAATCGAACCTTGATGTTAGCACTGATGTGCCTGCGCCTGGGCGGCCTCTTGACCGCGTCGCCCGGTGCCTGCGTCATGTACAGCATCATGGTTGCGCGCCGTTCATCACAACACAGCGCGTGCCACGGTTCACTTTTATAGCACTTATCGTTTGTCAAATCGGTTATTAACCGCTGATTATTATACTTCTTTATAAGCATTAATTGTCACGTCACCCGTACACATAATTTAAATGATGCAGTTCACCTGTATCCAGTATATGGATGATCTAATTTTATTAACACGCGCCTATCGTGAAACATTTGAGGTATAAACAAAGTTTATTCAATTATTTAAAAAGTGGACTACATTCGTACCGTTAAGTACTCTGTCTGTCTACTTTTAAACGATCATCATATTCCGCTACCAAACGAAAGCATACAATAAATACTAATTACTCTTCGAAGCACGCCCGCAAATTTCTGATACCCACGTTTTAGAATCGCAGAAAGCGCTTTTTAATCACATATTTCTAATGACCATACATCGAGTAACGCCAAACAAAAAAAAAAATGGAATATGTTCGACTGAGATATTCTTTGTTTCGACAGTGCAACGAAAGTCACGTAATATATGCGTGCGCCGGCGCTAAGTCACCGTCAGCTTTAGTGGTCACTGTATTTACATGTTGATACAAATATTGAAAACAGCATTGTTGCTAGACACTCGAGAAATCATGAAGGACGACAAAATTGCGGTATTGTTTTTTTTTGGTTCGTTTGAAAAATATAGAAAAAAACGGCAAGAGTTGTTTTTGGGCTGTCCCATAATAATATCATAAATTTTTGATCACTAATTCTTTCATGCAGTTTGGCTTAAAGGAAGATTAGGGTCTTTATAATTTTTGCATGCAAGTCTAAAATTAATTATTACGATAAAATCTAACACATTAAAATAATACCCGGGCGTAATAAAAAATCAAGTTTCTAGAATGCTTCATATTTACACAAAAAAAAAACGAGTAAATGGAAGGAATTTTTTTCTGAGACCACACACACGTACGTGCAATTTCGCGGCGGCGGCAATGCCAGCCGCCGAAAAAGACGATCGTGATGGACACATTGACTGCAGACAGACAGACGGACACTGTATTTTAACATTCACAGATTATACATTTTACTACTCGAATTATTAAAAACTGGTCAAGACAGCGACACATCTTTATTGCAATATCAACGAAGAGGTAATTTTATCGAATGCACCGAATAAATGTGAGTCTAGTCATTGCATGCACTTACAATCTAAGTGGCATACAATAATTAGTTGTTTTTTTTCTTGTTGTATGCATTAGATAAAGAAACAATTGATGTGCGTATCGTTGGTTTTTAATTTATGATATTTATCAGTTCCGCACTACAATTAATCTTTAATCGATATAAAATAGGAAAACAACCATGTTTTTATATAATAAGCCGATAAGTTGTGTAACCAAGGCTACTTATTGCCAATTATAATAGTTGTTATCGTAATAGATCCGTAACAGCTCCGCGGGCCGTCGCGTGCGCGATACCGGTGTCCGCCCCATTACGATGGGCGCTCACGGAACGTGACATGAGTCGTCATACATCGCTGTATTTACATCGACCGGACCGTCGGGTACACTAGCGGACCCTCCCTTAAACAGCGACCGCTACACTTTTTTTAATATTTCGCACAGAAAAAAAAAAAATTTTTTTAATCAATTCGATATCTGTTGTCAAAGGGAATGAAAGATTTCTGGGTACCTTTTTTTTTAATCCATGGCCATTTGATTAAACATAGAAAGCTAAGTGAAAATCGACAAGTGATAAATTAAAAATGTTATACTGAATTATTCAAAAATATAGCGAAAAATATATTATTATAAACAGTGTCTTTATATAAATGTTTGTAATGTATATTACTGTATAATATTCGTATATTCGCCGGATGTCCGATGTCTTTGTTCGGACAAATATTAAAAACTACATCTGCCCTCTCATATAAAAGTGACCGCCGCCGACTAGAAAGGCAAAATTTTAATATGGCCCTTCCAGCTAAATTTTGGCCGAAATAATGTGAAAAAAAATTACCATAGTAATTATATAACCTTTATGAAAACAGAGTGTCAACTTTCAAAAGAAAATTCGACACTAGAGCATCATTGATGACATTCTGACGTTTACAAAAACAACTAAGTACATTTATTAATACATACTACGTGAAAATTCGCTTAATAAATCAGTTAGTTTTTCAAAATGCTAAATGTGCAAAGGATACTTCTTAGAAACAGGTAAAGTTGTCAAACATTACCGATATAAAAACTGTGGCGAGATCAGATAGGTAATACAGGCAGACATAAAGTGATAAACAGACTTCGCAAAAAGATAAAACGATAAATAAAGCGATAAAGCCGGCGATGCGATAAGCGATACCGATAGATGTACATCTGACGGCAGCGACTGCGTCGGTGACGCAACCGGTCGGGCGTGTCCCAATTAGTATACAAATTACCAACCTCGCCAGAAATGTACATACGTGTATGATGTGAGCGTATAACGCACTTGTCACGAATTAGCCAATTGGATGAATTGTAGCTGGCAAATGCGAAAACAAAGGTATTTTTTTTTTATACATGAATCGGATCTGAAATGCACAACTTTCGGATAACATCCATGTAATGTGCTCGACTTGTGTACTTGTATTTTTTATACGAAGAAATCTTATCGAGTATACATTAAGGTCGGAGGAAAAAGTTTTTTTGTATTTTATATATAAAATTCAAAATATTTTTTCATCATATTTTATTTAGATTATTTATAATATATATACAATTTTGTTCAACAACTTGTTGCTATTTTGTAGAGAGTGGCATAATCACTGTATAAAGTTTGGGGTTGCTGATCAAAAAACAAGTTTTTTTGACAGTCCTCCCTTGATATTGACCTAATACCACCTAAAGAATTCTGAAGAGACCTGAAGAACAGATGAAAATATGAGGGTGCAAGGTCAGGGTATATGGTGGATGCATCAAACTTCCCAACAAAACTCTCTCAATATTTGTTGATTAATCAAAGATGTGCGTGGTCCAGCGTTATCGTGGTGAAAAAGTACACCCTTTCTGTTGATCAATTCCTGCCGTTTTTTCTCTACTTCTTGCTCGAGTCTCATCAGCTGTTGGCAGTAGAGATCCGAATTGATGGTTCAGCCTAACGCGGCTTGAGTCACATTTTTTTTTGTGATTAAATTTTAATATGTATCTAATTTCTATGTTAGATGAAATTTTTGTGGACTGAAAAACATTAGAAAAATGGCAGGACACTGTTTTTAATTTTTATTTTGCCTTTATAAACAAATCAATCATAAAAATTCAATATAAGATAACTGAAGCTGAAAAAGAAATAATATTTGGAGAATACTTCGCTTCAAGAACACCGAACCATATAAGTTCCAATATTCTATTTATTATGTACAAAATAATATTTATTCAAAATGTTTCAAATTAGACAAATAACTTTAATTTTCGAAACTATAATTCAAAGTTTCAATGAACGAAAAGAAATAACCTTAAGAAAAACTTAAAGACATTTAACCATAAGCCACCATAACTAACCACTTAACCACAATCATACCTAATAACTAACATATACTTGATAGATCACAGCGAAGCTCGACACTGCGCCGGCGCCGTTACCAGTTTGCTTACAAATTCCACAAGCACAGGTCGACAGCTACTCACAGAAGCGTGTGAACGCTAGAAGGCTTTCCAGAACACGTTAGTAAACATATAAGTTGACTTTGTAATCTTGATTGTCTATTTTCTATGTAACTTTTCTTTTCCTTTTCAATTTACATTACAATGCTCTAAATACAACTAACTGTGGTTATAATTAAACATTTGAAATTATTCCTTAAATTTATTCAACTTTGATATCGGTTATTATTTTTTCTTATTTATAGGCGATACCTAAATTCGGACTTACTAATAAACTTAACATGTTTAAGTAGGTAATGATGGCAAATGTACCTTATTGAATAATGCATTAAGGAACGATTATATTTTAATAGATTCAAAAAATATAAAATATACTGACCAGTCTACACAACTGAAGAGAGAGCGTCTGAGGAGTGAAAAATTTTCCACTGTGTTTTTCAGCGCAACGTTTGCAAAAAATAAAAGAGGTTTCAGCCGAATGAATAAATTGGTAAGTGACCGGGAATCGCTTTTAAAGCGGATCACACCATGCGCTGTCAAGTTTTTTAACAGTCCATTAAGTGTCAATCGGCCGTCAACCGATCGGAGATCGCTTGACGCTTTATTATAATTTAACAGGGCACGGTGGAATAGACCCTCGGCCTCTGCTCGACGATCATTTGCCAGCCGTTCTACCATCAGCTGACTTATCAACGCTATCATAAGAGGCAAACGCAATGACACCACAATCGAAAATGGAATATCTCAACGAATGGATTTATATTATTGTGAATGGATTGCGACACTCGGTCAGTAACACTTTGTTGCCGAAGGCTGTATGCCCTCGGCTGCCCTTTGACCCCGACATTCGCCGAGTTTGCGGTGAGACGTCTACGCGGTATGCGGCGGTCGCCAGCTCACCGCATCGCTGGCGTATCGGCTACGGATGCAAGTCTGCGTTCGCATAGTCCGATGGGCGTGATCGGACAACGGGCCGTGCCGCGGCTACGTATGTATTTGGGCGCTTCGCGCTGGTCACCTCGAAACCGTTTCATGCGGGCGTGTTGCCGTGTTCCTAAACGACTACTTGTAAACATCGTCTCTTTGCCGCCGTATGAAGAATAATATTATTCTAATTATAAAAGGATAATTTCTCAGTCCATAGTTTTTAATCGGAAACTTTTTCTGGAAAACGTCCTGAGAAAATGGCCAGAGAAGTTTTTTAATATTTTTTTTAGCGACTCGTATAATCACAAAATTCTAGGAGACTCATGAAAATCAGTTCCATAGCTGTGGCAATGACGTTGAGCTATGACCCGATGTCTACGAGCATGTATGTTTAATGAGTTCAATTTACTGATATTCAGTTTGTTCAACAAGAAATACGTATTAATGAAGTTTTGGTGCTATTGAGCAAATATAAAGAAGATTACATAGAACTTCACTTAAAACAAAAATATTGTCATGTGCCGAATCAAGAATCGATTTCCACGTATTGTTTGCTTTTTAACACCTGCCTAGTGTGAATCGACCGTTAACACGCCAATTACTCATACAAATATATCAAATAACGGCCGATCTACGCTATGGACAGGTCAGCGGGACTCGGTGAAATTGGTTGACGGCGCATAGCGAATTTGTCCCACTGTCCACACACGGACACGGTTGCCGGCATCAGCATCCGTCGTGACTAATTTGGCATTGACACGCAATTAATTGACCACATCCCTGGCTTCATTGCGAACCCACCAACCGTTCCCATGATACTGATCGTAGTGGGCTTCCTAACACAAAGCGATTTAGTTTTAACTGCGTAATGATACCTATCCTTGATAAATAGCGTGCATACGTACAGGAGGATTATTTAATCAGCGTGCACGATCGCCGGGGAGAGGTCCGCGTTGCAACAAGGCTTTAACAGGCTGCTATTCAGAACGATAGTGATATATTTGTCACCTTTAGATAACATCAAGTTTAACTTCCACGCCGACAATTGATTATCATAGTAATATAAACTCACGCCTATTTCCCAAAAGGTTAGGCATAGAATTGATTATCAATTTCATTGAAACGCTACGATGATTCGTGTATGACTTCTCGAATTAAAATCCTGGCCGAAGGATGGTGAAGACTGGTTAAGCTTGAAATTATAAAATTAATATTTTTTTTAGTGATCTGTACTAACAAGTTATCTATCTTAAATTGAAAGTAATGAAAAAAATAGAGACAATATAATTTTTGCATTTATAAAATACGTTCATGAAAAACAGAACATTTTGATGAAATTCCATGCCTGCCCTATGATAGTAAATGTTGTAGGAAAATGCAAGTAAGCAACAGTGTTAAGAAAAACTGATCGAACACAGAAAAAAAGTATCACTTTTAGTTATAATACAACAAAGCTATATAAACAGAAATATCAATGGTTATTATTTAAACCAAGACCTTAAATATATTGATTTGGATCAAAAGTATTGTTGCTGTCTTCACTCAACCAACAAATCATAGATTAAAGGTGTCAATTATCATATAATTCCATGTAAGTATATGTCTACATCACATCACGACTACATCCCGGACGCAGAATAGACCCCCGACGTGTCACCCCACTTCCGTGTCGTCGCTTGCGGTCAAATACGTCCACAGTTTTATATAGATACATATATATATATTTGTTGTCACAATAACAATTGTAGTTTTATTTTCAGTACTATACTATTCAGAAAACTATTTCATTATTGAAAATTTTGTTAAAGATATTTTTTACTAGCGGCGCCCGCGACAAAGTGCGCGTAGCATTTATTTTTAAAAATCAACAAATTTCTCGTTAGCCCTTTTTCATGAAATAAAACCTGTTTGTTGCCCCAAGCTAAGCACGAGTTACCTGTAAAAACCCGATGAAAATAATTCGTCTAGTAATTTTTGACATAATAAGCACGTCCAAGCGGATAGAAAGATAAAGCTTTTAAAAACGGTCATATTATATTCTATTACACCCCCCATGTCACCAGAAATTATTGGCAAATATTCTCAATATACACACACGACGATTGTACAGTTTTATCATATATAAAAGGAGAGCTTAGGTTAGAAATATAATCCATTTATTAAAGTCATCGAAGTAACTTGATAATAATTTCTATAGTGACTTGCCCTAAGCCTTTACGGCGTGACGTAATAATATCTGTCTGCCGCGACCATTTCGCTAAATGCCCACTATTGCCATACACTCAAAATTTTGCATAGACTCTTATACATCATTCGCTGGTATCTGGTGATGCAATTTAGTCATTTTTTTTTTATTTATAATATAAAATAAAAGTGTTTTATATATTTTCTGTGGTATTGTTTCTAAGATATATTATTTGACAGTGAAATTACTTTTTTTTTAATATATCTTACATTAGACAATCACAGATCATAAGCGTTCTATATATGAACAGTAACAACAAAAATCATCACAAAAATTTTAAATGGTTAATCTTTATTGGAAAGTTTCCATTTTGTTATTAATTTTATAAATAAATTATGAGCGATAATTCCAAATCCTAGAGAGAAATTACCTTGATATTACTGACAACATTCCGGTAAAGATGCTGAAATATGGCAGTTGTTATAAGTCCTCTCCTATTGAAAATTAACTAAAATTTGTGGATTTATTATTCCCAGTGGAAATTTAAAATTTCCACTGGGAATAATAAATTCACGTTTGCCTGTTTCGCACTTGGTCGCTTTCAAAGTTTTACAATGAGATAACGTGCTAATCAACATTCCAATAAAACATTTGACGTCCAATCCAAAATCAATAAATCGTCGCTTGTTCTGATAATATATATCGAAAAGGTATATTGTATTAATAATTGCTATTTTATAAATGCAATTCTAGTGCAATTAAGATAATGTTATTTATAGTAGTGACGCAAGTAAATATTAACATTACAAATATAAATATTTTATATGTTTAAGGAATCGATTATTCTAATCGAGACTCAATAAATTACTATCCACAAGAATAAAGCTAATCCATAGGTAACAGAATTTAAGTAAAACTTTGAAGACATTCATTATGAACTAAAGTCATATGAGTTGCCAATTTAATAAATATTTAAACGATCAGTAGTGCATCCGACAAGTTCGAGATAAAGAACAGGCAGACGTACACCATTCGCCTATTTACACGAACCATTATATACACGAGTATTTTCCATCGGCGTTAACGACATACCCTTAAACGTAAAAATGTAAATGGAAAACGCACCCTTTAACACACAGCCACTGCCGCCCTCTGATGATCTCAGTGCTGGGATCTCGGCGCGTTCCGCTTATAAGTGTGTTCATGTAAATTTCATATTCCAACACTGATTCGCTCGCCTATTCCAGAGGTGATGATGCGTTTAGTGTAGGGTGCATAAAAATAAGTATATTCTATAAATTTGGCAAAAATGTTATAGTGAGCACGAGTACAGAAAAAAAAGATGGAAAAACATTTTTTTTTCTTTCGTCCATACAAAAATTATGATTAAGAACTAAGTTTTGTCGATTTAAGATTCTGGAGATTGCTGTTATTCTCTTCAGCGATGCCGCTGTATTTTGTACAACAATGTCAACAAGTTAGTTCGAGTACGGAATGAAAACACAAAACCAATCTAACTACACATAGATGTGAGGCAAAGAGATGTTACATCTCCTGAAACTCTTTATTGCAGGATCGAAAGAGGTTTTCAACCTCCTGAATCAGTAGGGTCACAGCATCAACATCAATGGCGAATACATTTCTTACCTTCGATTCGATGACAATATAATCGTAAACGTGGAATCGCAAAATTACCTCGACGCCATCCTCAAAGACCTCAGTAATGTCTCAAGCACCGTGTCTAAGAATGAAAGTTTTCAAACAGAGCGTATTGCCAGCGATATAATATTTGGATGCCAGATTTGGTTCCTTACTCTTGGTCTCATAAATTAATTCTGAGCTAGTTGACGGGAAGAGCCGCGCTCGAGTTCTTCTGCAATATAAAATTCGAAACAAAAAAACCCACAGAACAACGAGAATAACCATAAATCCAAATTCATAAGCCAACCAGTTAAAGTAGCAATGGTTAAATCACATAGCTCGTAGAACCGAAGGTACAGACATTTTCGTGCATGGTGGCCAGGCATTGGATGTTTCAACGTGCGAAGATCTCCCACTAGGTAAGCCAGCGACCTGGTAAAAGTCCGTAGACTGCAATTCGTTACAAGTATATCGGGACCGGTGTCGTGAAAATCTATAGGGAGGCTTAGGTGCAACAGTGGACGTTTTAACAGTTTCCTTAATATTTCCTACTTTAAAAAATGTACAACACTCAAAATGTTTCAGGGTGTTTTTGAGACTCGCTTTGGAAACGAAATACTCTCGCTTACGACCGCTTTTTCATTTCTCTTATAAATTTACGAATTATCCTCGTACAAAATTACAAAAAACCAAAATGAAAACCGCAACCTAGTAAATATTAAATAAATGCTTTTTAAAGGCGATCGGGCAACACCGATGTCGACATTAAAGGAAAAAAACAATCGAAGCGTGGAAAGTGCGGGGAAAGCGTGGAGACCGGCGCGGGTCGCGACGAACACCGAGCCGGCCGCCCGAGGGCTCACCGCCGGAGGCGCTCTGCGGCTGCAATACGAATAGTTAACTACGGCCGCCGGCGGAAACAGCTTCTTGAACCGCGTAAACTCGTCATTTATGTGTCCTAACGCCGTCTGGTGGGAGGAGAGGTTCAAAAGCAATTCTTCGTTTATAAATAAATTTCTGATCGTTTTCCAGGTTCGATCGGTCGAAATTCACATCGTTTCGAGACGATACAGTACTGCAATGTATGAGCATGTGCTGACATGACCGTGCGAATAAAATACAACACACCGAAGGTTTTAGTGAACGGATTTAGGTAAAGACTATTTAATTTGCCCGCTTCTTGGCAAGCCTCAAATCCTAAGAATTGCAAGTTTAGATTACGAACATTTTTTTGCCGCTTACGACGTAAAAGATTTTTCAAAGCTATATAAATATTAGCGTTGCTTACAAAACAACCGAGATTCAAAGATCGTTTTTAAATATCTTTGTTCCCTACAAAACTACTAAAATTACTGAACGCGTTTAAAAATCGTTGTAGTTTACGCACCGCAAAAATATTTTTGCAAACTCCCGCGGCCATACAAAAAAAAAAACGGAACGGAAGTTGAACTGGGAGTGGAAAATTCACAGACCGCCAGTAGTGAGAACGCATAAAGGAAATAAAAACACATCTAGCTCACTCGAAACAGCTCCGAGCTGTACTAATATTGCGCACGCAAGCGTGCCTTCCTTGCGTATTTCAAGTTCGCATGCGGCCGACAGCGAAACCGGCCGGTGTCACCTCGTCTTTACACTTTCCAGCGCAATTATTTGTCATGGCAACACCGCTAATTGTCAGCTTTTTTAGAAAACAACATTACAGACCGTCGCCTCGGCACGTGAGACTCGAACGTTGTGCGACTATTTTTATACCGTGCGTACGGATAACTGAAGTTAGACATCTTATTAAAAATAAACATCAGATTATATCAACACTTTAGCGAGCGAAAAGAATAAATAAGCCAGTGTCTTTGTCTCTGGACACATTAAAGACTTTGATTTGAAACTGGAGATACTCGTTGAATCCTTTTAAAAAAATAAGCTCTAAACACCAGAAATATGCAGCCATACCACCAGCCGTCACTACGTTGCTTCGGCAATTAGATACAAACGTAACATATAAAGATACTCGTGTTGTGGTTAATAAAAATTTATAATAATACGCAACTTATTTGTTTCGAGCAACGGATATTATCTATATTGTCCGTCAGAACATTATTCGAAATGATAAAATTATTCATATCGTTAGTGTAAAAAAATAGGCCATTACGACAATCAGATAAGAGGAAAATCGGTATGGAACCAAACCGCTCTTTTGTTACGCCGAGCTTAACAATCAGGGGGCGCTCGCGCCGTACGGAAGCGCTTCCGCCGCTATCCGATTTACGCAATGCACTATAATACATCGCGTCTAACAATTTGTTGCTGTTCTGCAATAACATTTTGTTTATGCAGTTAAACGAAACGTACACTGCGTTCCGATTGTGGGGGATATCATAGAAATAGAAATCGTGTTTATTTTTATTTTATTTAAAATGAAACTGGAGAATGCATTAATTATTACATAATAATAATTACTAAATAAGTAAACAACGTAATTAACTCAATGTTAATCTCTCTAAGAATCTTTTAAGTCATGCGATTAGAAAAATTATATCGACACAAATAAGAAAATCATTCGGAAACATATTCGAGACACATTACACTTTCTTCCATTATGAAAAACATTAATTTTCGAATAGGATTTCAAAAAGTTCAATTTTAGCCGAATTTGAAAGTTTAATCATCAAAAGTTTGAATGATTTGAAACATTTTGCATTTCGTTTATCTATCTCTATTCAAAAACAGTAATTCAATAAATGTGTCTGATTGAAATTTGAGGTTTCGAATTAAAACCTTAATTCCTATTGATACTATAAAATACGAGTATTCACCTATCACTGGTCGGCTGCAGGTTAAAATCGAAGGCTGAGTCAGAGGCCGATGAGATCAGAGGCCGTGACATTACGGACTCGGAGAGGCGCGCTTCCTAGCTCGTCTTGACGCTTAGGAGACGTCCGCGTCTCAATTACGTAAACCGATTTGGATCCATGCGACTGGAAGCCCTACGAGCACTGGTCGCTAGTAGTGCGTGTGCGCGTAGGAAGGACGAATGAAGGAGGAAGTACCCGGAATTAAATTTCCTAAGCCCCGTCCGCATTTCGTGAGAAGCGGCTGAAGAATATTCGCATTTTTTGTTGATTGACGTGAGTGCTTACATCAACAAAAAATAGCTTAAAATAATCTAACGCCTTTATTAACAAACGTCACTCATATGATGCGCCATCTCAAGAAGTAACATGGGAGCGAGACATATATTGTTTTCCAAAGCGAAACATAACTGTCTTGCTTTTGGACTCTCAAGATGAGCACTTAAATGCGCTTTATTAATACGGGCCTAAAATCCTAAAAGTAAAATCGTGTTGATTCATTTCTTTTTATAATTACGCATTTCCTAAAACTAACACAAGAGCGAAATCTATTTAAATTCAAAGCAAAATAACAAGAAATACGAAGCAATCATAGCCATTGCATGTAGTATTTATTATGTGGAAATTGTTATTGTATAATTTTAAACTATATGCTTATATAAACCAGTAGGTACATACAAACAAGTAGAAAAATACAAATATATATAAAGGGAAATGATTCTGTTTTTATTTACCATATATGCCTTAACATAAATAATAAGATCCTTTTATATGCGTAGTGGAAATTTTTGTTTTCTGTTAATTTGTACATGATTTTTATGTTACTGAATAAATGTGAAGAATATTTTAAGACCATTATTTAAGTATATTATTCTGTCAAAACACATCGTGTTTCGGGGCTGACGCACCGTAACTGACCCATGTGTGAAAACTTTCTATTGTAAGAAAACAAACGCTATCTAAAAAGATGTAAAACACCTCTATAGAAGAAGGCTATTCATGAAACAAAACCTAATAAGCGAAACGATATTTAGCCGAGATGCATCTAGCGCACACGGCGCCCGACGCAGCAGAGCCCGCGCCGAGTGACGTCACGCCAATAGGGCACCGGAGAGCGATGTCGCCGTCTGTTTCGATGGACTTCGCCTACCGCCCTCGTCGCGGGCGCGCCGGCCGGCGAATCTGTCAGTTTCGATCGTCTTCTGGTGATGTGAACACGAGGCGAGTGGTATTATCGATGGAAAGGCGTATTGATTTCCATCTTTATCGCGCCCTATACGAACGTCTACGCGACATGAAACTTGACGCCTTTGAGAAGATAGCACCTTTGGAAAAAGACTGCGGCAATGGAGCCTAGACGTCAAACAAAGTCAATTTCGACATTGATTTTCCGGATCTAGCTATGATTAGATTGAAGATTGTATTAAACAGGATTATTATAGTAGAATTTTGAAATACACTCGGACAGACATAATGATTTTGTGAAATAAATAATCTTGTGCAGAAATATTTGATTTAAGTATTTATTTTGTTAATAAAGTAACTAGTTGGGCGACCGAGCTTTGCTCGGATTATTTTTTGGATACACTAAGTGTATAAAACACTTAATATACCAAGTTGTAAAACTAATGTCATTTCATTTCGCTGATTAAAAAACAGTCCATTATCACCAGTAAAATATCAAGTGTCGTAATATTAAAATTATAAAATATGGTTGTCTGAGGCGATTTTAATGTTTCCAAAATATTTTTTTAATGATTTCTGTGCAATTTGTAATATTCGACATATTTTACTACTTACTTAGTGCTTCTAATGAGATCGTATTAAGATCTAATTGAGATCGTAGTTTTATCTTTTAACACAAGATGGCACTCGTTTACCATTGAATGGACCACAACTGACGACTGACACATTTTCAAATTAATATTCCAAAAACAACCATGAAAATAAAAAAACTAATATTGTGGTTATTTTTGATAAAATTAATTTTAAAAAAACAACCGGGAAGTGGATCAAATTTAACTTGCAAGATAAAAATGCTTGTCATAATAATAAAAATTAAAAAGCGTGATAAAAAAAAAAGAAATTAAAAAAAAATCAAGATGCACTCCAGGCTCGAACTCGGGATCTTCTGCGCAGAAAGCATACGTGATAGCCGCTGCTTCACGGCAACTGTAAAGGCTATGGCGAAATATCTGTATATTTAGTAAGTAAGCATTCATATCCTGGTTTTTAATTTTTTTCTTGGAAAATCGCGTTTTCTCGGGAAAAACACCTATGTAGATAAATTTGAAACACTAAACTTTATCTAAATACAAATTTTTCATGAAAATCGTTAGAGCCGTTTCCGAGATAGCTGGTATATATAAACAAACAAATATACAAGAATTGCTCGTTTAAAGGTATTAGATAGATATTATAATGCGTGTACGTGCGTACATGTATTTATAATCTTGAAAACATTGTTACGATATATATATATATATATATATATATATATATATATATATATATATATATCATTATTGCAGTTCGAAGTTTGTGATAGGAAAATAAAGAAACAACAAAAAAACTAGTAGGTGTTAGTTTTGTATTCAATTTTACTGTAACACGACAATGTACTACCTAACTACTAGAACGTTTTTTACTAATCGCCCTTCACTTGTTAACGCACTGATCGCCAATAAAATTTTATTGTCTCCCAATCTTCAAACCTCGTATTCCGAGTTACGGGTTCCATGATCATCCATAAATGTAAACAAGGTCATGAATACATTATCTTTAATTACAAAAAAAAAATCGTAAACATGTCACGTTTGACAATATATCCGGTAATTTTTAGAATATTTAAACCAATCAAAATTTACAGATAACAACCACGTGTACATATTTCGAGGTAAACAAACTCGCTCCTATTCTGTTTTTTTTTATTCAGTTATTTTATTATTCTATTTATGAGAATAGCTCGTAACAAAGTAAATATATATTTCATAATCACATGCACCCTTTTATTATTAAGTTTGTCGGTTGCTGTTGTTTGCTATTCATTGTTCTTGCGTTTTCTGGTCAAGATTGATAACGGCAATTTTGTAATTTCTACAGCTACTTACCTATAAATTAGCCCTAATGCAGATCTGAACTCTTCGAGCTGCTTTCGTCACGGTCAGTTGTCTATACACATATATTAATTTTGTTAAAATTGTATTGTAAAATACCGCCTTGTGCATAAATCCAAGCTAGCGTTTATTCGTAATTCATCATAGCCTTGTGACCGAGTTATTTATCATTCAAGGAGGCTTGTGGTCAAATAACCTTATTCTGCTTGGGGGTCCATTCTAAGAAACATAAATTATATTTCCTCACCGTCCCCGTAAATTATTCTACACCGCCAAGTCTAATGCTTCATTAAAGTGTGGCCCCCTGATAATGTAAACAAAGCCAGTATATATAAACATGTATTTGCTACACCGGCAACTGAGAAGCAAACTGCGATCAAACGTTTACACCCTTTCCTTGTCGTTTTCCTTATGCATAAGTTTTGACGTCTCTACGTCGCTTCTTCGACGCACAAACAATGGAATAGACAAGCACGATCTCTTATTAGTAAAATCGATAAGAATTGAAAATCCAACATAGTAAGACAATTAAAATGAAAAGAAAAAACTACGAACATAAATTTTTGGCTGCGAATAAAAACATTATAAGTAAAATCAAACTTTTCATCATAAAACATTAAAGCGAATTCAAACACAAAACAATGAAAATACCAAAATTGTTTTGGACAGCAAATCGGAATAACGTGGCAGTTTCAAAAACATTACACATTTTACGCTCAAGTTAACAAATGTCAATAGATCAATCAATAATATTCAAACACGTTTAAAATTAATATTCAAAGTGGTAAATTAAAATTCTATTTTGGGAACTTACTTCTAATCTTATACTCTACTTATTGGACAGAACGTTGAATAAAAAGAAATCGTATTAATCCCTACCATTCCATGAGCGCGGGTGGCTCAGACCGCTCGAGAGCGTAGGGTTCGAACAAAACGGTACAGAGTTCGAGCCTGGTTCGAGTCGGATTCACTAATAAGATTTTTAAGTCAAATCAAGTCGCTCGTCCCGTGCCGCAGGTTAAGCAATCGGTTCCGGACACTATCGTCGCGCTGGCGACGACGGCTGTTACCAGCCCCTGATCCTCATCGGGCCGGCGCGGTGGGCTTAAAGCCGAAGCTCCTCGATTTGGAATAAACACATCCTGATGGGACATACCTCAGCAGATGAATGAACAACGTCCGACAAAACCGCAATTTCTATAATACGTATACAGAATAGAGAATCGTAGTTATATCAGACCGCAGTTAACAAGATCTTATCATATGATATTACATGCGCGTCTGACGAACACGCGAGCCTGTCGTGTATAACCGCGGATTAAATCCGACAGATAATGAGCTCTTATTGTTATGAAATAAAAATACACCACAACGCCTGTCAATTGGCCATTTCTGTAGTAGTCGGTATGAATCTCGTGGCGCCAATTCGAATTTCCACAGACGTCAGTGATGTTAGTAAAAAAATGAAAAAATAATGAAAAAATAATCGTAACAATACTAGCCGTATTAGTAATAAAATATTGATTATTGTCTTTGACTGACAACTAAATTAAAATTAGATAAATGAGGGTTCAGTGAAAGAATTTTTTTTTCGTTTTAAATATGTAAAAAGATAAATAATTAGAGAGAAATTCAAATATTTAACCGATTTTATATGATTGTTATTATAATTATTATGCAACTTCCTTTGCAATAATAGAATTATTATTATACACTTTTGCTATCAATAGATTATGGTAGATAAAATAAGAAATACATATTTTACATTCGATATAATGTGAGAGTATCAGAACGGAAAAACGTGACGGACAAATATGATAAGCAAGGATAAATCTTTTTAATACCGTACTAAATTTGTTTTTTTTTTTATTATTCTACCGGACCAAATCTTTACATACCTAAAGAAGTTTCACTTCGATAACAATTCAAGTTGGTGAAGCTCCTTACCTTTGAGGACCATAGAGCTATGATAGTTGTGGAGAAAGAGAAAGTTTTAGCGACGTCCGGTCTATGCTGCAGAAGAGGAAAGAAATCGACCGAACCGCGACATACGACACGACAGACCGGACACTTGTAACATTCATATAACAGCATTAGTCTTGTCGCACTCACCTTGTACAATAATCGGCCGTAACGTGTCGCCGAAATTAACAACGGGCCGGCCGCACCTCCTAACTGCGACAAGTCACGCCCGATCGATCTATAACCGGATCGTTTATTGCAAATTACTAAATTACTTGTTATTTAATAACTTGGTCGATTCGTCGACGTTTTTTTTTTTGAATAGACACACACACGAGGTAGTGTGCACACCTCGAATCGTGCACGTTGCAAACGTAAAATTTTGGCAACTAAGGAGGCCAGGTCGCCGACACGAATAATTTCTTATCACGCACGTCGAGAAGCCGTTCGGATGTGTCTGATTTCCTTTCTATACGAAAAAAACTAGATTTTTTTTTATCGGTTGTCTACCTACGCACGCGCTTGTACAACCAACGTTTCACCGCCGGAAACGGTATGTATTTCGTTTAAGAATACGATATAGCACGTAGCCCTCACGGACTGGCCGTATACGCCTTTTTAGGGTTCGTACCCATAGGTTATCAACGGGACCCTATTACTAAGACCATGCTGTCTTTCCGTCCGTCTGTCACGGGGCTCTATGAACCATAATAGTTAGACACTTAAACTTTTTACCGATTATGTATTACTGTGGTCGCTATAACAACAAATACTGAAAATAAAAAATAAAGTTGAAAATCAAAGGGGCGTCATCGTACAAGAAACATGTTAACGTGATAAGGTCTTATAAATCGATGAACGCCGGCTGCACGCACGAAAAAGCATGACTCATTGTCGCGTTCCGCCTGAGTCGAGAGTGCGAGCGAGAGCGCGGAAAAAGCAATCTCTCTCTTCCACTCCATCGGCCGATGCGTCCGAGTAGAAGAGAGACAGCGGCCGCACACAACCTACACGTGAACTGTTTTGTCAACTGTTTATAAAGCAAAGTGAAAAGTTAATGTGGTTTCCATTGTTTATTACAACAACAATTGCGCCAAGTGATAATAATTCAATTCATAAAAGTATGCAATTTTTCATCAATGTTTTCTTTTGACGTTATCACGTAAAATTATGGCTCGTAAACCGACTTTACAGACAACTAATTTCATTTTCAGCGTTTTTAACTCGATCTTTATAATGGTATTAACTAGATACTTGAAATTTTCACATAATATATAGCTATAGCTATTGCTATATATTCTGTGCTATAGCCACTATAGTAAATAATAAAACAAATAATAAAAGTAAAATAAAGTTAAAAATATTAAAGGGAGTTCCCATACAGAGAAACGTGTTTTTTCGGCTTTTGTAGCTCTGCCTTTATAATAGCTTTACGCTATTTTTAAAATATTGTACGGAGGTATGAAACCCTTTATGTACGAGCCCGACTCGCACTTGACCGGTTTTTAGGCCTTAACGTGACACTTTTTTTTTCTTTGAAGATTACGGTGCAAGTATTTCGACATGCGAGAGTCATAATGATGTTTTCATCCACCACTAAAACGATCGACAATAATATAACCACAATATAATACGTATATATATTAATCTAAATAGATTTCGAAAGAGGACCTAGCGGTGTGAGCCAATAGAGCTGAAAGTCGTATCATCTACTCTGTACGATAATATCTATTGACGCTACTTTCGTCATCTTCATGCCTATAGTCGGCGTATTTAAGCTTTGACTGTACTTCGTGCCAAGTTTTCCTCCTCCGACCGCCGAGGCACACCCTTCCGTAATCTTTCTTCTACACATCGAGGGACTTAGAATCGGAACCCTCCTCCGTACTGATCCGACGACTTGACGAGTTCCCTGCGAGGCACGGCGCGTATGATCCGACCTGACTCAAGAACCCATTCGCCCGTGGCCGGATTCGAAGCCGGTTAGCCTTTCGACTCTGAGGCTCTGCTCTCATCTTAACGACTGAGCCGCCACCGCCGATCGTTCGATGGCCGTCAAAGAGGTGTACGTGCCATAGGTATGAGAAATTCTGTAAGATTTACATCCATGTCCGACATATGTCCGACACGTATGTCCCGTTTTAATTTTATTTGCTTCTTGTAGGATATCATTCTATTAATTATTATACATATATTATATTATATTATTTCAATTTACAGTCGACAATAATACGAATACCTTTAGTAATTGTACGTCACCATTATTATGTAGGCTTTACATCTGAAATGCGATATATTATCGAAGACCGAATGTGCATATCCTAATCGTACGGTTGGAATTGTGAACAGACAAAAGTAAACGGGAAATCCTACCCACATCGAGCGGTTCCCTGAGCAGAAATCGTAAACACAACGCGCATCACGAGAACGGACTTATATGAGCAGTAACGGTCGGGCGCGTTACGTCGAGGCTATCCTAAAAAGGCATTGTTTGTCATCGACATTGAAACGGCGGGTTGCATAATTAGCGATCGGCCGTGGGCGGCCGCCCGCGCCCAGCGCCATCTCGGCGGCGCGCGGCGCGACTTTCGGAGGTGCCTTGTATGGCGCATATGATGTTTTTAACTGCATTTTGTTTGATGGTTTTCATTTTTCAAGCCCTAATCGGAGCCGTGCAATTTAGAAAAAAATCAGACATTCCAAAAGAAAACGAAATCATCCGAGACGAAATTGAAATAAGAGAAACGCTGAATAGGCGTAATGTATTTCGTTCAATTAGAAACGAAACTGATCACTACCACATCGTTCACCAGCTCCAGGAACTCAAGAGAACGTTCCGGAACACTTGTATGGTGTATGAGCTGATAGATCTTCGAAGTGTAAATTTGAAGCACGTAGCGTACTTAATTTGGCAACGAGAAAACCCGGAAGACGACGAAGCAAAACCAATGCACCTCCGTTCGAACGGTCCGGTTAAGGAATCAAATTGATTCGCGCCCGTGAAAATCTCGCATGATGTACGACGAACACTGAAACGTTTGATAGATTCGCGCGGTAACGTCGTAAGAACATCAAGTAAGTCAGGTGGTGTGCAGTCGGGGAAAGAGTGTTGCTTCATGAAAAATTTCTCATGCCTTTAATTATCGGCAATAATGCGACAATGAAAAAAAAGCTAAAACGCTAACGCAAACGATTAATGGATTATTTACGAGATTCGAAATGGCCACGCGGACGCGATACGTTTTTTTGTGGGCGAGGCGCTTGCGTCAGATATTGCAGATCTTTTGAGAAATCGCACCGGATCCTGTTAAGGGCGAAAACTGATTAAGACATTGTTTAAACAAAAAATATACTAAAAAGCATACAGCCGATTGTTTATTCCCTATAGTATATATAACATACGAGCAAAACATGTATACAGTATACAAGTAGCACTAACTATTATTGTCCAGTACAAAGAACAGGAGAACAAATTTAATACATATGTAAAAAACCGGTCAAGCGCATGTTGAGCTACGCACAGTGTAGGATTCCGCAGCTACTGTCACAATATGCGGGCTTCGAAGGCAGCTTTTTTTGTCTAATACTATGAAATAGGTTCATATATGAACCTATTGATTTAGTTCACAGTTTAAAATCTAATAACGTCTATAAACGGGGCCACATAGGATGGGTAGTAATGATTGATGATATGATTTTATATTCCCATAATTTCACATGGCATATAAACATGTATTTACCACCTGTTTTACACATCCAACAACGTCATCAAATGACTCGGGGTCATAAGAGACATACTTATTACAAGTACTCAAACATTATTCAAAAACTAGTCATTTTATATAGTACATACATTTTATCACTATTAAGTGATTACTAAAATGCATTACTATTTTAATCTATTTACCTAAATACATAATTATGTACTAAATTTTAAAGGCGTTAAAACACAATTGAAACACCTATACTACAGTATCAAAATATAAAAGTACGACGTGAAAAAATGCACCAGCAAAAGAGCGTATCTTCAAAACACTTACGTGCTTTTGTTAAGAAGCGCAATTTTGTCGTACAATCTGATCATATGGGTAATAATTTTCGTTGAAAGTATTTTATTAAGCGTTACTTTTGTAATTATTTTTCAAATTTTTTTGTCATACGGTTTGAAAAATAAAGGGGAGGGGGCACACAATTTATGCTAATTTTGGAGCAATTATTTCCGAAAATATTCACACTACCAAAAAAAAATTGCTTAGAAACCTTAAAATGTTTTTGTGCCACATGTCGATGATTGCTGAAAATATTTATTTTTTACGTATGAAGTGCCGCACCTAGAAATAGTTACTTTTTTATATCACTACCAAACCAAGTAGCGGCTTATACAAAACACCTATACTCCAAATTTCATCAATACACGGCTTGTAGTTTTTAGTAAAATGCCTGTGACATACGGCCAAGACGAAATTATAAGGATTTCTATTTTTGCCGTTTTGGCAACGCAACTCTATGAAGTGTCTTATCTAACGAACCAAAATTTCATAATTTGTAACAATTTGAACAAAACGAAGCCTTCTTTTTAATTCACACTAGGTATCTGAATCCTCCCATCGAATATCACATACCTACGGTTCAGTCATTACGGCGGTACTTAGACAGAAATTGTGAGTGTGGTTAACTTAAAATAACTTTTAATTGCGACTTTGTTCGATAATAAAGTTCCACGTAAGACACGAACAGTCAATCATCGATTAAAACGGGAAACAATGGAAACACACGGAAATAACGCGACGCGGAGCGGGAGGCGGCGCGCGGGGGGCGGGGCGACTTTCCACTGCCATTGGTAACAATTCAGTTAAGAAAAGAAAAAAGTCGATTCGTACAAATTTAAATACGCGTCAACATTGCCTCACTCGTTAGAGAATTGTTCTTTTAAATTTTTCAAATTATTCTTTCGAAGGTACCTGTAGACTTCTTGCAATTTAGAATAATTAGAAAAATAACTATTTTAAATTGCAAGACTGCAATAACAGTGACACAATGATTGATATACATATATGTTTCAATTTTATAATATTTTAAAAGATTTTTTTTTCAAGTATTTAATTGCAAAATTTTTAAGTAAAGTACTTTATGAAGCAATTCAACTAAAATTTTAATTTTCTAATCGACATAGTTTTTTTTATATATTTAAATTTCGTTTTTCATATAATTTTGATTTAGTTGACCATTTTATAATTTTTCACATTATCCTACTAAATTATAACTCAATCGAAATGCATATTTATATAAATACCGAATTTCAGTCTTTCACACAACTTGCTTAGAATCAATCAAAAATAATAAATTTTTTTCACAATTTTTCTTCGCACCAAACGTCACACACACTGTATCCGTTTGAAGGCGCGCACGACGTCGCCGGATCGCGGACGACCAGCCCGCGCGGCGCTCGGCGTCGGCACTGGCCGCGGGGCGCGGGCCCCAGGCGGCGCCGTGTGAAGTCGTAAACCTTATCGATTACGCCGGCCGCACGAGAGAAAGTCCACGTGACTTTGATGACATTGACGTCCGTGACCATGATCGATTGGAATATTTCACATCTACCCGATGACGCGTTCCTACATTTTACGGTGCTGTCCGGCGACATCGGCGGACGTGAACTCTAACAGCGAGCCGACAGCCGCTTGCAGCGCCGTGTACGTAACGCGAGGGCCGTCGCTTGGTCGTTGATGTGCCACAGTCCGGGCCTTTCGACTGGCGAAGAAAGAGCCAGCCCCGAGACCGCAGTTCAATAATGCCGACCGACATGCTCAGCGTGGTAGATGGTCAACATCTTCCTAAGAGAGACCTGGCGTGCAGCCGTGGGCCGTTACGAAGTGGTGAAATATTCACCTGTGAATGACTGGAGTTTATTATCACGGCGTGTTTAAAAGTCGAAACGATCTTTGAGAATTTATAGAATAAAATTAATGCATTCAAAATAAATTAGTAAATTGTGCGGTGTTTATTTTTTTAGAAGGAAATTTCTTAATGCAGCTTACGATAGGAGTTGACTGGTGGAAATCGTCACGAAAAAGCGTTACGCCCCTTTCATGCGACTCTCTCTCCCTCTCCCGCCCCTCGCCCTTACCCTCCCGTTATAAAGATCGCCTCATTATCTATTGCCAACGGTTGACGGGCGGTAAATTGGTTGTTAAAAATAATAAATAGTGTTCCTCTTATACAATGAGTGGTTCGTTGTTGAGCAAAGTGACAATAATTCGAAGCAAAGAAAGAAAATTTGATTTCTTTTTTAAATTAAAAACGTCGGAAGGTGAATAATTGCTTTCGGTGTCACCATCATAACAATAACGGAGCTACCGATCAAATAATTTTTTAAATTAAAAATATTTTTTGAAATATTTTTGGAGTCATTGAAGAAAATGAAATGTAATTTTAAATCTGTTCAGTTAAATGTTTTCTAGAAACATAAAAAATGCAGAATTTTGAACAAAACAATTTTTCACTTAAACTCTTACGCTCAATTTTATTATTTCGCGCCGTTATAATTTCTCATATCTTGTATTATTATGAATGATGCCACTACGATTATTAATGATATTTCTTATAATCGCATATTTCGATTCATAGTAATATTTTCGGAACAATGACCTCAATATTATTTCATCTCTATTTGTATATGTATTTCAAAATTGTATTTTAAATATAAACAAATTTTACTATAATTACTGCAAATCCTCCAATCTATTAGTACATGCACCACTCTCACTACATGTGGTTGATTCCATTCTAACTGTGATTTTTAATGTCCTGTATTGTTTGCTCCCACTGGTCATTAATCAATAATTTATTAATGAAATCTTTGTGTTAATTGGATAATTATAAACATATCTCAACATTATTTTTATATAATATAACTTGCAATTCAGAGAAAACTTTTATTATATCACTTAAATGTCAGTACCGTATCATGTCCGCTTCTAGAATTTACCTGTAAATTGTGTGTTTTTTTTTGTCACAATAAATAATTTAAACTAATTATCTCATAAATTCTAATGTTTATGATGAAACTGACAAAAAATTACACACTTTTTCTTCAATGTATCAAGTTAACATTGAATTCCAGTTCAATAACTCTTGGATAAGAATGGAATGGAATCACCATGAACCATATTATCACCAGCGTACAGTACAGTACATAATGTTTAAATTTCCTATAACAAATTAGGACCAATTTCAGTCTTACTACAATTTTATTTCTTGTCTTTATCGCTATCGCATCACTAGTTTTAGCGTCGTGCTGCGTCGCCCCCGCTGCTCGCCCCGTCCGACCACCTCGCGCATTGCATACGCATTTCCAGATAGTCAATGGGTTTCGTAGCTATCAGTGTGGCATATGTAAAAAAAAAAAACAGTCTTACAATCTGCACTAAATATTTGGAGTCGGGTTTTGTGCGGCTCCATCGTCCGACAATCTTTTTTTTGTTTCAAAGGACTCGAGCCTTGCACCCTCCACGACGGCGGAGGTCACGACGTTCGGGACAGACCGGTTAACCGCTTAACATGCTCTCAGAAGCACGAAGCGAGCGGTTTAACTGTACCAAGTTAAAAACACATCGTCCAATTCGTACATGGTAGAATCGAACCTAATGTCTGTCGGCTCTGCGACGACGCCCTCCGTCGCAGAGCCGCCGCCGAAAGTCTTATTTCAGGTAGAGGTGCAATGACTGACTATACTTGCCTACTAGCGTATAAATATAGACGGTCCGACCGCGCGGTCGGATCTTAATACGGATTCCGCTACTTTGTATTCGCGGCAGTCGATTACAACGGACTCTTTCTTTATTGCAGGAACATTTTTAAAATGCGTAAGTCATCGCGATCCGCGCCGCCTGACCGCACTCGAGCGTCGGGTGCATTGCGACCCTGCCAAAGGTGAATTCAACGCAATGCCCGATGACAAGATTGGGATAGAAGAAGTAGGAGTCAGGGACGAGAATCGAATTTTTATACGACTCTTACGATGTTGCTGTGCAGAGCGTGAGTCTCACCTGACACGGACGCATGGCCGATATACCCCCCTACTGATCCAATACATGTCCTTGAAGATTACGATTAACTATTCCTGCGTATATTACATATTCCTGTAACGTTTTCCTGCACAGTTATTAGGAGCGATAATTAATGTTCAGTCTACGGTAAAACGCACGAAGCTCTGCCGCTGTAAAGTTAATCACGAAAGCGTCGCAATGGCGTAAAACAGGAACGCGGGGGAGAAGAAGGAAGGGTCGGGAAGCGTTGTACCTGCGCATCGTACCATTCGCATGCAATTCGGAGCGATAAAATTTGGTGCGTAGTCCTGTACGCAAGGGCTGAAGAAACACTCGAAATCTATTACTACGCTATCACTGCTACGTGACGTAATGCTGGTTTTTAGGGTTTCATATGTAGGAATGAAAAAACACAGAACCCTTATAGTATGACGATCAGACACTCGTCTGTCACAGACAATTTTCTACGTACCTACCAGACCGATTAAGTTGAAATTTGGTACACACATGACCTTCTGTGACCCAAATACTGATACGTAACATAAATAATTGAATTTGAATATAGAGGTCACTGGTTACTTTAGGAGCGCAGAAAAAAAAAGTTTCGAAAATCGTACCGTGTAACACATCAAATGGCAAGGTTTGCCTGTGATGGTTCCAAATACACATATATTTCTTTTATAATAATGATATAAATCGTTTGAAGTTATTTGAGAAACGACGAAGGGTAACCATTTGCCCCCTTATCTTTGAAAATACAGTGTCCGAAATTAAAAGAAATTGCAAGAAATAGTGTTTATCTTATAGATTGCAGGAAACCCATAAGAAATCCATAGTTTTTAAATAAAATGGTAAACCTTTTGATTTGATGCCAAACTTACATTTGCAGTTCTCTTAGTATAGCCACACAAATAAATTTTGGCCCTGAAAAACATCGTGGATAACATATTCATCGTGCGGAACCCACTTCGCGCAATTTAACATCGCACTCGTCCGACTTTTATTTTTTTTTTCTACTTCAAAACAGATTAATCGCTAAGGCTGGCATCGCAAAAAAAATCGCATAACGAACGATTAAAAATTTTATCCACATAAAAACAAGGCGCGGAGCTCGCGTGCGCTAAGTACATCGCATTCGCGCTAATTGGTCTATGAAACCTGCTGCGTCGAGACGTGTGCGCCGTTTTTTTCTTTTCTTTTCCTTTTTCTATATCTTCTATTATCCGCGGCCATTACAATTTTTGAAATTTTAGAACTGACACATTGTACGTGTAACAAAAAGCCCGCGAAAACGGACCGGCTCCAGGCGAAGTTAAATTAAACAGCACGTTTACAAAATGATCTCCTATCGAGCCGGATAATAAAGTACGCCTATGAAAGATTCTAATACCACGTTGACCGGCCAAATTAGATGTGTACTTATATACATTACAGAATATGAGAAAGAATGTCTGTTTTAACGTCCGTCCTTCGATCACACTCGAACGGTCCTAGAATACGATATAATATCATTCATTTTATAAAAAAATATTATTAATCACGTTGTGGAAATACCGGGCAATGATAATTGGATATGGCCGGCGAATTTGAATAATAAAATAAAATAACAAAATTTTATTGACGCCTGGCGAAGCGGGCGGATAACTGCTAATATATAATACACAGCAAATAGAACAAACGTTTGTAGAGTTTAATGCAACAAGTGTTTTTCCCAATCTTTTGCTTTTGAGTTGATAAATTTTATTTTATTGAGCGTTTTGAAGTTAACAAACAGGACAGGAAACTATTAATTTCTTTCTTTGATAGCGTTTTAGAGGAGCACATGAGCTTGCGGGGAACCACAGTGGGTGGTCATCACTGCCCACAGACATTCACGACACCGGAGGAGTCACCGTTGCCGGCTTCTTAGATAAGAATACGATATCTGATGGATAGGGGATTGATGGAGGAGAGTGATATGATGGACGAAGGAGTGGGTGGAGTGAAGGGAATTTTGGATTTCCGTTACAATTTTGAAATATCTCATACGTTGACTCACTGCTCGCTTCTGATTCTCCGGCCGGTCTCCATAAGGGAGAAAACCCTATTTGACCTCACCTTTGGTGAGGAAAATTTCGTGGATTACTTTGTGATTATAAAGAAAAAATAGACGATCTTAACACGAGTTTTGTTTCAAAAGTGCTTTGAAACGATCGGCTGCCAAAATAACGGACAGGATAAAATTAAGTTCAAATGTACTAAGATTAAAAGCTGTAATTAGGAATTGACCGCCCACGTGGACCTTTGCCCTCCACATTCTCACTGCTGTAGTTATCTTTGGGCACTAGTAGCCGCTAATGAGCGTTGGTGACACCTTTACTACAGTTTTATTATTACACTGTGTTGTTAAATCAACAACAACGCGCGGGGCTGAATGCATAACATGCTCTTAAATGCAAGGAATGTGTTGTTTTAATGTGATCTAAGTCAACAATACATGTTTCGATTAGCACGCAGTCAGGATCTGAACCCAGTACACTCCTGTTTGAAAACGATTCATACATCTATATATACGAAAAAGAGTAAACTGACTGATTGATATATCAACGTACAGTCCGTACTACTGGGTCTGGACACGAAATTTTATAAGGATATTCCTGTTATAACATAGGGGGTACTAAGAATTTTTAGAAATTCTACCCCTAAGGGTGTGAAAATGATGAATCACTGTATGAAAAATCGAAACTGTTGAAAGTATCGGCAATAAAACTTATATTTTAGCTGCTTATTATGAATGAAAAATAACGACATGTATCGTTTAATAGCTCTCAATGTAACTCTAAGAAGGTGAATAAGGGATGAAATATTTTATGGAAAATCGAAACCGCTATATGTATTTTGTCCTTTTTCTTCTCCATGCTTAAACCATTTATACGGTTACTATGAAATTAGTTATATGTTGTAAGCGCGAACAAGAAGCTTTAAAAGGAAACTTAACTTCATCATCATATCTCTGCTGCTAAAAATTCTAAAAATTCATTCATTCATAGAAAGCTACATTATCTGCGAGTAATATAGCCCAAATTATATTTGGACTCTGCTGCATTTGCTACGTCCTCGTCCAAATCAGAATAGTGGCTAGTAGGAGAATGGAAATTGCACACAGATTGATAAATATATTTGCAAGTCGAAACCAGGATCGAAATATAAAATGAGATAAAAGTCAAAATAAAGTGTGGGATCAGAATTAGAATTAAGAGCGTGACCGAAAACCGAAATGAGAAGCACTATTAAGGTCAAAATTTAAATTTTGAGACCGAGATCTAGAAAATAATCGAAATCTCCTTATATCAAAACTGGAGTCGGAATCAAAAGCGGACCGCAAGCGGAATCAAAAATGAAGGAAATTGACATTAAGTGCGAGACCAGGATGAAAATTGAGAATGAAGGAAATTGACATCGAGAGTGGGACCGGGATGAGAATCGATAATGAAGAAAATTGACATCGAGTGCGGGATTGAGATGAGAATCGAGATTAAAGGATCGAAGTCAAGACCAGAGAAAGGAAAACGGGACCGGGATGAAAATCGAGAATGAAGGAAATTGACATCGAGAGTGGGACCGAGATGAAAATCGAGAATGAAAGTCGAACCGAGATGAAAATCGAAAATGAAAAATGGGACTGGAGGATGAGAATCGAGAATGAAGGAAATTGATATCGAGAGTGGGACCAGGATGAAAATCGAGAATGAAGGAAATTGACATCGAGAGTGGGACCGGGATGAAAATCGAGAATGAAGGAAATTGACATCGAGAGTGGGACCGGGATGAGAATCGAGAACGGTACAGTGATCGGGATCCTGATTTCGTGATGTGGCGATAAACTGGATGAAGGAATACACTTTAGCTGTGGCGCTGCAGCATATCAATTTCTATGCCGTTCAACCACAACTTCACAACATTAACAATAACAAATAGTGTTTGTGACGGAGATTAGTGAGTATTAGTAAATTGATTTTTTTTTCTTGACAAATTAGTTATTTGGGAAGGTTATCAAAATATGCGCATATGAGTGACTTCCCACTGATAACTGACTATTCGGATATATCTAAGTGAATGCAATAATTCCATTGCTGAATAAATTTCTGGACTTCTAATCAAAAAATGCGATAAGTAGTTTTGACAGTCTTCTCTTGATGTTAACTTAAAACCGGAACAGGTGAAAATCTGAGGGTGCAAGGTCAGCGACATGGTGGATGCACTAACTTCCCAACCAAACTCTATTAAGTTATAATGGTGAGAAATCACACCCTTTCTGTTTATCGATTCCGGGCGTATTTTCTCTACTTCTTGCTTGAGTCTCGTTAGCTGTGGGCAGTAGAGATCCGAATTGATGGTTTTGTCCGGCGGTAAAAGCTCACAATAAATAATGCCCTTCTAATCCCACAATATACATAGCAACAACTTATTTTAAATTAAACCCGGTTTCGCTATAGTCTGTGGAGCTTACTTGCTTTTTGACCAAGATCTTTTTCGCACTTCCTTGTCATAGGTAATCCATTTTTCATCACCATTGATCAATCTTTTCAAAAAACTGTTCGGTTTCATTGTTCGGTTTCAAGAGAATCGTAAATGAGTACACGATTCATTAGATTTCTTTCAGCAAGCTCGTGTGGGTCTCAAGTATGGAGCTTTTTTGTATATCCAGCTTTTTTTTTAAATGAGTCATAACTATTTTTTGATCAATATTTAGTTCTTCAACTATGTCGTAAGAACTAATATGTCCATCTTGCTCTAATTTTTCCAAAATAGCATCGACTTTATCCGTAACAGGTTGACCACGGCGAGATTCATCTTTGATATCAAAATTACTGGACTGAAAACGCTTGAACCAGTTTTATGCTACTTTTACCGACACTGCATTAGACCCATAAACGTTACAAAATTTTCTCGCTTATATCGCATTTTTCTGTGCTTTGTAATAAAACTTCAAACTGTATCGAATTTCTACGTTAAATTCACTCATTTTGGTGGACGGAAAAATAATAGAAAAATGGTGGGTCACCGTTTTACCTTTCCATTTTTCTTTTTTTGAAATGTCATCTATTTAATGGTATCAAAACTAGCCACATACAAACAGCACAACCAAAGAGATTTTATTGCAACTTTTAACTTATAAAATACGAAAAACTTTTTCTCTGACCTAATAAAATTCAATTAATTTATATAGATATGATATAGATGGGTAGGACGTCTGCCAGGTTCAGTTAGTAACATCTAAAAAAAATTTTGAAAAACGGTTGACTATGCAAGCCATCCCTGAGAGTCCTACTTTCACAGTGTTCAAAAATACAGTAGCAATAAATAATTGAAATTATTAAACTCAAAAAATCAATTTTAGTGTTTTTCCAAGCTCTCTGAGACTCAAATATATATATATATTAAAACGATCGATGTTCTTTCTTAAAGAGAATGGCTGTTTGGATTTTAGAATTTATTGGTAGAGTATTTAAATACAACTGTTTGGCAAAAGAAGGTAACTACATTTTGGTATGGATCGTTAGAATAGTCTACAAGTAATTACAAATAAACATTTTTAAGAAAATTTGTTAGATTTTTCTACCGGGCGGAGTTTAACGTTTAAAGAAGTTTTAGTTGAATGGATCACATTCGAATGTCGCAAACTGCGTTTCGATGGGTTTAATTAATACACGCATACACTTGCATGCACGCACCAGGCACACACACCCGCACGCCACACACGCAAGCACGCACGCACGCGCGCACGCACACACACACACTCTACACACACACGCAAACAAACACACACCCACGCGTACTCATTAACACCTGTATACACATACAGACATCACTTGGATAATTATCAAAATAGATTCCTAGGAGCCTAAAACATCAGAATTTAAAAATTAGTCAGGAACGCCAGCCATAAAATAAAAGAAAAATTGAAGCTTATTCCTGACATACCTACTATCCCGAAATGATACTCTAAAAGACTTGCATAGAATAGATTATTTCTTTACGAGCAGTTATTTTCGAAAAATATCACTTCTTGCAACGCAATTAAAATTGTTACTATTGGTCAAAAAGAACCCTTCGTAAGTCAAATATTATAATCACATCTTCATACCTGATTGTATCTCGAAGGCAATATAAGTTATTAAATAATTTCAATTTTTTATAGTCACGAACAAACTATAAAAGGGTAATACGAAAGAATAAACACGATAAGCTACAACGATATGGTATTATTACTTAAACGTGTGATACGATTAGATAAATATAATACTTTTGAGTTTAAATTAAACATTCACCTTTCGAAATAAACGGATTAAAATAAGAAGTGCTTAGAAAAGATCAACCAGATTTTTTTTGTTTCAAACTAGCATAATTTGTAATAATCACCTTTAACTATATTGTAGTAGACAAGTGTACGCGAGAAGAGATCAGTCTGAATAAATACTTGGGACCACTTGTAAATGGAACCGTAAGCCGCCTAACTTTCGAAGCAATTATCTTTCTCGATACATCAAGTAGGGCGTTTATTTTGCCGTGAATCTCATATAAGATTAAATTTATAATGATAAAAAAATCCTGTTTGCAAATATCTTGAAAGGAAGTAATATTTGACATGTAACTTACTCGTTATAGCAATCAACGTAAAAGCGCCATCTATCGAACGTTGCCAATTTTACAATACTCTCCGCTAGATGGCGGTATTCACAATAAAAATAAAAACTAGTCTCAAAAATATACTAACTGTTATTTCATCCGTGCGACGCGAATGTATAATCATTTCCTGGTGATAAATTTGCATAGATCACCGGATCGGTTTTTAATTATCATTATACAGTCAGCGCTTTTTTTTATTAATTTTTTTGCAGTCACCTTGTCAGCTTTGTCCGTGGGCGGCGACGCCGGCGGGGACCGGGGCAGGCCGAGGTCCTCGTCGTCGTCGCTGGCGTCGCCGCGCCCTCGCCGCCTGACCGCCGCAACCAGCTCCGCCTGGGGAACAAACGGCCGATGGAATCTTTAGTAAATACAAAAAACAATACATCATTTAGTAAATACACAAAAAAAAAGTTAATAAATATACGTTCCAAACGGTGCAGCCTTTTAGCTTATAACTAACTTAAAATAAATAATGCAGATAGTTTGATTACGCTTTTCATATACATAAAACTACATGTATTGACAAATAATTTATTAATAATTGCAAAAAATCAAACACATTCATGAAAACCATGTCCGATTCTAATATTTTCCATGTATCTTTTACGTAATCCATACCATCAATCCATTGCAGTGCTTACTAATAAAATCATCTGTCATTGAACACTTTTCGAAACATTTACAAACATTTATAAACAACAAAAATTTTACTGTACCCACATTATATAAAAATGTATGATACACACATAAATACTATATTGTAGATGTACTCAAAACATTCTTAGAACGGTAACGAATATGATAACGCAGCACCTAATGTTTTTATTGCAAACTAAAAATACGTCACATAATTATCATTAGCACCCGCCTTAGTATTTATTATTGCGGCTCTGCCGTTATAGTTTTTTTTTATTGCAACAACACTACAGAATAGAATAGAACAACAGTACGAAAATCAATAGTTTACTAATTTTTTTTACATTGCCTAGTCGAAAATAGCTTTTTATAGTTGATATTATGAGTGCAGCGAAAGCGTTTCTTTAATAACTATAGAAATAATCGAGTAATACCTGTTCGAATTTGCTAATTAGACAAGGAAGGCACTAACACAGTGACGTCAGTATTTACTAGCGCTGCCGTACAGAGTGATGTTAAACTCCGCTTTACAAAAATGAAACGGCATAGAATTTTAAATTTCTTGTGGTTCCTTGTTTTTTTTTTCAACTGATTAATTTAAGTAATTTCGCTATCACTTTTAGTCATCACGTCAAATCAGCCTACACAATTCATCGACAAATATAATATTCTAAATATTAGTAAATTACCCTATTACAAAAAATTGAAAACTTTCATTGTACCCCGGGAATATTTTATTTTTAAACAAATCACAACGTTCGCCGTTCGGTAGAAAATCCTTTTCAGGACATCTATGATAGTACCGACGTTTAATAAGAAAAAAACGTTACGTTATCACAAAAACAGAACAAGACAATACGTTATACGCCATTCTCGTTATTCGTACGCCAACACACAAAGCGCAATACGCCGGAAATGATAACCGCTATCGTGCCTAGTCCGCGCGCACAATTTCCTTTCATTATCAAACATAAGAACCGTTTAAATATTTCAGTACGTGTACAACCGATGGATGTTTAATTGGATTTTCAAACATGATTTGATGGTTTTTGTATAATTTCGCTTTAAGCGTTGTGCGACTACTTAAAGATGATATTACATATTGTTATGGAAAATAATATGATAGGCGTGTCGACTGTGACGTGATTTGACGTTATAAAAATAGTAAATCAGCTTCAATTGACGATCATATTTCGTAAATTAGCATAATAAAATATGAAAGAAACCATACCTAGCGGAAATCTGGTTTGGTTCTGCTGATGCATCATGGTTTATATATAACCAAACTAGATCTCCAAAAGGTGTGCTTTTTACGTATTTTTTTTATGATAAATTATGAATTATAATTCTTATTATACATGTAAATTATGCAAGCTGTGGTTAGAATGCTAAACTTAAACGGAAAAATTGAATTGAATTTGACTACTCACTGCACACAGCAAAAAACATTACACTTTCTTTAAGTCAGTTACATTATATGATTTCTTTTATTATATGTATAATAAATACATATCATTTTTAAGCTTGAAAATTATTTTTATTTTATGTCAATTCAAATGTTTCACATTAGAAATGAGCTAATGTAATGATCAGATTGTTATCCCAGAAGACGTCCTAATAAATTTAAAATAAATCTGAAAAACAAACCCAGAGCTTCGTGATTTTTCCGCCGGGGAACCATCTCTTCCAACGCCTGGCACTCATTTGACCACTTTTTTATATCCTACACTGCACAACATTGAACACGGCACCATTTAAACAAACATAATTCTAATGACAAACGACAAATTCATAACATCACATGTCGTTTATTTAATTCACAATCGATCTCTATGAATTATACGTGACAAAACGGCACAATGACTTGTAACAGGTTACGCGGCTGTAAGTCGTGACTCAAAAATGATGTGTTCGCGGAATTAGAAGTAATGATCAACAATACAGAATATACTCGTATATTTGTTTTTCCTCGAAACGCACTCAGCAATGCATGTTATAAGTGACGCGTGTAATATCATCGTCAATGTATTTACCGGCTAAATAAAATAGATGGCTCATTGTCACAACAATCTGTGGCCGTCAACAGTTATTTCAATAATTTATAACAAATTTACAGCATAATATATACTTAAAATGTTTACATTTTCCATAGGAAATAAATCTATCAATTAGCTCTTGCTTCTCACGTTGTTATGCCGCAGTGTGAGTTTCATAGAACTTTACAGCTGTTTGTAACGTTGATGACGGCGATAGATAATGAAAATTATTATGTTTAAAAATTGTAAATTTATGAAAATTTAACAAATTACGATCATTAACCATCGTTAAATTACTATTTTTGTATACATAAATTTCCATAACTAATGAAAATGAGAGTATACAAAATTATCACTTTCACAAAATTTACAAACACCGATAAAGTGATATGAAACGCAAAATGAATGTGAGTGCCTTCATAGATTGATATATGCATCCTCAGGGCGTGAGAATGCAATCAATCGGTAATTATTACCGGCTGCCCAGCGGATATATAGGAAAATCGAATCGAATGCGATAGGTTTCGGCTCTATTCTTTGATCGTTCACATCTAACCCAGTTTCTAGATGTCGTCGTTCACGCCGGAAAACCGGAACGTGAAAAAACCCATTTATAGGCGTGTGCGAACTGTGCCCCCCCTCTCCGTCGGCCATTGCATAAATTAAGACAATCGAGTTACGTGGACGGTTTTGCAATCGCCCGACATAGTCTGCGCGGGCGCCGCCGTGGTTCATCAACAGTTGCATTGTTGCAGCCGAAATCTTATCTGATGCACACCGGACGGGATGGGTTCGTTTTACGGCGCATGCTTGCAGTATGATACAGCGATGCACTCACTTATGCGATTCGAAGTAAAATATGAATAAGGAAGAGCTTGTGTTTTTAAACTTCGTTCGTAACTCGATATTGCATTAAGCGCTTTCGATACTTCGCTTCCAACAGATCGCTTACACAACAAGGAAGATTGCGTTTTATAATTTTATGTCAGTATTAAAAAATATACATACAAAATACCTCAATGTTTATTAATGAACCGGGCTCGGGGACTAATTTAAAGGAATACTTGAAAAAGACATGTAAATTTTTTCATATATTCGTGGTTTTCGTAAATTTTGAAATACTAGTTCTCTGCTTGGATTCGATTGGGTTACGGTAAGATGATGATAGCCTTGCAAAGACTGCACGAAAGATGTCCAAATTCTTATACATACACAATGATAAAACTCACTATTTAGAACAGAGACAGTGTGGTGTTACCGGTGTTAAGCTTGGTACACAAATCTTATGTCGTTTGCGATATTTTCAATGATCATCCCTACTCTAAATTGGCTTTGAATTGTCTACTTCGATCGGTACCCCTTGCATTTATCTCCTTCGAACTGCCAATTTCAGAGTGTACGCTGTTCGATTCTAAGTTGAGAACAAAAACTTCAAAATGTACGAAAAAGCTAAAGCTTTCCTCTACAAATTTTATATATTCTGTTTAATAAGATATATATTTTATACATTCCGTTTAAAAACTTATATATTTTCAATATATACCCTACAGGGCGTGTATGTCGAAAATATAATTATTGTTCTTATCTATGACGCATAGACACAAATGAATATGGCTACCAGAGAGATAAAGAAATACAAGAATACCGTCTAATTTCTTTTATGGTTAATACAATAAAATTTATCGAAATAATATACAGCCTGTCATTTGCAGATCATATAATATATTCCTACTGTATACCAATATTCATCAAATTCGTCAAACCGTTCTTGAGTTACAAAGGACATACAGACAAGCAGATAGACAGACAATATGCTATCATTTGCATATACTCACTGTATATCAATTTCATCAAGATCGAAAAGGGCATATAGACAGACAAAGTCTTAAAAATATGTAGTAGAATTGGGTTCAGAGAGTCATAAAACGAATATTTATCGTACAATTAAAAAAGTATATATATACAAATAAGATTAATAAAGTACTATAGATATTTTTGCTTGTTATATAACAAAATTACAATATTTCATTGCTTATAATTATGGAAAAAAACACGTACAACTAATTTTGCAACAACAGAGGTCAGCTTTGATATTAAGAATTTATTAAGCTCGTGCGCCAGCGCGTCCTATCTATTTTTTGTCAACCCACTTTCTTTGTAATAATAATAATAATATATTTTTTATAATAATAATTTCATAATAATATATTTAACGAAATTACACTGGCCAAATCATATCCTTGGGTAGACCTGATTTCCAATGTCTTTGTGATCGTAAAGAATCATAATGGATCTACATATATTTAGAGGGTTTGTATTAGGACCAAATTCGTAATCCAGAACAGAATCGGAATAGGGGGTTATAATTGAAAAAGAGACGAAATATGAAAAACTTCATTCTGTGTCCACACAGACGGAACAACGGGAGGATGCAAGTGGAAAATAAAGTTACACGTTTTGCCATGATAATATCATTGCATAACAATGCAGAAATTATGCAAAAAAAGCAAATCGAATACTTTTTTTTATAAATATAAAATAGCGTGTTTATTTTACATAATATACACGGTTCAACGTGTTTAACAAATCTTCACGTTTGCACAAGTTTGGACAAGCAGAAAACACACATACCCCATTAACACTTATACTGGACGTATCCATTACTGATTATCGAGCTTTTGACGCCAGCTAAGACTCGCGAAACGTCAGGTACTAAGTACGCACTAATATTTTGTTTTTAATTTATAGTTTTTGATTAATTTACAATTCAGAGTAGCCTTAAAAATCGTGTACATTTCTCATTCCACCCAGCGATTCCTGTCCGTGCGCGATCACAATGAAATTTCGCGATGGGCAAAATACCACCAAAATAATTTTCAAAACACAGGACCTATTATATTCACCTGCTGCCGGTATTCCGTCCATTGTCTTTAAACACTTTTCCAGTCTATTTTTCATTTCCACGAAAAGATTCCTTTCGACAATTCGAGAAATCGACGAACAAAAGCCCCGCTTTGTCGGTCTCGACCCGTGTCCTAATGCCTTATAAATATTTATCGAGTAATGGAGACGACGACAAAGTCTGCCCCGGTCGCGAAACGTAACCGCGGCCGGAGGAAACCTTGGAGACGTTTATAAAATATGACATAATAAGACGTCGACGTTTATATTATCATAAATAAGCTTGCCTAACTGCATTAATTAAATAAATATTACTGTTAAATACAAGTTTTGAAAGGTCGAAGTTAAAGTTTCCGTATGTAACGTATTGGACTAAACGAGAACCGGCGCACCGGCACGCCACCGTTGAAGTCGTCGGCTAAACTTCACTCGCGTGGTGAACCGCGAAACATATTTAGATTTTTACGTTGACCACTATCAAAATTGTGATAGGAGACGCCATAAAATTATATTGCATAATTAAGAAGGATTTAATTTAACGAGATACAAAAAAAAAGTTATTTCCATAATAACTACCTATATGTTAAAAAGAATGAATCAAAGTACACTGACAAAACAAATTTTATAGGGCGAAAGTGTACGATGGAAGGGTTCGACAAGGTTTGCCCTAAGAAATCCCAAGCAGACCAAATCGGCGGCATATTCGTGAAGTGCTAAATTGTAAGCATCTGAAACGGACGAGCTTGCATGAAACGAGCGATAGACGCCAGCGAAGCGAGTCAGAGATATGCAACGATAGTACCATGCAGAAATGTGCGCCCTCTGTTGGCCCATCGGGGAATCAGTCGTGACTGTATAATGCATATATGTCATTATATTTGTATGAGTTATTAGCATGGTTGTTAATACGAATTTTTCATTCACGCTTTAAAGCATATCCTTTTACATGCGGAAGGCCGTGTACCTTTTTTAATTTGCTACAAATATATATATAGCGACGTAATTTTATTTCTTCTAATTGAACGTTTTGTTACACGCATACACGAAATCTAATCTCGACGTCCTGGTAACTATTTAATGATAGAACTCTAAAAAGCTTAAAAATATATTTAACGCTTTTTGCAGAAATTTAGGAATTATAACAATCTATATTCAACACCACTAGATCTATTAGACTCGACGTAACATTATTTTGACGTGTCCGCTTCTGTTTAAGGCACCAATCAAATTTGAGAGCTGCTTTATGCAAAACGATATTTCTAAGTTTTATTTGGTCTTATTGTCGATCTTGATTTAGAACACAAGCATCTATATACAAAACAATTTCAATAATGTATAACTGTACTTACACATATATCTCTGTATGGTGACATAGTTAATTTACCATTTATCATCTAACAAGCAGGGTATTATCCGCGGCGGTAGGGCGGGATCTGCCCTTGCTAACAAGCCGCTAGAAAGGATAATAGACTTTTCAAATAAGCATATAATTTTTTATAAGCATATAATTAAAAGCTTGTTCGCTTTTAACTCGGCTTATCGCCGCTGAATTCTGACTCTAAGAGGGTATAAAACCGTTATTTGTATACCTCAGTGTTCAGGAGTGCCCGACGCGCTTCGAGTACTTCTCGTATCTGGAGTCGAATTGACCTTCTCCAAATATCAAGAACTATCTATAATAATAATATAAACTCACGCCTATTTCCCAGAAGAGTAGAGACTCTAGATTTCAATGTGGCACGATCTTTGCCATATCTTCGTTGCTTCACTAACATGCATCAAACTCATGCAAGCTCGTCGGTTTCGGGTGCTTAAAATTTGGCCTTTTTTTAATATGCCACCAATATGGTCTAAATATGATTTTCCATGGCGACCGTTACCAACCTTTGCATTACACACGTTCGCTCTATAGATTTGTTTTGTCAATCTACTATCATTCAATCTTTCCAAATGGTCAAACCACGAGTCTAATGATCAGTTCTAATTCTAGCGTCGAACTCAGTAGGTTATACACCGATTATTGCAGACGGCGACCACGGAAATCGATCGGATATTTAATCGACACTTTATATATGTCGCCTGCGTCAAAATAGAGCCACCTTTAATCTTCTATCCGACAGAGATATCGACGGAAATCGTCGAAATTCACATTCAAACTCCGTTCACTGACCGTGTGTTTCAAACGGCGACTGTATGCGAATTTTTACGTCAAAAATCGGCCTCACTTCTTTTTATATTTGTATAAATGTCAAAAAAAGAAAATTAGCGCTCGAAATTCTAATTTTCAGTTACTGATAATTTCGGTCGTACATTGAAAGATCAGTAGGGCGGTAGTCGATAGCGGTGTCCTTAAACAATAATATGACATACACTGTAGCAAGTTGTCATACGACGAAAGGACAAAGCTCGCAGATGGGTGTGAGCGGGTGTTGCGAAATCGCACAGCCTGGTTAGAACGCGCGCGAACGTGGGCGGGGGAAGCTGCTTTTGTTCACAACGAACCGTAATACGTAGAAAACTCGTACAACCTTATTCAATATAATCCTATTTGTGTGTGAAGACATCATCGGTGTGGTTATCGGAAGCGAAGCCTCGTCGTGCCTCTTATGTAAAAGAATTACGACTGTTTTTTATTTAAGAGATTAGTAACTTTATAGTTATTTAGAATGAACATTTAAATTTAATAGCACAACTTGTGCGATTACCTATCATCTATATAAAGTACTAGGCGATAAGAATGAAAGAGTAATTTAATTGGTATTTAAGTTCAATCAATCACTCACTCTATGTAGCACGCTATACTCGCATTATAATGAGACGATGTGTGCGAGATGACCGATTGGTGTTTTCACACCTGTGTTTTATTTGTTCGCCATCCAGAGGACTTTTGCTTCAATAAAGTACAAAAAGGAAAAAATCTAACACAGATAATTATAGAAAAAAAATTGTCGGTCACTACGCCAATCTTCATAATACTTTGTAAGCACACAGCGTGTACCCTAATCGTCGTCATAGAATACTTTTACCGTGAAAAGTGAACTTATACCTATGAAAGAATTTGGCAGGAAATTAACTTACATTCTAAAAGGACAGTATAGTTATATTCGAAGAAAATACTCTCTTTACATAGACCGCATATATGCAAAGATCGTATCATGTAAAAATCTATGATTTCTGCCTAACTTTCTGGAAAATCAGCTTGAGTGTTTGTATTATAACGTTTACAGATTACTTTTATAATTTTTTTAACACTGTATTACGTTTATTCATGAACTTTTACAGAGGGTAACTATTTAGATAAAAGATGATAAAACTATTCGTATACTTCATCATCCTCCTTTGCATCTTCTGTCTTATATTCAATTCAAAAACTAAGATTATTCAACCGGGATCGGATTGTAATCAGAGTTATAGGCGGGATCAAAGGCGGAACTAAGACAGGTTTCAGATTTTGATTATAAGATCTATATAAAAGATAAAGTGCGAAGCTGCGGGAAAAGGTTAATGAAAAACAATAATAAAAGTATTTTTTAACAGATAAAACATAGTGAAACTCCATAGTCATGGGGACTTAGACACTAGGAACCATTTTAACCGTTTACGGCAAAGCCGAGAGAAGGTTATGATTTTATCAGTATATGTATTTCTGCATGTGGGTAATTCTATTCCCTCGTAATTCCTAAGATACTTGGTCTAATCTTACAAATGATGTTCGGATATAAAATATCTCACGGAATACAATATGGCCATTTTCATTTTCCAATATCAAAAAAAAAAATAAACCGAAGATAACAGCATCAAGTTTGGTATTAAAAGAAAAGTCTGGCAAAATATATTCCGAAAATGCACAACTTTCATTCACAAATACGTTTAAGTCAGTAAGAAAATCATTTTGTCTTCGAAAGCGGGGCCCGAAGGAATGTGCGGGCGCCGCGTTGCCGCCCCGCTCCCCGCGCAACGCGAATGCTATAAAAAAAACTTTAAAAAACTAAAACTCGATCACTACGTACGCATAAATAATACAGCTATGAAAAAGCGATCCCTTAAGTCCTTTAAATTCTTACTGCTAATTCAAATTGGAAATCAATGAAGAGGCGCAAATAAAACTTTTTCCTTAGCGTACGTCACACGTACACATTTTGACGATTTATTATAGAGCCCTAGCCGCAGGGAGACACCAATGTACCCTGTTTATGGGTAAAATAAAATAATATTTAAGTTGGCACAGTGCCGTTTGCGCTCCACCATTAAGACAATTGGCGTCTGTCTAGGGCCTATGCTTTGTAAGTAATTACCAAAATTTTAACGGATGATCTACGTTACGGGGAAAATCTTCATTTACATCTATCGATTGACTTCCAATTTCAATATATACAATGAACTTACGCAAGTCCGTTCTAGGGTTCCCTACCTCAAAATGAAAAAAATGGAAGCCTTATAGGATTATTCGTGTGTCTGTTTATCTGCCTGTCCGTCTGTAGCAGCCGATTTGCTCTGAATCACTTGGATCGATTATGTTGATATTTGGTACACATATGTATGTCTGTGAGTCGAGCGAGAAAGTGTAACATATATAAATGAATTTTGAATGTGAAGGCCAGTTTTGAGAGGAAAATTAGAAAATTAAATAAAAAGTATTACAAGCTATACCACGTGACGTGTCACAGAAAAGCGCTTTTTGTGAGAGTCTCGAATATATTTTTCTATAATTTAAAAATATGTGGTTTTAAAGTTACTAAAAAAAATAAATTATAATTGACCATTCCCCTTTTTATGTTTGAAACCACTGCGTCTTTGAAAAAGTTACAGAAAATGGTTCTTCACCCATTATTCACAGGTAGATTTTCCTGTGATCTACAAAGATCACAAGAAAATCTATAAGAAGTATATAGTTAGATTCGTTTTGGTTTGTTTCAATATCGAGTAGAAACTGACACTCGCTAAGTACGTGGGTGTATATTTATATGTCCGTTTATAATGGATTTTATCTTTCGCTTCGTTTAAATGTCCAGTATAAAATTAACTCAAAGTATGTATTCACATACTTAGTGAGTGTTAGTTATAATGAACTTTGCATTATTGCGATACGATATTAATTTTAATGACAAATCAAAAATGAAATATAAGATTATCTTCTATCATTGGGTCTTAGACCACTTATTCGAGAATATACGACAAGACAGAATTCAACAATAGACAGTTTATTCAGCAATTTCCGTCTACAATCCGGTATCATACATACTTTTTGTAATTACCACAACAAAAATGTGTCAGGTTTTTTAAAAAATAGATAGATATTCAACGTAGAGAACCCTCTCCACGCGAGGTGTACCATATTTGAACATAGCCAGATTATTTATGCATTTTTAATAGTAGAATTTCAGTATTTTGTAAGACCCACTTTTAACATATACAATCAGTTTTACAAATTAGCTGTAAAGTCAAAATTACATTTAAAAACTTCTATTAACTACCAAACTAAGTAGTAGCTTATACAAGACACTTACTTCTTTTTAAAAGCGAATTCATGATAAAGTTGTAAAAGAGGTTCTTAATTTTATCACAAAATAATAAATTTATTTCAAACTTAAACCTAATTCTATTGTTTTTCCACACGAGAGCCTTAAATTAAACGTGAAAAATACAAAACAGAAACAAAAGTTACTAAAGCTCAACTTCAACTTCACACGCGCTTATTGTCCGTAAAAAATTCGTAATATAAGTATATTTCTACATTATCCTTTAGGCGAAAGCGAATCTTATAAAAGTATTACGCAATCGAATGAAGCGACTGCATAAGAAGCGACCGACATCCGGTTGCGTTTGTAGCAAATGTGGTGGCGAAAAGCGGGCTGAAGAGCGTCCTAAAGTCTAAGCTAATCCTAAACTTAAGCACTGAAGTTCAGATTTATCGATCTAACACTCAAGCCGTGACCAAGTATTATCTTACACAACTCAGACTGTATTGATTTCAATGTCTAAACAAATAAGATTTAGTTAGGGTTTTATGACATACTTAATCTTAAATTATCATTTTCGTTTTGTTTGAATTCAAAAACAATACGGAATTGACACCATTTACAACATATCTGTTATAAAATAAAAACCAATATAGAATTTATAAAAAATAATGTGATACATGTTTAACTTTTTAACAGCATAAAAAAAAAACTACGTCATAAAAATAACCGATCAATAGTGTCTCTATTGACTAGTTATGTTTTTGACGTAATTTTCATATGAATAAAATTGGAAACTGACTTTTTTTTAATAATCATCTTTAATATAATTTAATAATCAGCTTTAGTTATAAATATTTGTGATTATTTATATAAAGTTTCATTATTTTATAATGCAAAGAAAGTTAAATAATAGAATTATACAACGTAAATTGTTAATATTTCTATACAAAAGCTTCGATCTCGCGCGTTGCGAACTTTTACCAAGTTACATTTAAAAGTATCGCACTAAATTGAGCAACTTGTTAACAAGTCGTAAATTACGATTATGTCTGCATTATCATTATCATTACCATTGAATGTATTATACACATGTAGACATGTAACAGCAGAAGCGATAATGTATGAATTACAATTAAATTAAACAAATATTGTAATTTACGAATTGATCGCTGTTAATCGCCATGTAATCACTTCTTTAGTAACCGGATATTATTAGATTGTTCGTGAAATTTCGTCGTTTGACCAAGAGGCTGTGTGGTTTTCAAAATGGCATATTTCATAATCGACCTACGACACACATACTGCTATATTGTTTAAACCTACAGACATGAAGTTTTATTGGGCACTCCTATGTAAACATGATGAAAGATATCATTACTAAATTTCAATATCAAAAAATATTTTTCATTCGCTTTCTATGCAGCAGTTTCTATTTTAAACCTAACCTGTTTATATCTTAAGCATAAGCATAAGCAATTTGTAGACATGATTTAGACTTATGTCGACTATCGTCAAATATTACCAAATATAAATTTATTACAAATGATACGTATCAAGCATTTTAAGTTCAAATTATTTCATTAAGGGATTTAGGAATATATATTTTTTAATATTCATTAATAACATTGTCACGAGGATCATAAGGTAGCAACATATTTTGTGCAAGGATCGTCTGCTGTCAAAATGTTTATTAGATGATTATAAGGCTTTTATATTTGATACGTCAACTATAACATCAAAAGCAAGAGAAAATGTGTAAATATATTTTATATTACACGGCGGTGGCGGTCGAACGATCAGAGCTTTTACTACGAATCTGACGATGCCCGGGTTCAAATGCCCAATTATGGGTGATTTGACGAACTGCGTCTCAGAGAAAGGTTCTGAACGCTGTCATTGTATTTATGATAACAGTCATTATCATTACCCTACTATTAATGTCAACGCGGAGTGGGTTAAAAATTACGATAGGATGTGCGTCTGTAGTGGACTGATACGAACCTGGCACAATTTGATATTATTATATGAAAGCAGGCAGCAGCCCTTCCGGCACTGTGTGGCCCGGTATCGCTTCCAATATTGATATCGTGAAAGAAAAGGAGATTAGAATGAGTTGATTCATCAGTCTACTCGTATTCTTGACTTAGATGAATTCAGCTCAAGTACAAATTTCGATTTTGAAGCCAATTTTAATATTATGGGCCCAGTTTTCATTTTGTTATTATGTCAGACGAGGTCGCCTACCTTATTACGACTTCGCTTTGAATTCTATAATACACCAGCTATCAAAATAAAATATAGTAATAATTGATTATTTTTCTATTATGATTTGAACTTAAGGCGTCACTGTCATGCTTATACAATTATTAATGCGCCGATCTTTTATAAAGATCGATCTCGCTGTCAATTTTAATGACGGACTCAGTACTGCTTCAGAATTCAGTTCTGGCTCTACTGTCCGTTTTGATCCCGAAGTCTATAAATTTCGATCCTAGTCCCTTTTTCAATCTCATCTTATATCGCGATTCCCGCATCAGATCAATCTCTATGCAAATTTTCATGACAATCCGGTCAGTGGTTTGAGCGTGAAATAGCATCAAACATCGATGCATTCGAACTTTCACATTTATAACATTTAGTATGGAATATATGCGGATAGATAAAAAACGAATATCGGCAATCGGCAAAAGCGACAACACAGCATCCGCCATAGAAACATTTCGGATGACATTTGACCGAGATCTGCGCGCGCGACGCCAGCGCCGTGTCGCAACAACAGTTATACTGTCGCAATAATATACAAGATTATCGGTTTTGTCGCGTTGAATTATTCAATATGGCGGCCGTGCAATAAAATTAGTATTTTATCGTTGATTTTTTAATATACAATAGGAAATAAATTTTGGCATCTCGACGATAGCGTTTATAACTTAAAATATTATACAACGTTAGGCGATCCTACAAGTTATAGGTCACCGAGACCGGCTTTAGCGATACGAACTATGAATAAGCGTGGGCTACTTCAAGTGTTCGTTTTACGGGAATACAAAACTTTATTTCAACTGAATTATTGGCATTATGATTCGATCATTTGTCACTTTTTAACCAGTGAGATCGTGTGTTTTAAAAAAATGGTCTGTTGAAAGGATAGTATATTAACTTTATTAATAAAAATAATTTTATAAGCCAATAAGTGTAGTCGAAATAGAAGTAAATTAATCATAAATTCCCAGAACAATGTTATTGTTCAGGGAATTTATTTATAGTCTATTCAGTAGTATTGTCGCATGCCTCGTACACTATATAGCCATACTTATGTTCTTTTCTTGTATTTAGGAATTGACATTGGAATCAAGGAAACATTGGAAAATTCTAGGTATTCATTTTTATTAAGTAAAAGTAAAATAGAAAAAAGCTTAGCAATAACAATATTACCGACATGTCTTCATATATGGTACACGTAATGGTACATATATATAATTTATATTCTATTCATTTTTTGGATGGCTATGATCACTTCACATCTCTATCCATCCGTGGAGTGGTGAGACAAAGCTTCAAAGTAACCTCTAATGTACGTACATGAGTGATTTTTAAGGATACCTCTATTAATTGTATCCCCCACCCAGTGTTACATATTTTACCCATTTTTCTAGTTTAATTTCGAATAAGTAAAGTGTAGTCTTCTGGAAATTTATTAATATCATTAATCACCAAAAACACTGTGTCATAAAATACGGAGAACTATTTATTTCTATAGATATAAATTCATAGCAGACAGACAAACAGCGGCGTGAGCCTGTAAGCGCTTAGTTTTTAAACTGGTTTTTGGAACGCCAAAAAGCGGCCATTCTAGTTATATATTAATAATTACTTGGAAATTTTATTATAAAATTATTTACAAATACAACAGACAGACTTATAAAATATTTATCTTGGTATCGTTTCACTTTTTTTCGTAATCAGTACAGAATATTAAAGACCCATTTTTATTATGAACATAACAATTCCAACACTGTGCTACATATACATTAATACTAATCTGTTATAAAATACCGCTCTCGCAGACAAACGTCCAAAATCAACCCCATAGGGCCTTACCAGTTTTTTAACTCGAAAATCAAATTCGACCCGTCGATTGACACAAATTTTTCATAACACTCAAAAACTTGAGAAATACTATATATGCATCAATATGTATGTGTACATACATATTGAACTTTTGTGCCTATGAAGTATAATAATAAAACCCTTTACATAAAGTGTCACTTTTTACGCTAGATGAGCAATACTACATTTTATTTTCGTTACAATTTACTGTTACCATAATATGGAAGCCGTATTTTTTTTTTTCAAAATGGACACACCATTTGCTTCCGATGAACAGGACACGGACACCAACAACACGTCGCAAACAAATTATAAATTGATTCCGTACAGGTTGCTTTTCTTTTTTTTCTGTAAATTTAGTGTGGAATAAAGGGAAGCTATTTTTTTTTTGTTCAATAGCGATCTATTATATAATAGATCGCATGTTGTATAAAAATACAACATACGTGAAAGTATCGATAGCAAACTTATTACCAGAAATTGCTTGGTGGTGACCAGCCAGGTGAAGTTCCAGAACGACCTTAGGGCCTCAGAAAACGTGCGCGACATTCTTCTTCTATTCTTTATACTCTTCTTCTTTTAATTGGGACGCGATTCGCACACCGAAATCCGCATTAAAAATCGGCGAGAGAGATCTTTGGAAAGTGCAGTACGGCGCGTGCGCGGCGAGCGCGTCGGTCGCCCGGCGGCCGCGCGATTCAAATTAACGCCCGAGATGTAATAACATAAGCTTTCTAAGACAATGCTGGTCGCGCTCGCCCCACCCCGGCCGCTGGGATTTTTGGTGCGGTGTTTGGGCGCGACACCGTGCGCCTCCAGACCGCGATTTGCTCGATGGAAAATATTACAGCCGGTAAGCAAGGCGACAGCCTAATTTATCGGAACAAAAATTCATTGTTAAAAATAAGAGTAAGTACACATAGATGTATGATTTGGAAAATCCAAAAGTGCACGCCTCATAGCGATTGTCAAATTTTTAAATATATATAGTATATATATACATATATATATATATATATATATATATTGGTACGAATGTTTTTTCTTGTCATTCGTGCATTTATACAAGTCTATACGTACATTATGAGTAACATGAAAAAAATTTAAGTTCAAAAAATAGCTCGATTTTTATAAGGCGAGAGTAGAGCACTACCTCGACGCTCCGCTTATGACACGTGAAAAAAAAGAGGAGATGCACAGTCACATAGTATATTCATGGCAAAAAATGGCTAAAAGTTTATTTGATGTCTCTGTCTCACATTTTACGATACTATTTTGCAATGCCAGAGAGAACAAAGGGAAGGAATATTATTTATCATCTGATATTTCAACCGAAATGTCAAGAGGTTCATTTTTAATTGCAAAGAGAACAAGTAACGATCACTCTGTTATTGAAAAACAACAAGTCCTATTTTTTTACAATTTACACGTGCTGTTCCAAAACAAGACATCTATGGAGTGGTTTAATATTATTTTAAATCTTTATTATTGTTTATGGTTGATAATATGAAAAGATTTATAGTATATTTTTCTTCATAATAAAGCTTAATGTAGTAATCATCTAAGATTAAAATTGATATGAACCTTTAATTCCATAACGTCGGTGAAAATATACATGAAAGAACTTGATAATTTCTAGTATTTAGATTATAGCAATATAAAACTTTCTAATTGTTTATATAATAAAATAAGATGATATTTTGAGAAACATAATACTTATTTGGTGTGAATTTGTTAAAAAATAAATTCAAATATAATAAACATATTTTTTTTGGAATAGGTTTAATTTATTGTATGATTTCCCCTTAGAGGTAATATTAAGATTTGTATAAATATAAAATAAATAATAAATAAAAAAATACAAAAGGCGTCTCTATTAGCATAAGAAAAGAGTCTCTATTGTTAAGCGACCAAATAATGTGACAATGGAAAATTTACGAGACCGGCGTTACTTTGGTCTATTTATTTAAGTCGATTTATATCTCGGTTTTCTATGCTTTAAATGAAGAAATACAAAATACTCATCGAATACTCATTATAATACATAATTGAGTGCCTTTTATGAATAAACTATATTTAGCTGATCAAGAACAAGAAATACAATCACTTTTTCATAGTTCTTTACCTGTTATTTTTGCATTTTTTGACAGAACACTTCGACGTCGCAACGGAAGGTGCAACGAAACTATACTGAATGCAATGAGTGCTAACCTGTTTGTTTTAGCACTCATTTACTGCGGCCGTTTTTGAGCGCAGGACTGTGTGCATCTTCTCTTTTTTATAGATCAATATAGGTACAAGGTTAAATTGTGATCAACTGCTCGAATGTGCCATTTTAGGAGTTACCGAGGTTCGGTACAGTTCGCAATTGAGATTATAGAAAATTCATAAAAAAATATTGTAAATTACATTTTTGTTTTTGAAAATATAGTTAGGTATTTAATATTATTAAGTGCATTTAAATAAAAAAAATTTGAAACACCACTTCAGTGGAACATCAGTTAAACTTTTTTGTTCCACGTCCTAACTTTCCAACTTTGGATAAATGACGAGAATGAACTTTGAGATCATGAAATATGTGAAGACACGGCCATGAGGAAATTATCTAAGGTGTTTACGTTCAATATGAAAAAGTTTTAAAGTAAATACGAAAAAATGACGTTTAGCGAGGTGAATCTTTGGTGTTACTAAATTGATTACAATTACGGGTACCCACATGGGTATCGTTGTTGTTGACATCATTAGTAACAGAACTTTAACACGATGTAAAAGAGCAATAGTAACATAAAAATATTCAAATAAGCTTTTCCTAGAATACTTTATACTTCAATAAACAATATAAATATAAGCATTTTTTTTAATGATTTTTAAATTAATATTTGATTCCACTTCCTTAATGTTGTCCATTATTGGATTTTCCCCATTTATTACTGGATGAAAAAAGAAGATAATTAAGTCACAACTTCGCATTTTTAGTTCTTGTTTTATAAGTTTTTTAAGGGATAAACCAGAATGAGAGCAGACAGAGAGTAGATGATCACCGTCGTCCATGGACACCCGCAACCCATAGGAGTTACTAGTGCGTTCCCGGTCTTTTGGAAAGGAAAATGCCCTTCATCACTTTAAGTTAAAAAAATTGTTTGTTGCGTATGAAGATCTACCTTTTTTTGCCTTGAAGTGTCCATAAATAGGGCGTTTATATCAATTATTATTTTGATACAGATTTTTTTTTTCAAATTTATGCATGTAGGTTTTTTTCCGAAAGAATTCGATTTTACACAAAAAAAATGTATTTAAATAAGATTTTGCTTTTTAAGTTTATCTATATATCGATATTGGTGTCTTTTCTGAAAAAAAAAATTAAATGAAAAAACGTTACAGGTGAACACTCCGGCAAAAAAGGTACATGTACCTACCTAGAAGTCAAACATCAGTTTTTATGCGTGGCATGTTGTACGTAAGATTTTCTATAAAAAAAGCGACCGAGTAGATACATTAAGAATGAACCTTAATAATAATAGGTACCTTAATACCTTCTCGCCTTCCCAATGAAAATCCTCGACATACCCACAACACAGTATGGAATAAAGTATTACGTATGGTGAAATTGGGTCTAACTTCAAAACTAACGAGTCAAGTGACAACCACATTGTAGCAAATTGTTTAAAGTGTTGAACTAATTTCATACATGATCTGTTTAATTACGGTGGGATCCCTAAAACTTTATACACAATACCACTTCACAAAAATAACACCGAGCGATACTTGGTCAATATCCACAACACATGCTAATATCGGTCTGGCAGGTCGATAAAATAACATTTGACGAATTATTGAAGTTGTGAATATGATTATAGTACAGTAAAATATTATTAAAATTTGTAAAATATGGCGTCTGTAATTACAGTTTTTTTTTTTGAAAGAAAAATCTCTCAATAACAATGATATATTGACGTCGAACTACGATAGCATTGTATCTAGCGTAACCGGTCTTCCGATATTATCATTAATGCTATTTCCAAATACAATATATTTTTTAATAATCTATCGCTGTTTTGTAAATTTCTCCAAAGATGTCACCGGCGAACCGTATGTTTGTGTGTGTTGCCAAGTTTAAAATCTAGGAGACTAATATAAAGTTTTGCCATAATTAAATATTGTTATTACATATGCAGAAAACCAAAATGAATGGTTTGGTTTAATATTTTTGACCGGAGTATTATCAGCGTATTTTTCCCTCAAAGCTGTTTGACGTGAGGCCCTTTCTTTATAAAAGTAAGATTGTTATTAATATCAAATCCAAAAATTTTTTTAAATGTACTCTACTGTTACATTACTGATATTGTAAACATGTCCCAATTAAACGGATCTTACACATTTATACTGACACAGTACAAATATAGTATTATAAAGGTCCTCTATTTTTTTTACAATCAATTTACTAAAAACTACATTCCTCCATTAGCCGAATCACGGAATTTCGGGTGATTTCTCTGCAAGATAAAAAGATCGCAGAAAGGGCCGTGCCTCGACAATGAGGTGATTAAACCTGACGAATTAGTCAAACGATTTAATAAAAAAAAATCTTTAATTTTTTCTCCTTTATTTATATTAGAATATAACTCCAATTGCGGCGTCGCAAATCACAACATTATACCTATGCCCAATTCTGACAAATATTGAAATACAGTCAGACTATAACGAGTCGATGAGAATATTGATCACTGCTTCGTATTTTTAACAAGGCAATCGTCGCTTGCGCATTGACATTGAGAAATACTTAATAGACATGGAGTAATCAAACGGAGAATCCAAAATTTAGAAAACGGAAAGAAAAAATTGCTGTCATCATTTTGACGTGCCGGTAAGAGGCCATCCATCAAATCCACATTATGAGTTTGTAAGCGATTTTGTTTTTTGTATTATTACATTTTTTTTTCGTATGCACACAGACCCTATTTGTTGTTAAATCTATCAGTAATTTTTCGAAAACCTTATCAAGTTGCTAACAATATCTGCCTACTTATGTTTGGTTTATCATAATACAAACACATAGAATGAAATTGCAGTTTCGTTATAGAGCGGAACTTTGTCATATTAACATGGCACCTGCTTCTTTTTATTAGGGTTCCGAGCCAAAAAGGCAAAAACGAAACCCTTATAGTTTCGTCATATTTGTCGGTCCGTCCGTCCGTATGTCACAGACATTTTATTCAAGAACTACAAGACGTATATTGATGAAATTTATAGTGTAGGTGTCTTGTGTAAGCGGCCACTACTTAGTTTGGTGGTTAAATAACAACAATAATTATTCTAGGAGGAGTACTCCAGACATATAACAGAAGCTGAAAAAAAATTTTTTTTAGCAAATATCAACATTTCTTTTAAAAATACAAAAAGGTTTGTAAGCAATTTTTCTGTTACGTGATATTACGTACTGAAATTATTTACGTATAATTACGTAAATAATTTCAGAAATAAAGCACTCCGAAAGTTACAGATATTATGTCGCCCCCCTTCTTATCCGTATGTCCTAAAAATATAAAAAAATACGAAGGTAATACTTAATAAATACTTTCAACGAAAACTATTTTGAACATGGTTGGATATACTGTTTTCGAGTTATTGCTGAAAAATTGCGCTTCTCAACAAAAGGACGTGAAGTGCCATGAAGATACGCTCTTTTGCTGATGCACTTTAGTTTACACTAGTTTAATAGTAACGGTCGACATATTACTTGTTTTTTTTAGTTGTAAGCGACTAAAATGCTTTTAACTACTATATACGGGAAACTTGGAAAAAGTGTAAGAAAACGTACTTTTTTCAACTGTAGCACATTTCTTTGTAATAATGGCTTCGGAACCCTATAATGAGCATGGTCCGACATACTCTTGGCCAGTTTTTTACTGAACATTAGACCACGCGTAGACAACCTAAGACATAAACTTTTATATTTTCAATGCACATACGCAACATCGATATTCATATACGATTTTAAAAGAAAAAATACCTTAATATGATTTTTAAACTTAATTTTAAACAAATATTTTATGATAAATATAAACAACTCACAAGTTACAAAATAATATTTGGAATTTAAATTCAAGGTAATAATTAAAAACTTCCAAGGATCAAATAATGATAGATGTCGTGTAACAGCTATATATAGCTTTGACAGAAAATACAAATTCATGACACGCAAACGATACGCTTAGCATCAAAAATGAAAAGATTAAAACGGTTAGCAACTTTTACCTACCAAAATTAAAATTATCTATGGACGACTTTCGTTTTATACAATTAATTATGAATTTTATATGCCATATGATAATAGCTGACACATAACCTCGTCTATTTTTTATTGTCACGAAAATAAATTTATTGTTATTGAAATGCGTAAAATCATGATTACACACACGATGATACACGCTGGCTCATATTTTTATTGCAAAATTAAAATGCCACACAAATATTAAATAATTATATTTAAATTTCAGAAGAAAAAAAATGATATTTTTGATATCGTAACTTAACGAAGGACGAAGCGTCGTTCAGTATTTATATAATATTTAGGTATTACAAAGTTATCCTATACATATTATTTTCCTCGTATGATAACACAGACAATGCTTTAGGAAAACAGGATTGAATGTAGCATCGACGAGCTGTACAATGGATGTTACGTTACGACAAATAATGCGTCTGTGACAATTGGCCAGTTGCCAACGGACTTTGGCATACCGGGACTTTGTTGCGTCAATATCAACAAAAAACCATTTACAAACATACACCCACGTAGACAGCACGATTCGGACAATAAGTTGAACGAACAAACACGTCGATAAAATTATTTTTTATCTCGTAAATAATTTATTTATAATTAAAGTCAAAAATATCACAGAAAGTTCGGCGATTGTTAACACACGATACCATACTACACGCAATTACAAAAACAATAACACAGCAATAGCACATAGTCGATATAGAGTCGTGATATGTAACCACATAACAACTTATCGCAGGCCTCGATGAGATGAATCACCGCAGTAGCAGCGATGCCGGTCGCGAGAGGCGACTTCTGAGACGAAACTGGTTTGAGGAAAACCAAATATGTCAAAACGGGTCAAATGTTTGTTTAGTTATTTGGCCTTTTAGTCATTTTAAAAGCCGCTAATATTTTCGTTTCACGAGACATAATACACAAGCAGTATAGATTAAAAAGAATGGGCTATAGGCAATAGAAAAAAAAAACCAAAAATATAATACAACTCATGGTCGAAATGAGTGTCACTAAAGTTGTTGTTTTTTTTTCTTCTACTTACTAAGCATCGTTAGATTTGGAAACAGGCGAATAATTAAAAACGAAAAGTGCCTAGATCTCTAAAAATATTGTAACGCCTAATATTTAAAGCGCTGTCTACGCTGACGAGATTTAATTTATTCGAGGAAAATCAAACACTTCAAAGTGATTCTAATTCTATTTCCTAGTACATTTTTGAAAACGTCTGCTATTTCGCGACACAAGTTAGACTCGATAAGATCCAAGAGAAACGACGTTCGTCAAACGGCGTCATCTCGTAACACTATAACAGAATCTCACGTACGCGTATTAGGTATCGCCGTACCATGAATCACATGGCAAACTTTGGTGTTTAACTCGGATAGGGGCTCGTGCGCGGCCGGCTGCCGGGACGGCCGACGCGTGTACTGCCCGTGCGTCCGTCCGGTCGGAGCCGGCGTCTGAATCACCACGTGGCTCACCGAGAGCGGTACCTAAAAACTCAAAGAGCAAAAAGTTCGCAAAAAAAAAACAAACAAACCGTACAAATAAATACGTGCGCACGCGTCGTCGGTATTAATAAGATCGGTTCTCGTTTAATGTAACCGCTTCGACATACGCAAATTGAAAAAGTGTCTGAAACCGATTCTGGATGTCGATCCTGCTGCTCCCTTGAATTGTGCAACTATTTTTCAAATATTTGTACATTTTTTTTTTGTATAGGAGTATCCTATGTCATATAAATCTATCTCTATAAATTGATTACGATCTGTTCAAGACAGATAGATATAAAAATCTACGACAGACAGTATTTATTTAGATCTTTTATTTTACTCTTTTTTATCTGCCATGCTTTAGGGCTGATTTGATTTGGATGTAGTAAATTAAAATACAACGTTTACAGCGGCGGTTGACGTGCCTATGTAAATTGAGTTCAATGGCAGATCGCTCAAGATCAAGAATTTATTTATTTTTTTGGCCCTAGACAGTCGTGCGCAGAGGTCGTTACCTTGCTTAAGTACGCACTATAAAATCCGTGTATTTTCTCAAGTACAAGACTATAAATATGATGATAGAAGCTCAATACAGAGTAGACGTAAAGGCGCTGTCCCGATACAAATTCTCAATAAAAATTATATGACTGGAAAATTGTTGACTCATTCGTATTAAATATAAATTTATTTTTACGCTGAATAAAAAAAAATATTGCGATAAGCTCTATGGTCGAGATGTGTTTACGCTCAACGGAAAAATGATTAGATAGCACACGTATACTTAAACTATCTTTTGTCCGCGGCTTCGTTCGTGTCGAAATAAAATAGATTCATTCATCTTTTATACCGAACTGGTCCTCCCCGATCCCGGTCTCGATCTAGAAGCTTAATTCTAATCCGGCTGCCGCCCTCAACCGAATTCCACTAAAATTATCCCAGACATAATTTTAGATCGACGACACACGTACTACCATAAAAATTATTTTATTACGATATAATTCCACTCGCAATCTTGATGTCCTAATACTGATGATGACACCTGACCCGGCCGGTGCACACATACTAAGCCCGAGCCCGATCACATATTTCTGTACTGAAAAAAGAATAACGTAACCCGACTTTGCTTCCGATACGATGCACTAAAATTGTCTCTCCTAAAACTCCTCCTACCTATCTTATCTATTATAATATATGCTACAACTTGGCCATATAACCAATTTCTCTAATAAAAAAAAGAATCACGTGTATCGGACCAGTGGTTTTCATGCTGTAAGCATTCAAATGGATAGACAGAAAGAAAGACGCTTTGTATATTAATAGACTAGCTTTTGCCCGTGCCTCCACCCGCGTGCACATAAAATGAATTCTTTTATATCAATCGATAACATTATCGACCATAACGCCAATCTTCCATTCTCGATTCCATACCATAAGAACCCATACTCTTACAACGAAAACACAGGTAATGCCACTAAAATTATTATCATGAAACGATTTAACTTACGTTTTTTATTCTACTTATGCTCTGAATTCTTATCCCGAACCGTTGTTGTCTTGAACATTTCTTGGACAATGTTGTTAATTAATCAGCATAAGTATAGAATTCGTTGTAAGATCGCGCAAGCAAAGCTGCGAGAGACTGTTAGTATATTTATAAATTATAGCCTATATATTACTATGATGTATAAGCTATATTACTGTAAAGTTTCAGCTAGTCCTGTTCATCCACTAAAGCGTGATTGAGTAACAAACATCAAAACATACAAACTTTTATTATATTTATGATATTAGTAAAATTAGTAACATAAGGATTGATAACGCAAGTCTAGGCGCAACTTCGCTGTCATTCGTTCCTTTTATTTGATCAGCGATATCGCTATGACAGGTTTTTATCACCTACTCAGGCTCTATCTACCCACTTTATTTTCTTTTCTAATAGCGGACTTGGATGCTCTGCTTTATACGCTAGCCCATCACCTTTTGAGAGCTGCTAAATATCGCCGTCACCAGTGCGGCGACGACGCTCGAGTCAAACGACTACCTATCGTGTCCTCCGTGGTAAGGAGTGAGTGGTGTAATTTAAAATAAGTTAAAGTCTGATTGGTGAATTTCTCCGTGGCAGGATAATAACCTGACACCTTCGATTCAAAAATAACGCGCTGATCACTAAGACACCAGACTCGTCAGTGACGTGATTCCTCGTCATTGGTTCGTCTGATATTCCCCAAGGTCACAATATGATAAATATGATAACTCAGTAAACGCCATCATACCACTACGAAAATATGATTAATTTTTTTTTTTGGGGACAGATGTACGGAAAATATACACATTTTCACACTATGAAAACATATTTTGAATTATTGAGAAGTTGTAAACAGACCTTCGAAAGTGAACATTACTACTGGGTCGAGTTATGTTATTAGAATTAAATTTAAAGAAAGATAAATAAGTATCGTTAAAACCTTATTTTTACAATAAGATAAAAGATAAAACATAAAGACGTTTTTCTATTTTAAGACAAGACCAGGCTTCATGACTCAAACCGTAATTGCCAATTCGCAAATAGCTGGCTATCGGCTCCGATTCAATTGCTCTCGCGCAGGATCTGAAGTGGATACCGACCAATTGCGAGGCCCCTCGCATTTAGCCAGGGTCTGGATAACTCCAAATACCATATTCAAATAAGCGAAGCTTGTATATTTGTATATTGGTGTCATAGAAACTTTTGTCTGCTCAAGGTCTTGTACTCTCAAAAAAAAAACTTTATTTTTTTAAAAACGGTTTGATAAGTCTACATGTTCAAGCCAAGTTCGATATGTATTTAAGCGCACGCTTTTTAATTAACTTCTCTTGGTACCACAAATACGTCATTGTTCGGTTTTTGATTCATCGGTTGTGCTTCTGAAATCGACTTTCGGAAGCCATGAGATGAACAACCGATCGCTTTCAAATGTTTATACAATAAAAATAACTTATATTAACAAAATAGAGAAAGAATTCGGAATATCGTATAAATACCAAGTTTACAGGGAAGAATGATACTTAAAACGTTTATTATTGAACTATTCCGGTGGTCCAGTCCCCCTCCATCAATCCTTTTCTCCATTCAACAGATATACTATTCCTACCCGATAGGCCTGGTGACTCCTCTGGTGTTGCGAATGTCTATGGGCCACGGTGACCACCTACTAAGGGGGAATTGTATACTCGTTTGCTCCTTGAACATGGTAGGTTGATCTGAATTCAAATACTAAATAACTAATCGGTTCGTAAATCATTTGCTGTACAGTCGAAGTAAAAATTTTCCGTGCAGTTTTTTTTTTTAATGTATATTTAAACACACTTTGCTCACTGACGTTTCGATAAAGCACAATGATACATCGAGTCAATTGTTTCAACGTCCAGGGTGAGTAATTATGGCAATGCGCATACAAGAGTTTAATCGTCGTCAACACAGAGGGCGCTTGAGTATTGTCCTCAAACGGGGATCAGTGGCATTAAGTATTTTATTATATGTAACAATATAGAAAACCGGTTTTGTACCATGTTCAAGTACACGGAATCAGGACCACGTGTAAGTGCTTTCTATACGTGACTTGTAATTTCTGAGTGGATATGCCGATGATTGCTTTTTATTCGACGCTTTCTGTTTGACTAGTCATCGAAAATTTAACGGTCGGTCATCCAACAACAACAAAGTTTCGCTTGTTGTCAAACAAATTGGATAACAAGACTCTAACAGAATTGGAAAGATTTCTAGTTAATATCTGAACATTCTTTCGTGCACTGATTGAACTCTATAGAAAAAACGCTTAAGACTCTTGTCCCACGTCAGTCGAATAATGAAACTTTAATAATCATTTTAATGCTGGTGCGAACTACGTTCGCACTCTATAAATAGAACTGTAAAATAATTGCCCTATAAAAAAAAATATCCGAGAATAGGATACTCTAGGCATAAACAACCCACCGATCGGCATCGGCGCTTTTGATCTTTGCTACATTTTATTTTTAAATGATTTATTTTGTGAGGTTGAATTTTCGAGTGGCAATACGTCTTGTTTATATCGAGACAATACGTCTTGTTTATATCGGACGTGACCCATCTACGACTTGTTGTTCTGGAAGGTCAGTTGGCAGATATAAATAGTGAAATGCGGCGCACAGGAATGGAGTTTTATTTCTGCGATCAATGCGTTCACAAGTATGATAATGACAAGCGATCAACTGGTTTCGTAACGATTTATTGTGAGTATGTATTTCTGAATATACGTCCTCTATCGTTCCAACTGTTCCCTTTCAACGAATCTCAATCTTTGATCTCCTGATGGGTCATTTCAAAACAATACATTCTATTAGGTCGACACGAACGTAATTACAGATATATGGATATGTCAGTAAAATAGCAATTGAATATATGTTCATAACATCGATTTTCAATCTTGTCTTTGAGTCGTTGAATCAATTGGAAAATTTGACCGAAGATTGAATTTTTTTCTTTCTCTTTTCTAGATTCCGTTTTCTATTTTCACTTATTGATTGAAACGTTTGCTGACGAATTCTTTGTTAATGAAAGCTATATTTCTTTGACAAGAGCATTACTTATTACCGTTTTCGAATTTTATATATTCATCGACATATATATTATATCGGTTCGAACTACGTACTTAAATCAAAAAATTAAAGTACCTACAAACTAATTCCCCTAAAAAAATATTCGAGAATAGTATCCCACATATCTTTAAATGTAAACAACTTCCCTGCATTTACATTGTAAACGCATTTGGATTGGTAAAAACGTTCCATTTATGGCCTTGTTTATATTCGGAAAATATTTGAAATATTCGAGATTTATACATATCGAAATTCGAGTGCACACGAGTTATTTTATTTTTGAGATTAAAGCGTTCACAAGTTAAATGCGATCAAATAAACGTGTTATAGTTATTCCGTAGTAAACCATTGTAACACTTATTTTGTCTCGGAGTAATGTTTTCCTTCTGTTTTTCTACCTACTCACTATTTATCCTACTGTATCCTTCTTAAACGTATTTGTAAAATTGTAATGTAATAATGTGATTAAAAAATATAAATTTGTACAAAATATTTTTTAACAATGTACAAGTATTAATTTGAAAAGTTAATTTTATCAACTATCTATAGTTTCTATAGGAACAGCTTCTATTAAAACTTCAAAAAAGCGTATCAATAAATAAATTACATCTCGCTAATATTTTATATCTATAAAAGTAAAAGTGACTTTATGCACATTTAGTCGGAGAGCTAGTAACACGTGTTTCATGAAGTGTTTGATGCACCTTGAAATTTTTCAAGTTTAATATCTATGAGATAAACAGCCAGAATACCTGTGTTGGCTTAGCCCAACACGGGACACCAGGTACTGCGTATAATAGAAAGGTGTAATAAAATTCAACCCGAAAAAAAGTGTTTTATTCAGAGGCCAATAAACTTTAATCGAAAGTTTAAACAATTTTAAAAATAAAATTTAATAAGGCAGACATTTTTGAGAGGGTTTACATAAAATTAATCCGTCCCAAAGTTGTTTTTTTTTTTTTGAAAATACAGTTCGACGTATTTGATTCACTCTGAAATTTTAATAGCATCTTAATTAAATATTAAAAAAATTAAAAACAAAAAGCCAGACACCTTTCCAGGGTTTAATTACTGGCAAACATGAAAATAAGTCTTATTTAAAATAGAAAGAGATAGGTAGCGCGTGGTTAGCGGCGTGAGTGAGAGAACCGATCACCGCAGTAGCTATACTCTCTCTCTACACTCTCATTGGTTGTTGGTCACGTGTCCTTTATCAGCTAGAAATTTAAAATTCAAACTTTTGAATAAAACTAAAAAAATTTAATTATTGACACAACTTTTTTAAAACTTTTAGTTTTTCAAGATACAACAATTGTGCAATTAAGTCGTAATGAAAAAACTGAATTGAAATCTTATGGAAGAAAAAAAATGGAGATGGTGAGATAATCATTGAAATCTTCAAGATTAGAGTGTTTAGTTAATACTATAGGTTTATTATCATTATAAAAAATAAATTTATTATTATTATTAAATTTTATTTTTAAAATTATTTAAACTTTCGATTAAAGTTTGTTGGCCTCTGAATAAAACACTTTTTTCGGGTTGAATTTTATTACACCTTTCTATTATGCGCAGTACCTGGTGTCCCGGGTTGAGCTAAGCCAACACAGGTATTCTGGCTGTTTATCTCATAGATATTAAACTTGAAAAATTTCAAGGTGCATCAAACACTTCATGAAACACGTGTTACTAGCTCTTGGACTAATTGAACTAACATCAATTTTTAGAAACTGAGTTGCAATAAACATTCTTATTTTTCATTAATAATAAATAGATAAATAATATATAACAAATTATGAATTTATAATAAATAAATAATAAGAAATTAATCAACAACCATGGTTGATGATAGTTTCAAATTATTTGTTTAGCTAAAAACATGGAACGATTTCAATTTTTTAATTTCCAACAATAAAAAATAAAGATACATATAAAAGTTCATTGAGTTCCTTTTATATATAAAGCAAAATCATTTTTTAATTATTATTCAAGTTTACTACCGCAATCATATTTGTATAGGTACGTAATGCTTGAGCGATTTCACGTTTTATGGCATGCATGCAGCTTTAATCAAACAAACCCGGGTGAGCCAAATAATAAATAATCAGAGGACTTCATCACATTCGAGGCCGTGTAATATCATAACAGATATTACACGTGAAAAGCTCTTCACAAAGCTTTGCAAGGAATGAGTTTGTTAGCCATACAGATTATCTATTTGGCAGCCTAATCGACCAAATCACATTGAAATGGGTAATGAAAAAAAAAATAGACTCGAAAACAAAGGTTCCCTACATCTTATATGACAAAAAATTTTTGCATTCGAGACGTTCATCGTTCGAAGACCACAGAAATGATTCATTATCTGATGCTTAAATTGCCATCTATTGTATGAAATTAAAACTATCGGATTATCCAACACCAAACTAGTTTTTTTTGGCCATTAAGCGATTTGAGATTATCTGTCTATAAATTGCAATTTGCGATATCCAATAATCATAATCTAATATTGTCGTCTACATAAGTTGTAAGTGTAAAATAAAATATAAACCATATTACAAGTATTACACTCTATAAAGCGACATCTCTACATTTAACAACTACTTGATTCTTTATTGATTGCTCAAGTTCATACTAGATGGCGCTAAAGAAATATTAATAAAATTTAGCTGTACCAAGAACCATATTGCTAATCAAAGAATATATATTATTCAAATTGATTTTATATTCCTGATAGTGAAGATATGATTTTATTACTGCTTTAAAACAAACAATGCATAATTCTTTCGTCACAAAAAAATATCATAAACGATATTTGAATGCCAATGTTTTTAATTTTCTACACAGCCTGCTTATAAACTTTAGAGAAAAGGTCATTAAAAGTTTCATAATATCACGTCTAACAAGATGAGAATTGACAGAAACAAATTTATAGTGCACAATTTCCATTGTTCCATAACAATAGTTTGAATGGAACCAGATGTATTCCATAACCATATAATAATCCTAATAACTCCTAACAGACAATAAATAAAATAATAAATAATCCTAAATAATAATAAAAAATAATTGGCATAATCTAAAATCTATGCCATTAAAAATTATTTATGAACATATGAATAAGTATTTTGGTCCATTAGTTTCAGCGACGGTTGGCGGAAAAGAAATTGAGAAAACTGTACTTCAAATAAATATCAATCAGTATAAATCACAAACTATTATAATTATATAAAATCTATACCCATATAAAATTAAAATAAATTCTGTTTGAGCATCAGTTAATACGGATCGCATCGGCGTCGAACATTAAACCGTTCGACGCGGAATCGCTTAACTTTTTGAATTCCATGTACACCACCATTTTCTTTTATTTACTTATACAACCCATATCGCCCAGCGATGTTGGTGGGTGACAAATAACAGATGCCGTATAGAATTTTCTCCAAAATAGAAAACGAAAAGCGGCACCGGTTTTCTTGCAGTACGTACCATTAGCGAATGTGGAGTAGCCTTTCTGAAATCACTTGTATTTCTTAACGTGATCTGACGTACTCACCCTGTGGGAGGGCGGCAGGTGGTGCGGCGGGGGCTGAGGGCGGTCGTCGCTGGACTCGTCGCCCGAGGGCTCGCCCGTGAACACCGAGTCGTGCGACACCGACAGCCCGCTGCTGTATGCGCCCTCTCTGCATCACAAACGAGAGCACATGCAGTGGATTTTACAAGACATTTACTACTCATTCTTCGTTATTATCACGAGCGAGCATATCGAATAAATTATTGAGTATTCGAGCCGTATATGAATATTTTTAAATTTTCAATAATATAAAAAGTATTTTTTTTACATTTCGAATATCAGTTGGTCACAATACGGCCCTAAACATATTTAGCTAAATGTTGTATACGTAAGTGACACTTGAAATTTTTGGACACGGGCTTTTAGAAACTTTAAAATAAAGAAACATATTTAAATTTAATAAATGGAACTCTTTGCCAACCTCATTAGGTACATTGCCTTAATTTGTCATTTGTTTTTATAAATTGGCGGCAAAAAAAAAAAAATATTTGTCTAACGTGAACACGAACTTAAACTCGAGAAAATTTCCGTGCAATGATTTTCTATGATTTTCGTTGCCATTTAAGCAAACAAGAAAGTTAAAAGACTTCGTTTGGCCTTTCATAACGAAGCCCCATCCCTTGCCACCATTTATAACTGATTTAACGAGTTCAAACGTGGTCGCACAAATCTGACTGATGATCAGTGTGAGGTACGTCCTTCTACGGCAACGACCGAAGACAAAGTCAATGTTGTGCGGCTCATGATAGAGACTGACAAAAGAGTGACCTACCAAAAGATTCGGACAAACTTAGGTATTGATATGGATCAAATCCATAAAATTCTTCATGAACATTTAGCATTCAAGAAGTACTCGGTGGATACTTCATAATTTGATCAAAGCTCAAAAACGCCGTTGTGTTAATTAGTGCCGCGAAATGATGCAAAGATATGTTGGTGACTCAAACGCTGTGTACGACATAGCCACAGTCATTTCTTTTTAAGGAGTTGCTTACTAAAGTAAATCGAGGTGGAAGCGTCGGAAAAAAGATGGTGGCCTTTTTCTTGATAATAACAGGTCATTATGCAACAACTGTTTTAGAAGGCAAAAAAGCAGTCACTGCAGACCGATACACTAACAATTGCTTGCTACTTGTTATGGGAAAGGTTCGGGAAAAACGACCTCGCAGTAGGATTCTCCTTTATCATGACAACGCCTCACCACATACAACCAGACAAACAACTAACTATTAGAGAACGTTAGGATCAGAAATATCGGCTCATCCGCCTTGCAACCCTGACTTCGCATCATGCAATTTTGGTTTATTTCCTAAAATAAAAGGAAAACTTTGAAGAAAGAGGTTTATGGACGCCGAGAAAGCAGTAGCTGCATATGAAAAGACCGTCGAAGCGACCCCTAAATGCGAGTGGGTAAAGTTTTTCTCTCAGTGGTTCCATCGAATGCAGCGATGTATTAATCTCAACGGACACTATTTTGAACAACAATAATTATAAAAATAACCAGCTAATTTGCTCAGTTTTTGGTTTTCTAAGGACTTTCAAATTGACCCACATACATATTTATAAAAAAATATATAAGTGTATTGTACATATCATAACAAAATTGAGCGGTATAGTTCGAAAGGTCAAGAGCCGTTGCCTTCAAAACAAAAGATTCGGGTTGGAATCATAAGCACAGGTGATTTTTGAACTTAAAGTTAAATGACTCCCTCTATGCCTCCGAGAGCACGTTAAGGCGTCGGTAACTGACGCTGTCACTGCATTACAAAGAACGATCACTGAAGCTCTTGATTTGCATTGGGTCAAAGCCCAATAATTTGAAGTAAATATTGTGAAAATGGGAGGATACCTACGTCTGGGCAATAGAGACAAAAATTTTGACAAAACATAGATAGAAATTTTCAAAATAAACGGATAACGTACGAGGTCTTTTACTGTTAAATATATCTCTTATACCGTGATGCACTTAAAATTAACACACAAATTAAACTTAGTAACGTTATAGTCAGTAATATATGAATTAGGTTTTAAATTCAGTACTCATAGTACAGCTTAGCAGTTATTTACAATTAAAATTATGCATACTTTCTCCTGGCGTGTCTGTCAGCGTCGAGCAGCTCGCTGGTGGAGCGACTTTTGGAATCGGGCGACGAATTGGCTTGCGCACGCGCACCGCCACCGCTGCCACGCCGCTTGAACATGCGCCGGAGTCCGCGCAGGAATCGTCCTGTGCGACCCTCGCCTGTCCACACACAAAAATTTCAATGTAGATGTACGTAGAGCATTCGGAAAGTTTTTAGAACTGATCGTATACATTAGTAATATTTAAAAAATAATTCCAATTCATGAAAATGAAATGTCATGGACGACGAATTCATCCAGTCCCTGTTGACGATAGTCCCTGTCTTGTCGACGACAATACAAATAATTTTTGGTTTACGAGACTCGTATCATTTTAAGTTTGTAGCCTTGCGCTGAGACTACGATTTGTTGCAAGAATATAAAAGCGTACTTCGTTAAATTTAATAAAATCTTTAACGTCAAATATGGCTCTGTCGCTATGATCGAATTAGTGATCGACGTATTGCATCAGAATAATGTCCACAGTGTTATTACGTCTAATGTTCACTAGGCCTTACGCTAACGGACAGTGTGCATTGCTATCGACTGCACTGACATCTGCTGTTCAATACTGAATATAAACTTAGTAATCACACACAAGTGATTTAGTTCCCGTATGGCTGTAGAAATTCAAAATAAAATACTTTCGTATACTTTATTTTTATGGAAAAGTATAAAGTATATTCGCAAAAAACCTGTCAAAAGTATGTTGGGCCGTGCTCGGTTTGGGATTCCGTAGCCTTTACTACAAATAAATGCACTACAGATGAAAAAAAACTAGGTTTTTACACTTTTTTTTCCACGTTTTCCGCACAAAGTGGGTAAAAGCTCTTTAGTCGCCTGTAACTAGAGAAACAAGTAGTTATGTCGACTATTACTCTTAAACTAGTGTAAACTAAGATGCACCAGCAAAAGAACGTACTTTACAGCCACTTACGTCCTTTTGTTGAGAAGCGCAATTTTTCGACAATAACTCAAAAACAGTTTAACCGATCGCGTTCAAAATAATTTTTGTTTGTTTATTACGCGTTACGTTTGTAATTTTTTTCATAAGTATTAAAGGGGGGCAGGACAATTTATGCTACTGTCGGAACGATTATTTCCGAAAACATTCAATTAATTCAAAAAAATTGCTTAGTGTTTCTGAAAGAACTGTCGAAATAAATGCCACACGTTGATATGTGTTGAGAAATTTTTTTTTACGCCTGTTACATGAACGGAGTACCTCCTCCAAAAATATTTATTTTTGCTATTAATAAATATTAAATTTCATCAATATACATCTTGATGTATGAATTACAAACATTTTAAGTAAAATGCCTGTGGTCCATATGGATGGGCGGACGGACGGACATAACGAAACTATAAGGGTTCCGTTTTTGACATTTTGGCTCGGAACCCTATAAAATAAAATAAGATACTTTCATAAATATGGTTGGGCACCCAATGCATACAGGGGGTATTGATAAAACAAGTCAAAGTAAGCAAGCGTCCCAGAATGTTGAATCAAATAAAACAAACGATTCTGACATTTACATTTAAAATGGAATAGCGATAATGTGTAAGTACAGACCAGTGGGTAAATAAAACTTGATACGAAACTAGCCAAATGGAAATCGCGTATAATTTGGCAATCCATTATTTTCTAATTTAACTTTAGTTGACTACGATCGAAATAGAGTAAATTTTTAAGCTCGAAGCCGTGACGCGTGATCCGGAACAAGTGTTATTTTTAAGAAGTCTTCCAAAGATTTGTTTATGGCATTATTATTTTTATTCGTATTTTCCAAATTTTCTCTTCTTTGGGAACCCATTTATTGCTATTTATAAGCAATTTTTTTATTATTTAAATACATATATATATAATAAAACAGTAGAACAGGGTGTATGTGTATATTGAAGGTATTTATGAAAAATGAAGAGGGAAGAGTGGACACCTACAGAAAGGTAATTAGAAGCAAAAAAAAATAACGACTTTTTTTGTGTCTGCTTTTTTATCTATCTTTATATATACACATCCCTGAAAACGATTTTAATGCAGTTTTCATTGGGTAGATAGAACTTGGCTTGGAGCACAATATATGTTTTATTTCGGGATATATGCTTTATTTTTATAATTGGATATTAAAAATCTGTAAAATGGTTAACCCTGTAGGCCATCCCTAAAAGTTCTCGGTATGATATTTTCGATAAGTTTTTGAATTCCTCTATTTTAAATATATAGTTGTCTAAAAAATCGAAAGATTTATCTTTACGCTTTTCGAGCTCGAAAATCCGAAGAACGGTTGACCTTAGAGGGCGTTTCTTAAATTTTTGCTACTTTCGAGCTCAAAAACTTCAGAAATATACCCAGCAATAAATTACTAAACTTGAGCTCAAAAGACCGATTTTTGTGCTATTTCTTTCAAGAATATAATCTCTCTCAAAAATATAATCTTAATATGTTTTCAGCTCTTCGAGGTCGAACATCTATATTTATTTAAAAAATTATATACCCGCGTGATAAGTTATACTTTTTTGCCGTAATTAAAAAATTGTTATTAATTGCATGCAAATAATTAATTACAACAAAATAATAAAGGACTGGAGAGGGATAGTCAATACGGTTGATAAAGTTTAATTTAAATTTGAAAAATTAAATAAATTAATATTTATTTTCTTATACAAAGACTAATATTAATTTTATCTTTTATTTGATATTACAACAATTACCAAATCGAAAATTAGAATTAGTTAATCTTATTCCTAAAGGCTCCATTGAATTTGGAAAATCGGCCGGAGTCAAAAATTTATTTGTCTAATGCTCATTCAAACGAGCCTAATTGCGAAATTCTAGGACCATCCACCGCCAAGATAGGTTGCGGTGGGTGACGTATCCCAGAGGAGAAGTGGACGAGGGTAGAAATCGTTAGGTAGAGGGTAAGTGAGGGGTGAGGGGGGTTTATACTCATCGGGGTGTATGGTCACCTATTTGGTGAAGGGAGACTTAAAAAACAGGAAAAAGGAAACAAAGAAAAGATGGTAGATATAAAATAAAAGCCTACCCCTCAAAGGGGATAAGTCACCTAATTTGTGACCTACGGAATATGTATATGTATATATATAGGAAAATAAATACAAAATAGGGGTATGGTAATGAAGGTACTATAGTAGTAATTATAAAGAAATGAGGGAGAGAGGGCCTAGTATTTTGAAGGCATCTAAATGGTGACCTAAGAACAAATTTTGAAAACGAGCGGGAAATAATACCAATCGACAAACAACGAGGTACTTACAAATAAATATAAATTTCTTATAATTATAAGCGCCATCTAGCCTTATTGATATATCAGTTGCTCGCTAAACCGCTTGCGGGAACTTCATACTATAGTTTTCATATCACTTCGATTAATATTAACTCTTATCAGCTTATTAACCCACAAAATGAGAATTTGTTTATTTACGTAAAAGGTTCGTAACGGGTCACCTAACTCATATGTATGTAACGAATCGCGACTTTTTTTTCATCCAGTATTGTTGGAGATCGCCTTTTTCGTTCAGACCTTCAATAGCAACTATAAAAGGCTATCCAACCGACAATGCACTGGTAGGATGCTACGTCCTCGGGAAGACACTCGGCCGTTCTGCCGACTTGAAGGTGAAAAATGAAACACTGTTTTACACTTCTGCTGCCGATCTGGCTTATATGGAGTGAAATGGAGGCGCAGCCACGACTAATGTGATTCTTCTGATGCATTTGAAGCGTGCATGCCATCAGCGCCACTTGGCCGCTCTTAACACCATTTTGCCGCGAGCGCGACGAGCGCGTGGCTAATGCGCAATAGGAAAGGGGCGGGGCGGGACGACAGCTTTTTTAATTAATACAATCTATACATTACAATTATTGCCGACAATTACATTTTATAATTTACTTATGAACTAAGACATTATTTCTGATATTGATAAAAAATAAATGTTGATCGCCGACAAGTATATTCTTAGAAAATAAGCTGTGACGTACGAACGGACGGACAAACGGACGGCTAGATAGATCGACAGCCAAATAGAAATAAAAGTGACTTATAAGAATTCCGTTTTTTTTTTCATCAGATGAACGGATCTCTAAAAGGTTCGGGTTCGGGATCCTAAAAATACCACATCTAACACACGCGGCCCCATTTTTAATGGCCGCCTGTAATTCAGCACCATAATTGGCGCACGGGCGTGACAATTGATCCAAAGTCCACGGCCCGGTGAAATAATTGATGATAATGTTGAAACACAGAGAACTAAAAAACACTTTCAATTGTAACATGATTTCAAAAAAAAGAATTTTTACCAATTCAAATCTAAAATACACTCACATGCATATTTGTATAAAAATAATAGATCTGCATCCTAAGAGTAAATTTGGACAAATTCGAGCGAGGTTCATGATCGCTGAATACGGTATAACTTCAGAAGTTAGTCGTTTGCGATGATATGAGCACGCAACATGTCAAAACGAAGATTACAAGAGGAGACACATTGGCCATATCTACGAGCTAGCCCCAGGTGGCATCGAAAGAAACAGGATACGATCGTCTGTACCCAAACAGTTTCCAAGATGCTGCGGGCTACGAATTCATCTACGAGCTGTCCTGCAGGATTCATATGCGACTTCAGCACCACGTCATGAAAATTGTGAAAACATTGATATACTTGCCGCTGTATACTAAATGTTAAAACGTTAAAGAAAAAACTGGCCAAGAGCCTGCTGGACCATGCTCATTATAAATCAAAATCAAATCAAAAAATGTCTTTATTTCTTAGGTAATAGAATTACACTTGAAATACGTCATTACGGCATTATTTTATATTACCATTAACACCCATCCGAATATGCTGATACATTTTTCGGCTTCGCTCCTTTGCGCGAATCTCTATCATGACTAGGTATCATGTATCTTTATACATGATAGATAGTCAATAAAACCTGCACAACATTTGAAAATTACATGAAACAACCTGATAGCCGAGCAGTTCAGTCCCACGGATTTTTTTCGTTAAAATATTCAGACACGGCACGGCATAACTTTTTTTTTAATGAAAGTTTTAAATTTATAAAATGGTAAATTTTGAATTTCAACTGGGACTTTATTATAGGGTCCTGAAGCCATTATCATAAAGAAATGCACTACAAATGAAAAAAGTACGTTGTTACACTTTTTCCAAGTTTTCCGCACAGACTAGTTGTTATAAGCACTTAAGTCGCCTATAATTAGAGAAATAAGTAAATACGTCGATTATTACTATTAAACTAGTGTAAACTAAAGTGCATCAGCAAAAGAACGTATCTTCACTGGACTTACGTCTTTTTGTTGAGAAGCGCAGTTTTTCGGCAATAACTCAAAAACAGTATATCCGACCATGTTCAAAATAATTATTAAAAATTCAAAGTATTTATTAAGCGTTTCCTTCTTTATTTTTTCATATTTTTTGGACATACTGTTTAGAAAATAGAGGGAGGGCGACACAATTTCTGCTACTTTCGGAGCGATTATTTACGAATTTATTCACATAATCAGAGAAAATTCTAAATACCATAAAGTATTTTCATAAAAACCACACTATAAGTGCCACACGTTGATGTTGGCCGAAAAAAAAAAATTGTCAGCTTTGTTACACGTATGGAGTGCCTGTCCTAGAAATATTTAGTTTTGTTATTTAACTACCAAACTAAGTAGCGGCTTATACGACACACCTACACTACAGATTTCATCAATATACGTATCGTAGTTTTTGAATAAAATGCCTGTGACATACGGACGGACGGACCGACGTACATGACGAAATTGTAAGGGTTCCGTTTTTGCCATTTTGGCACGGAACCCTAAAAAATAAAATTAGAAATGTTTTAAGATTGTAAATACAACTTTTACGACATATACCACTTGTCTACAGGAAAAGTATATTTAAAAGTTTCACTTATGGCCAACTTCAAACAGTTTACGAGTTCAAGTGTTTTTGATTTTGCCAAGTCGCCTATGGATCACTTTCATTTTTAGTGCTTAATCTTCAAACTGAGTTCATGTATCTATAAATAATGAGAACGGCAATAAAAATTTCTCTTCGTCCGACAGTTGAGCATTGAAACCGAATAATAAAAAAAATTGTGCTTTATAATAGTACAAAATATGGTTAATTACATAGAGAAATGAAATATTTACAAATACATTGTCAAATACTACACATCAAAATTATTTTTTTTCAAAGAATTATACAAAACATTTTTAACAACTAATAACTACTCCGTACGGCTACCCTGTTTGTGCCTCGTGCTAGTGAAACACAAACTGGTTGCAATCCGAATAATCAGCGAATATAAAAAAAAATAGGGACCACAGGGCGCAGCTCTAAGTTCATATGTTAAATAACTAGCCATTTTTCGATTGTCTGTTTTGTGTTAAGGCCCTTAATAGAGAAAACTATTAACTAATATAAGATTGGCAAGGACAAAAATGGACACATTGGTGGCAAAACTTTTTGGTCCGCACTCTGTGCAACGAGTTATTGACGAACTAAATAAAAATGATTTATTATTTTGTCTACAAACAGTTGCCTCAAATAAAAACCAAAAAAACCATAAAATTGTTTCTTTTGCTAGTGCAATATCCCAGAAGATGGGATTAAACAAAGACTACTAGACTTTTATGAAAGTGCGAATCTCTTTTTTGGAGTCTTATAAACTTTCCTTAAGTCAAGTGTCTGGTCTAAGTGCTGACCATACCAACGTAAACTTTGGCCAAAATCATTGTTTCTACCCAAACATTTTAGAGCTTGTACCAGATATAATAAAAGGAAATTGTCACGCGCATATAGTGCATAATTCAGTAAAACATGCCATGGGTCGGTTAAAATATAGCATTGAGAACATAATATTAAAGATTTATAGTAATTTTTCTGTTTGTGCATTTACACGAGAAAACTTGAAAAAATTTGTAGAGCTTGCTGAAGGAGTTTTGCGAAATTCAAAAGACACATAGGAACACCTTGGTTATCTCATCTACCAGAAATAGATACAATTCTAATTAACTGGAAAGCAATTTGCGATTACCTTGTGAGTTTAGATGTAGATTGAATGATGGTTTTTCGAAATTTATTAATGTTGGATAGAGAATTGGATAATAATGTAGTTTATTGTTAAATTCTATACGCTAGTCACATGTTGAATGTTTTTAATACAACAATTAAAACATCAGAGGGTAATAATGTAACTGTTGCATATGTTTATAATATAATGATTTTTTTTAAATTAATTAATGCAAAGAAAAAATGATAAGTACTTTGACAATGAAATAAAAAATATCTTGAAAACTATTGCAGAGTCTTCCTAAGCTAAATTGTAATAGAACTGTTATTAACTTCATACGTTTTCTTGACAAAACTATTATTATATATCTAGAGATTTTTTTTTTTATTTCAATCAAACTAATTACCTTTCTTAGGTTAACCATTTGTAATTAAAGTCACTTTTGATCATTTTGAAAATTTTACTGAAAATCTTAATTCGCATAGGGTCGAATTTAATGTGGATAGTTTATGTGCAGAATTAACACAATTCAAAATTATTTATGAAAAAATGTCTCAGGACAAAGATTTTCTTGGTATGAATAGTGGTTAAATATGGAGTTATTTGTTAGTCAACACGTCACAAGAATTTGAAAACATCTGTTAAATTGTTTCATACATACTTTCTGTTCCTGTCACTTCAGCCTTCACAGTGTTTTTCATAATGAATGCTAAGTGGTGGAACGACAGAAATAGAGCTACTACTGATTTAATAAAAAATGAGCTCCCCATTTCTCTTATTATTAATTGAAATTGTGGGGAGGATTAGAAATATTTCAAAAATGATAATAAATTGTTAAGCTGTGCAAAAAGCTCCGAAATTTCTTTTTTAAATCGTTAAAAACTAAAATAGTCTTTATTTTTCTAAAATACTGTTCAATTTATTTCTCCGACCGTAATATATTTTGTTTCTCGTTCAAAAAGTTGGGAACCCTAACGAAGGTTCCCATCTAGATATATAGATGAGCGAAATGCGGTCGATACTTACCATGTCGGGTATGCTCCGATTGCGCGGGCGCATGCGGTTGGTAGGGCGGCTCGAGCGAGCCCTCGCGAACGCACGACATTAGCCCTGCGCCGCCACCCACGCCTGAAATTCATAAATTATATTTATCTAATTAATTAACAACAATAACATAAAGTTTATACGGCAATCGAAAAAAGCACCAGATCCTAATAGACTTTTTTAAATCTATTTTATTTCGTCGCAAAAAGGTTTTACATACTAGTATCGAAAGGTAACAAATGTGAATCTAAAAAAGAACGGCCAAGTGCGTATATGACTCGCTTCCTGACAGTTCCGTACAACTTAATTATGTATGTAGATATTTCATCCATCAAGAGTCTCGATGATTTTTATATGTTTTCGATACCGATAGTGACAAAATATTGGTCACAAGAATTTTGAAACTTCCTTATTTCAATTTTTTTTCAAATATTTCAAAAAAATCCGATTTTTTTTTAAATCTTAATTTTTCGTAGCACGAGTTAAAATATATGTGTCTACATCACGGTCCTATACTCAGTTGCAAGTGTAAGTTTCTAATCATAAAAAATAATTTTTCATATGACATAACTATAAATAATCCATTTTCATATTTTTGTTCTATTTGTGATGTGAGAAGTGATACTTGTGTTTGCTTCTTGATAAATTTCATTATTCTAGGTCAATAAAAATATCTTGTAAGTCATTTTCCATTGACAAATTTAAGGCATACATAGCCGTATTTCGGCCGTATTTTTTGATTACGTTAATTTAGAAGCTTGATTTTGTAAGGTTTGAAGATACCGTAAACATTAATATTTGATATCAATATCAATTTGATACCTCCACGCATTCCTGAGAAAAATATGTTGATAGACAGACGAATAGACAGACAACGAAGTGATCCTATAAGGGTTCCTTTTTTCATTAAAGATACGGAACCATAAATGATGAGTGAAAATTACGAGCTCGATATCAACGTCTATATAACTGTTTTCTCCATTATTTTACATCAGAGTCCCCAATGAGATAACACAACACCGCACTTGATATGAAATCGATTTTTTTTTTAATTCAAAAGCATACAGTGCACAATTATTACAACACATATGCAAATGAAAAGCATTCAACTATTACCAAAAATATCATGATGAAACTTGCATATTGCAAAAGCATCGTGACAACCTCCAGTGTTAAGTTTTCGACATGCATCGATCTGGTCGGCTAGCGCACAAGGACTTTTATATTATGGATGGCTCGGACGACGGAATGACTCTTAGCCACCAAGCCAGAGGAGATCCGTTATACACAGCACGGAATGTATACGAGTCGTCGTGCTGGGTGGGGTCTTAAGCACCTCGCTGCTGAAGATCGAGGTGCACGTAGACGTATTGAGCCCTTGCTCGGTACGCGACGAAAGTCGCCGAAGGTCTTCGTCATCGATGTGGTAACAACGTCTGTTGACCGACGGCCGAGCATGCACTTCGAGACAAGGCGCGAGCAGTTTTATTCGACTTGGATAGAGGCACATCGGTCAACTTTACCGTGTTAAAAGTCCCAACCCAATAGATACGAGTGGATCTTAACCGCTGAGCAGCCGACACTCTCGAGTTACCATTGACCGTGGATAGATATAGTCGAAAGTGAAATTTGCATTCTGTATAATTTTCTTCATTTAAAAATTATTCTTACTTCTATTTGCAGTTTAAAATAAGTACAAATTTACAAATGGTTAAAAAAACGCGAAGATATTTAAATTAGTTTCTTAGAAAAATTATACTGATGATGAAGGTTTTCAACTTTATTTACCTTGCTAACGAGGATGACGGTTTTATAATAAAAAGCAAAAGACATAAACACTGAAAACAAAAAATTGGGTATTCCAACAAAAAAAAAATAACGATTCAATATTTTAGTGGTCTTAACCAAGTTAAATATTGGTTCAATTAATCCGATTGCTTAAATTATATGCATTATTTGTTGTATCGAATTACTTAGCTATCGTAATGAAATATATTTAACCAAGCTCAAATCGAACTTGGTTAGAAATATTTTTTCAGTGAAATGAAGATTTTTCATCGGAGTCTAACACACCTATCGTGTGTTTAGTCGGCTGGACAAATTTTGGACAATTGGGAATTTGAAAAAAGAAATATATTTATTTTTTTTTATGTATTTTAAAACTTAATTATTAATTTTATTGATATGTTATTAGAAAAACGAAAAAAACAATTTTTTCAATTAATTATAAGCGATTAAAAATTGATAAAATTTAAAAAAATCACGTGACTGTGAACGCGCCACGATTGGCCACCATACTTGTGACGTCATAATGTTATAGCAATTCCATAACAGTGCAGCGTTTACAGCTATTATAAGTAACTAATGGCAATATGAATATGAAATACTTACATCAAAGTGATCTTCACAACAAAAAGTTCGATTTTGTTTTAGGATTATCTCGGAGACTGCTTGAAACCATTTTTCGACGTTTCTCGTCTTGAGGAACATTTAAAACATTTTTCCGGAGTTGTCTTTGTAGTATTTGTACATAATGGTACAAAACAAAGGCAGGTAACTTTTGAGTTTGACATTTTATATATTTTGAGTATTTAACAATGACAGAATAAAATAAATCAAAACTCAAAAGCACTACACTTATTATCTCCGTATACTACGAGTGACAACTAACATTATGACGTCACACGCACTCGGATTTGTTCGGGAGTTGTCGGCGCGTCTTCGGTACTGGATTCAAAATTAATTTTTATTTTGATATAGCGTTTTAATTATTGCAAAAAAAAATTAAAATTGTTTTGTTATAAAACTTATATATGATCTTTCCATTTTTCAAAAAATTTTTTCAAAACCTAATTATAGACTAATTTATCGCTTAAAGGATTAATTGCTATTATTATTATTCCAAAACGTATTGGCAAGACAGTAGGAAATATTAGACCAATTTATAAAGAAATTCCATAATCTCGAAGAAACTGCCTCTATCACAAATGTCATATCGCAGCAATATTGTTTGTTTGTTTAGGCAACTACATGACTAAGATTTTTCCATTATACAGTGAGTTAATTTTGACGCTTGATGTAATCTTTTATTTACACATGTCATGTTAAGCCTGTCATATTAAAGGTCACACGATACCTTCACACATATCACGTTTATACTCACCCTTATCAAAAATCGCAAACACATTCAACGAAATTTAATGTCACGTATACGTTTTAATATATTATTTAATACATGTTATATATTTCTATTGCAAAATGTACTTCCATCTTTCTTCAGTGGATTTAAATAAAATAAAATACATAATCTTCATACTGCCCGTGTTATGATGTCACACTAACAACGGACCCCCTTCTTCACTATGGACACATATTATCCATAGGCGTCTACATACTACAATACAAACATTATCAGTATAATGTACAAGTATGTTTTAGATCATGGATCAGCAAAACATACACTTCAAGCAAATCTGGTCATTTATCCACGACGATAACGTTGAAAGAATATTTTCTGTTTAAAAGAATACCTAAGATGGAACCCAGACAATAATGTTCCGACTTGAACCTTAATAAGATCTCCATTATCGCCGGACGTTTTCTTTTAATGCCACAGGGTGGCGCTTCTCTTGACGACTGCAAAACGATATTTCATCTCGGTACAGGGTCGGGATGCTGTGTGTTTACGGAGTGGCAAGGTCAAGGCCTGCTCTCCGATCGATATAGATGCTGCTGCCGACAGGGACGCATTATATAGGGGGGCGGGAGCACGTGAAAGAGACGGCGATACGTGGCCACGCCGCGGCACGGGAAATGTTCGCGATGTACCGGGGTAATTTATTAGCGATGACATGGATAACGATTCTTATTTACGACCTTTGATAGAAGTTTGTGTCCGATGACGTCACCGTTTTCATTGCACGTTGGATAGGTCTAATGGAGCTACGCAGCTACGATTACGCCGTCATTGATATGTTTAAGATAGTGGAAGCGAGTGCATCGTAGAGTTGGAAAAAAAACTACCGCAATGAAAAGCATTGCGGAAATCAGAATTAAGAGTGGGACTGGGACCAGAATCATAATGTACCGGATTTGCAATGAAAACGGGACCGCGATTGGAATCGAGACAGGCAAAGTGACACCGAGAAACGGATCGGTAACATAATTGAGAACAGGATAGCGACCGGTCTCATGGTTGAGAGCGTGATTGGTTGATATACATGATGAAGGAATTCATTTTATGACTACGGACGTGGGCGGAGGCGCATGCAGAAGCTACTGCTGATATAAACCTTTTTCAATATTATCTCTAAAATTTATGGGCATATACCTAAAAATTACAATATTCTCATTTTTTTTTTTTTTAATATGGACCATTTTAAGGAATAATTTTTGATTGTTGTACTCCAATGTATTCTTTTATTTATAAATTGACCAAACAATAAAAAATTTGGAATGCTAATTATTTGTCAATAAAATAAAAAAAAAATTGTCATTTAAACAAAAAATTGATTAGAAACCTTAAAGTATTTTTAAAGGAACTGATAAAATAATGCCACTCGTTATTGTTTGCTGAAAAAATTTTATCAGCTTCTATAACATGTATGGTGTTAAAAACAGATTGATAGGTCTACAAAAAGAATACTAAAATATATTCGAGTTCATAGAAACACAGTATAATTCAATGTTTTTAATAATAGTGTGCCGTTGGAAATAATAATAAAAATTTGAACATCGCACAGAAACAATGAGAAGTTTAACCTTGTCAACGCGGTGACTGATTATAAAACATTAAGTATCCTGCCACTCCACATCAATACTGATATATTAGTGGTAAAAAAAAAAAATTGGGTTGCCTGTAAAGTCGGTATACGGGCGAAAGTTTTGACAACGACTTTGAATGGTAAAATCATTTTAATGTGAATATTCATTCATATAGTAGGAAGAAGGATGAAATAATAGTAACAATTTAAAACATTTATTTATACAAGAATTATATTTAAAACATTAATTTATACAAAGAATCTCGCACTGAATTTCATATTAACAAAATTTTATTTTTACCTTTACACATACATACGTATTTATATACAAATATACACAATAACTTGCAATAGCAAGCTATGCACTAATTCTCTAGTGCGCGCGCGCGGCAGACCGATCATAGTTGAGTGGAGAGACGCAAGGCATCAGCCTCTCTCTCGTTCGGTGACGTTACCGAGCGTTACACTTTCAAAGTGACTCCCAGCCGCAACCTAATTTAAGACGTTGTCACGTCAAAAAGCGGTAATTGCCGATAAGTTCAAGTTAATGCTCTGCTGTATAATTTCTGCTGAACTACGTCATTTTTTTCTAAGTACTTTGTATCCAATGATAGCCAACCTGCACGGTGGACGGCACAACCATCGGACACAAAATTATCAATCGATGGACACATCGATATTAAATGTGACTAACTCACCTCCAATCAAACTGCTAACTTTCAGGTTGAATATATCGAATTTTAAGAATTGATGATTGCGAATATCGTTTACATCAAATAGCAAGACTTAAAAGGGAGAGTCTTTTAAATTCGTAGAACAAATCTCATAAATAATAATTCACTAAGTACTATCTTGTTTACATCAAACAGTAAGACTTAAAAGAGAGAGTCTTGAAACTTGTAGAATAAGACTCATGGAATAATAATTCACTATGTATTTTGTTTACATCAAACAGTAAGAGTTAAAAGAGAACATCTTCAATTTCTTAGAATAAGTCCCAGCATCAATATTTATGATTTGAGACTTTTTACATTCACACTTGTGAAAGACAACGAGAAAATTTAAAGGAAACTTTCCAATGTTGTCCAACTTAACTTGATTCTTGCATCGGTTTCCTTCTAAAAGCAGTTTCAGTCTTATCGTATAATCAGAGGTAAACGTATCCTCAAAAACATCAACAAAATTCATAGAATTCTATAATCACAAATAACAGCAATTGACAACCAATCCCAAAACTGTTAATGCCGCTTTTTGCCGCATTCAAGCACAGTTTCTGTACTATTGCGTCTAGCGTGTAAATCAAGCAGGATTTTGACTGCACTAACATAAACAGCCACTGTGGCGACATCATACATTTGATATAATGACTTATAACCAGTCTACTCGAAAGCACCTATAAAGAGATTATTTAATAACTCACGCCTAAATCTTATTAAAGACATTTACGCAACAGCTAAGGAGAATAAGGTTAATTATATTCCACAAATGTTACTTATAGTTTGCTTCATCATACGCGCATGATACATCATCTAATAAATCACTCGTTAACCAATAAATCATTAAATATTTAATTAGAGGATGTTAAGTAATCAAATAAAATCAAAATATTATTATTGTAAAATATAATAAAGAATAATATATAATACTTTAACAGAATAAAATCAATATATTCAATATTAATAAAATAAAGCACCATAACAAAATATAATATACCAAAATACCTTTGCGATAATTTAATAATTATAAACGGAATTTTATAAACTTTACATTTATAAACGAAATAATGCAATAATAGAATAGCAACTCGCTTAAAAAAACAATTAGAAAGTAGTATCCTGTATTGCTTATAACCAAATGTATCATTTACGCATTTCGATTGGTTAAAATGTTCGAGATTTTGATAAATTTTGTTTGTTTACGTCAGACGTAATATTTTTACATCTTTGTTTTTTAACAAGCTTTTATTAGCTTCACCTGTATGTCTGTATGTATAATTTGCTTGAAACCGACTCCTTTGAACTCGATTTACACCCACTTTAAACTTTAAATTTCATTTAAACTTTTTAGGTTTGTCAAGTACCGACGGCAATACAATAATTCTATATTTTGAATAAGAAAATTTTTATAATTTTTAATTTTTTAAAATTTTGCAAATTTTTCATTAGAAAATTTAAGAAAAATATTAGTTATTTAAAACATTATAAAGTTTTACAATTTTGAAAAAAAAATTGGAAAATAAACTTTAATTAATAATAGCTAAAAAAATCGAAATTCTGAAATTACAAAAAAAATAGATGAGTTAGAAAATTTTTAAAATAAATTTTTAATCTCCGTAATGTTGCAAAATTTGAAAGTAAAAATCTGAAAAAACTTCTGTATGTCACAAGCATAAGTTGTACAACGTAATGTTATTTCGAGCGCTTCACTCAGTTTCGAATTCACCCAATCCAATATAATATAATCCAATAGAGATGCGTCAGATCAAATGAAAAGGTTACGTGGACATAAATGGTATAAACTTAAAGTCATTGCCACACGTAAGATATTCTAAAAGCAAGGCTCTTGGTTATAAATACTATTAATATCATAATGAGACTAACAATTTAGAAAATGAAATATAGTTTAAAAAACACACTTTAATGTTATATCTAACTAAAAAGTGAAAAATTATTCTAAATATAGGAATAAAATAATAAACGAAAAATATTAGCATTATTATGAAAAAAGCTTGGGGTGCTCGATAAATCAGTTCTCGAAAATATTCGATCGGTACGATTAGTCCAAAATGGTACAAAAGATATTGCACAAAGCGGCCCACGCTTTTTTCAAAATAATACTAATATTTTTTCATTATTTTGTTTTTATATCATGAATAATTTTTCACTTTTTAGTTCGATTTCAAATTAAAGCGTGAGTTTTAGTTTTTTTAAACTATACTTATTTAGAATAGTTTGTAAATATTGTTTATATTCGTAGAATGTTTCAACCATTGGCTAGGAGAATAGATGCTGAAATTTAAACGCCGAAAAGATAGTTTTCTTTTGACAATGCGTGTGTTTAAAAGTACGATCATCTAAAGATATTAAAGTAGTTCCGTAGTGTACTCATGTATCTCAATGGTTATGATATAACATTAGATAAATACTTCTTTAAAATTCATTAAACGTGTTTCAAATAATGAAGTGTAAAACATGGACGCACAGACATTTTTTTATTATTTAGAGTGATAATAAAACGACTCAAATATCAGACTTACATTTTAGAATCTGCATTGAAGATAACAGGACACATACGAGAACAATCTCGCCAAATGGAATTATCCATGTGTAAAGAAAAGCGACATCTGTTTCTAACCTATTAATACAGGGACCATTATTTATCTGAGGTCACTATAATATGTCGGGTCAAAACGATACACCACCTATGTCATTAGTAATAACACGCGAGCCCAATAGGCACTTGTTACAACGAACAAATTATATAATCGAATTTAAAAAAGTTTCATATGTATGCAAAACAGTTTCCATCTAATGATTCCATTAATACAATTATTATTAAAATCGAGTTCAAATGAGTCTGTAATACATCTGTAAGTCAAAAAGTCTGTGAGAATGGCGTATGTGCGTGTCAGTTTTCTATCAAACCGCTTGCATTTGTACTTTAATTTAAAGGTTTTTGTGCACACATGATCTATCCGGTACGGATGGGGCTGCTAACCTTACAGTGGTGGCACTTCCATTTTATGTTTGTCGAATTACGTTCACTACTTCTTTATTCACTATGCGCGCAATATTAATGCTACCTAGAATCCGCTACTTTTCGGGATTTATCCAATATTTGTGTCTTCATGAAAAAAAAAATGACATTTTTAACTGTTTATTATTGTTAATGATAGTTCTTTTACAACTGTTACAATATAATCAGCAACGGTCTGTTTCTTTGCACTTTTCGTTAATAATTATGTATTATATCTGTTATCATTATAGCCGCGCAAGTTTAATTATTTGCATGTCGATTTACAATCATTTTCATTTCGTAGAACAATAATGATTATCTTCCCACACCTCTTGCAACTAAATGATTAACTAACCCGGAGTTTTAGTCTATCGGATGTTATTATTTCGTCCAGCAGACACATCGACTAGACATAAATGAACTCCTCTTGAAAAATAACGATAATTATTGTTGTCGGTCTCTTTTTGGAATCGGGATATACGGTACTATATTTTGCTGAAACAACTATAAGAAATTACAATTATGGATGTAATATTTTACCTTAAACAGAACGAAAAACCTAAACATTATAGCTTAGTTAATATTTAATTTAATTTGATCAAAAAAAAAAATAACGAAATTCGTTATGGTAGAGGCTAAAGTTTCTCATAATTTATTAAAACGTCCTTGAAGCTGTGAAGACCGAACCGTCCCTGTGTGACCGGTGTGCCCGTCATTCATGCCTTTTTAAGATACTCGTATCTCCATTTCACTCAACTTTTCATTACCAGTATATGCATTATTTATTTATACATTATTTATTAACTTCCGATAATAAATATTGTACTTATATCCATAATATTGATACTTATACAAGCGTTTCTCGTAATTTGTCCAACATAATATACTCATTTCCCCGATAATCTTCTCATTTCTCCCACGGCATGCGCTGCGATCGAATATACAACCCCCACCATACTCTGCGCAAGTAGCGAATTACGTTACGTTTTACGTGTAAATTTATTGAAACAACAAATCGGATTGCACCAACTTAATAAATATCAAACTAATAGTATAGTGGAGTGATCCTTATAATAACGTAAGATATTCCAATAAATTTAGCGGGAAAAACGAAATCTTCACCAATAAAGGTAACATACTAATAAATATTTATTACTGTAGTCTGTATTCATGACATCGAATTGTCATTTAAAGCATAGAAAACGTGGTGATTAATTACATTTCAATTTTTATTACACTGCACTTACTTCATTAGACGATATCTGAATTGTCAAAGTCAAAACAACTGGTCGAATTCACCTTAAAACTACTTCAGACAGAAATGTCACAAACGTTAAATTTTACTTTATACTTCTACGTTACGAGGAAGGCTCGGGCAGCTCATAAGTAGAGTATAAATTAACAGTAAAAAAAAAAAAACTAAATAAGGAATGCGATTTTTGATCATTTTACGTTTCAAATTCCATATTACCCATTAACCCTTATGAAAAATTACGTTGATGCAACCGGCTGTTATTTTGAGCAATTCCACAGTAATATGATTGTACTGTGATACAGAGGTGTGCTCTCTGAGACACGGAACGATTGGTTTTTTACCTTAAATTAACCTTCAATTATAAACTGATCGGTTAATTCGCTCGTGGGCGGTATTCGAACACGTACCCATTGGTTCATAGGCCACTTTTCTAACGGCTTAGCCACGAACGCGCCGTGAGTAGCGAAACAATACTGTGTAGATAGAAAATAATTTGTACTGAGTTAGATCTTTGACTCTGTCAAAAAGTAGCGAAAAATTTTTCATTTTTGGTGAAATATTAAAAAACTAAATCACCCACGAAATTTTTAAAATTTTAATTAGTCATACTTTAGTGTGGTATTTATTAGTCAAAACAAGTACTGCTTTTCGCGGCAACGTCATTTAGATGCGGCAACATATATTTGTCCATCGAAAAACAGTATTGCATATCTTAATTCTACTCAATTGAGTAATTAATATCATTACTGATCGATATAAAATATGAAAGAATTCATTCTAAATCCACGCGAGCGAAGTCACAAGTAAAAATGAGTATCAATATACATTATAGCTTATATGTTATTCTGATGTATAAGTTGCATTACAGTTAAATTACTGTAAAGTTTCAGCCAATTCTGTTCGGCCGTCAAAGCGTGGTTAAGTAGCAACAATCCAAACTTTCACATTTCTAGTGTCAATTAAATTATACGCCACCTTCTACATCTCAAAAACATTCGCTTAAAACTTCATTTATAAAAATTTAGGTATAGCGAAGTCAGACTTTTATCCCCTCGTTTGTCAGGTCGGTCTATAGCCCAATCGCCGTCAACTTGAATATTACCCGATAAAATAAATATTTTTCAGTACATAAAACCGACTTTTATTCGTTAAATATAGAGTCGTGAAATATTATATTGAACTGTATAAAGCTGACGTTTATTTATACATGATTGTTATACCTATGAAACGATTTAGTCTGTTGCACGCAAAGTTGTCTGTCAAAGCGGCAAATGTTATCGACTGGCTTGACTTCATTGACAAAAACCACAAGAGTTCGGCTGTTCGGCTAACAAAAGTCGCAGCATAATGTTAGATGACTTATAATATTCTTCAACAAATATACTACGAAGAACAAAAGGATTTTTTCAAATATAATTTGTAGTTCCAGAAATTGGCGTATTTTAAACAAACAAACAAACTCTCCAGCTTTATATATTAGTATAAATGTTGATATCAGAATGTTGTATTTGTTGAACTCTATATACGTACATCTGTGACTAATCCCAGATTATGAAACTTCGTAGTACAACCGTCGACTTTTAAATAATTGTGTATTTTCGATGAATCGTACAAACGTCATTTCAGGCCGTTTTACTTTACGAAATAATCTCCCTAGTTTCAAGATCCAATTCATTTTTGAGAAAAAACACGTTATGGCACTCTGGGACTACCGCGGTAAAGCTATTGCATAGTATTTTTTAACATACAATTATAATTTATTTTTTTTATGCGGTATTTTGGAGGAGGTGCCCTAACGCCGAAACTTTAAGCAGGCATGAGTCGCCAGGTTGCGGGGCGAAGAGGGGATTACGTGCGCAGTAACGCCGATACAACCAATGCCACCTAGAGGCGAGTTGAACTAAAGAGACAAACGTCATATTTCAAAAGTCATTAAAAGTTCTGCTATTCATCGATAGATAGCAAAAGTAAAAGTATGCTGGCTGTCAATTGGGGGTGTTAAGTTATTTTCGTTACGGAATTTCTGGATTCGGTCTCCACGCTCAAGGCCCGCGATAGAAGCTATGCAATAGCTTAAAAAAACATCAACCAACCTAATAAATCCAAGCAAATTTATGAAAAGCTTCTTATAAAACCATCTTCAATTTTGTTTATTCAATTAATTGTTCCAATAAATCACATTCAATTAACCTAAGCCTACACATTGCAAGGCTCAGGTGGGGGTATTAAATTTTCACGTCAATTTTCAGACGCAAAATTTCGAGTTTCGCCCCCAACAGATGTCTCTCCGTTACGTCATAAATACCTTAAGAAGTTGTGGCGCGGGCTATTTTATGGAAATTGTTATAAAAGACGCTACCGGGTATAATTTAATGCGAGGTAACGGCTTATCGTTATTACGTTTTGTGAAATATTGTAGAATGCGCGAAGGGGAGGAGTCTATGTTTAACGGCGATTTCGGCTATCGCCGCGTAAGTACCCGGATTGCCTCTCACTGCGATGCGCTTCTTTTCGTTGGGCGGTTTCTTGCAGTGTGGCGGCGTGGTGTGGACAGCGTTTTCTTTCTTTCAGACTTTATTAAGCCGAGCTTCACAAGATGACGGTTGGCTAGCAACTGTGTCGGATGCACCACCCCACCGTATTTTAGGTGGTGCATCCGTTGCTGTGAGTTGCATACATTTTAATTGGGGAGGCGTGGCCATGCACTTAATTTACATATGCATTGTCAGAAACGCATGGCGCCATAGCAGCTGAGACGTTAAGCGGTGCAACGACGGCCGCTTTTAAGGCCTCATTTGGTCCTCCCCCAAAGCACGATTTCGTAATGCAACTCACACGCACATTACATTTCAGATGTTTTAATTATCAATACAAAATTCTAATAAAAACAAACAAATATTTTCCTTAAAACTAGTCCCTACCCGATTGATTAAAAACTATAAACAAAAACTATTTATAGAACACACACAAATATAAAACACTTTTAAGCCCGTATAAGACACAATACAATTTTACATTAATTGCGCGGCTGTCCGTAACATTCTCCCTCGGTGCGCAGCACTACACTTCAGGACACGGAACAGCCGTCGCTTCAGCTGACACCAGCGACGATCTTTGGGACGCCGCAGAACGCCATCGTCTCGACGTCCACCACGACCTGGTTGTGGGACCCGGTAGGTCTTCTTAATTCTGCCTCGAGGCCACACGAGGTATGAGGTCGACGATCAGCACGATGTTGCCCTCGGCCGGCGCGCGGCATATGGTCGCCGCGCCCGGCGGGAAACACCGGTAAGTATTCTCTCAACCACCTCTGCCAGAAGTGATCGGCGAGGCGCTGACACGTGCGCCAGTTTGCAGGCCCGGGAGCACGTTGTCGTCAAAGTGGCCCGCTGCAGCGCCCGCAGGCGCCCGATCAGGAAGTGGTTAGGCGTGAGGCCTCGGCCTCGGCAGGTTCGACGTCCACCTCCGTCAACGGTCTGGAGTTGACGATGTCTCGGCTTCCAGCAGTAGGGTGTGGAGAACTTCTTCGCGGGGCTCCTCTCTCAATGTAGCGGCCAACGCGGTTTTGATAGATCGCACCAACGCGCCCCAGGCGCCACCCAGCGGAGCGCCGGGAGGTATGAACTTCAAGTTATGGTGCGGACGTCGGCTCTTTCTTCATCTTCTCGTGTACCTCTTGTATGTTCATCAGTTCTTTGTTTGCGCCGACGAAATTCGTGCCGTTGTCCGAATACATCACTCTCGGGTTCCTCTTCGAGCGATGAATCGACGCAAAGCCAGTATCATGGAGTCTGATGACAAAGACTCCGCCAGTTCAATATGTACGGCGCGTGTTGTCAGGCATGTGAATAGCGCCCCGTATCTCTTTTTTCGTCATGCGGCCTATCGTCACCTCAGGCCCGAAATAATCGACCCCGTACACGTGAAGGGGTTGGTGATGACGTAGGCGTTCGGGAGGCAGTCACCCTCCGCAGACGGCATTTTCGGCGGACTTCTGTTAATTCTGCACCATTGACATTCGTGGGCGATTTTCGCAGTTTCGATCGCAACGACGTGATATAATATTTCTGCCTAATTTCGTTCATCACGGTGTTGTGGTTTCCGTGATTGAACCCTTCATGGTAGTGTTTCGCGATCAATAAGATTAACTATATCGCCACTGAGCACAACAGGGCGATTTAAGGTAAACGACACATCTTTAGCGGCCTTTATTCTTCCTGGACGAAGAACGCCGTTTCATCAATTCCATAGCAAACTTTCGTAGACGGCTTCTTCGTGTGACCGCTTTGCCTTCTCGTAAGTGTGTCGTTTCTTTTCAAAACATTTTGCGCCTCGAGCAAAGTAACGTTTCGGCCCTTCAGATGTAATCGCAATTCAAACTCAAGGGTGCCGATCGTTTTCTCTTCAGTCTTCTTTTGTCTTTCTGGGCTGGTGTATGCGCCTCTTGCTTATGTGCTTCCATGTTGGGTCTGAACTCGTTTGTTGCCGTCCTCTTATGTTTCAATGCATTAACTTTTCGTTTGACGAAACAAATCAATAGCTTGCAGTACTCTGGCCGTACTGCGGAGTAATCGGGTCCAACTCGAGAATCGGCTCACGTTTGGTACGACTTGCGAGTCTTCTTTATTGACCAGTGTCAACGTCGTACGTATCTCTCCTCCCCGTCGGTCGTTCGCTCTCAACAGTTTCCTGCGGCCATTCGTCTTCGCGCAGGAAATCGGGTCCGTGGAACCATCGGTGCGTTTCATCAAAGTGGGTAGGCGGGTCTCGTGTCGCGTCATCAGCGACGTTCAATTTCGTAGGCACCCACCTCCAACATTTCACCGTCGTTGTGTTCCTCAATTCGGCCAGACGATGAGCGACAAACGGTTTGAACGACCGTGGGTCGGAGCGGATCCAAGATAGAACTGTGCGAGAATCGGTCCAAAATATTTTGCGGGTCACAGTCAATCGATTTCAGTTAGTATCGACGACCAATCGAGCGCCTAACAGCGCCGCTTGCAATTCGAGCCGAGGGATCGATATGACTTTCAAGGAGCGACGCGAGCTCCTGCTATTGGCGAAACTGCTTCGTGTTCGCTCAATTTTATACGCCAATACACGGCCGCAGCGTACGACTTTCGCTCGCGTCGACGAACACATAGCTCCCCTCGGTGGGCGGGCATCGAGGGTATTCTGATCGATGCCAGCTTCTTTGTGTCGTTCACTTTTAGCCACTTCTTGTCACGGCTTCTATTTTTCGTCCCAGATTCCTGATCTCCATGTCCTGGAGCATGCATTTGCCCGTGATGAGGACGGGCGAGGCTAGACCGAGCGGGTCGAACACGGGACATGACTGCACTCGTGACTTGTCGTTTGTTGGTGGAAGCGATGTTTCCAAACCGCCAGTAGGCGTGTTCCGCAGGCCGAGATTGATGGTCATTATTGATTGTCCCGAGGCCGGGTTTCAACATTGTTGTCGCCCCGAGTTGTACATTGTCGTCATTTTCGCGTGTCGGGCATTTCATTCAAGACTTCAATTTCGTTACTCGCCCAACCGCGTAACTCGAAGGCTGCCTTTCGATGAATCTCGTAAACTTGTTTCGAAACGCATGGCTTCCTCTATACGTTAAAGCTTTTCAAAGAAGTCATCAACATAGTGATCTAATCGTATCGCTTTGCACGCCTCCGGGTACTCAAGTTCAAATTCTGAGGCGTTGCGATTTTGATGTAGATCGCAGTGCCAAGGCGATGAGGCGGCGCCGAAATCAGTGACGTCATTCGGTACTCTTGTGGATTTTCGCATGTTATTTCGCCACAGGAATCGTAAGCTGTCTCGATCTTCCTCTGATTTATTGCAGGAACATTTCCTTGATGTCGGCCGACACCGCTACGCGGCCCTGTCTGAATCGGACGAGTACACCTAATAGTGATCTTATTAAATCGGGGCCCGTGAGCAATATGCATCGTTCAGACATTTGCCGTTGTACGGGCGGCCGCATCAAAGACAAGGCGGACTTTCTTCTTCTGCGGATGCGTGACGGCGAAATGAGGCAGGTACCACAAGCGTTCGGATGTAGATTGATTCGGCGCTGGCTCTACGTACCCATTTTTAACAGATTATTGATCTGTTCACAATATTCACGTTTCAAATTATCATTCTTTGACAATTTCTTTCCATGCTACGCAGACGTCGCATCGTGTCATAACTTTCAGGCATCGTTTCGTTGTCCGACTTCAATAGGCATGTTTCAGACTGACCGCTCGGTAATCTTACACTATTGCTATCTAGCAACACGAGCGCCCTCTCTTGGATCGTGGCTCGGTTTACGCGGAGCCACGCCGAGGGATTCAATTTCGAAATGCCGTTTAACGATATCATTTAGTTCAATGTCGGAAGCGTCGGACGGTCGCAAGTGATGTACGGTATTTATCGGTCGTGATAAACTGGAGCAGCATCCATGTAACACCCAGCCCAGTTGAGTCAAGGAGGCGGGGCTTGGTTTGCGCGACCACTCTTAATTTGTCGCGACACAATCAAGCCCCATTATCCTGACCGATCAAGATGCGGTGCGGCAGCGTCATGCGATCAAATTTTCAGCGATATCTGTCGGCGTGAGCAGGCTGCGACGGTGGCGCGCTCTACGCGTTGCGGAGCTAGCTTCAGGTTTCTGATGGTCTGAGCTGTCATGAGTTTCAAGTTTCGAGAAAACAAGCCTTTGATTTTAACTCGAATGACCCGCGATTTTCATCGGTTATCTCATTGCCACCGACCTCGAGACGCGTAACGTTTCGCGGCGTCCTTTCGCTCCGATTCGATTCGCCACCTGCTCATCGATTAAGGTGACCGTGGAGCCTTCGTCAAGGAGTGCGTGGACCTTCATCGAACCTTCGGGGCCATACAGCTCGACCGGAACAATTTTCAAGTATGCGCGCATTGTATTAACATTGTTTACAGATACCGCCGTGTGCTCGGTGACGACGGCTGTCGTCTGGGCGCTCCCTCATGACCCTCTCCGTGCTTCTTGGTGGAGTAGCCTATGATGTCCGCCTCGACATATCTTACAGGGCTTTCCTCTGCACGTGGCTTGCATGTGACGGCCCCTCAGGCATCGGAAACACATGCGAAGCCTTTTCGCGTCCCATTTTTCGCTCATATTCAACTTTACAAATTCGCCGCAGTCGGGTAAGCCGTGTTCGTTGTTACAGAGCGGACATATCATTTTCACATTTATTGTTGACCGATTTGATGGCTGGAAGGCGGTGTGCGAATTCGAGTTGTTGTCATCGTACTTCATAGTGTTGATCGTGTTTGTTCTTCGCGGGCGTCGTTCCGGTGTAGGCCTCAAATTTCTACTGCCGCCTTCTATCGGCATGGAGGCGCTGCACTGGTCGGCTATCTTATTCAAAAGGTTGACAACATCACAAGTTCGGGCTCGTCGCTGTTCTGAGAGTCCTTGTATTCGCACCATTTGAATTTCAAGATGTCATTGAATTTGTCAACTATCTCATCGGTCATCTCGGGGCGGACAGGTAGCTCAATTTATTCAACGTGCGTATGGCCGCAACACAATTATTTCACTTTATTGGCGAACGAGCTGATGTTGCCCATTCCACCGTTCATCGGCGTCATACGTCTCAATTTATTTAGCTCCTGTTTGATTATGGCGTCAGGTCGCCCGACGCTCGAGCACTCGCATAATTTGTAGCGGATCCGTTTCAGTATAGATCAAGGCTTCACAAGTTTCGCGCGCTTCGCCACTGAGCGCTTTGCGGATCCGTGCTACGTTTTGAACATTGCTGAATAGTCCCGACGTGTCATTGTATACCGATCGAAATGCGATCCATTCGCTAACATTTCCACAGAAACTCGGCAGATCTGCCAGAGTTTTAGACGGCTCGTTCACAATTTTCGATGTTTCTTTGCTAGCAGTCTTGATCGCAGTACGATCGCATCGGCCAATGTGGATTCGCTCATATTCGAGTCGGTATTACGAGGGGATGCACTATTAATTTCGCTGCATGCCGTCGGTGGCGGTGGTGGCGCTGTCGTCGGACTCGATTCGGGCACGGGCTCAATGTCGCCCAACGTATCCGTTTCTCAAGTTTATCCGTTTTGGATAAATGGGACGCGTTATCACAATCAATCAAATCGCCCGAATCCTCTTCGTCCGCTTCCAGGCGTAGCGTAACATTTTGTACGCGCGACCGCGGCTCGTGCAGCTATCCTTTCACTTTCCAATTGCTCAAATTGAGCCAATAACGCGGCGTGCTTCTTCTGTCGCGCCGTGTTCACATTTCTGTTCGAATCATCAATGTTCAACTGATGTGCAGGGACTTCGGTTTCGCATATTTGCCGCTAGAGGGCCAATGTTGCATCAGATGCGCCGGCTTCATTCGAGCGTCGACTCGGTCGGATCTCGTATCCGCATGCAAGTCACAAACTTCCTCGTCGATCCTCTCCTGCCCAGGCGAACTTCCGCTCAAGTTTTCATTCGTACCGTGGTCCCACGTCGACGACGTGCCCGTTTCTGACGACCGGCTTGTCGGCGCACTCATTGACGTTTCGTTCTCTTGCTCGGCTGTGTTCATTTTGCGCGCTCTTGTAACACGCTTGCTGTCCATCTTCAAGTTCACTTCAATCTTCAATCCCTAACGGTCCCTAACAGCTCGTACGAGGTCCTCGAGACGAGGATATGCTCAATACGAGGATGGAAAACGGGAAGGGTGTGGCCCGCTCGACAGTGGACATGCACAGAGTCAGGGTGCGCAATAGAGCTTCGGTGGGAGCGACCGTCGCCAGGCGTGCCTACAGTCCGGCCCCTATCTGTGCATGCGTATCGACGCGACAAGGCTATTCGGCGCCGAGATCGTACTCGGCAACCGGTGACCACGCCTCAACTAGTCACCCCTCGAAAGCGTTAAACAGAGATGTCGTTAACACCGCTAGGTGACCTCTCACTGTCCGAAGCGTGCACACGGAAATAAAAATCCGAAGCACACGACTTACTCGTAAAATTTGTTCAGGATAATCCGGCGAACGAAGGACCAGCTTTAACGGCGATTTCGGCTATCGCCGCGTAAGCCCGCACCCCGGATTGCCTCTCGATGCGCACGCTTCGGTCGGCGGATTTCTTGCAGTGTGGCGGCGTGGTCAATAATGGACAGCGTTTTCTTTCAGACTTATTAAGCCGAGCTTCACAAGATGACGGTTGGCTGCAACTGTGTCGGATGCACCACTCCACACCGCATTTTATAGGTGGTGCATCCGTTGCACATGTGAGTTGCATACATTTTAATTGGGGGTGGCCATGCACTTAATTTACATATGCATTGTCAGAAATGCATTGGCGCCACTAGCGCCAGAGACACCGATGCGGCCGTGCCATAACGGGCCGCTTTTAAGTTATCATTGGTCCTCCCCACCAAAGCACGATTTCGTATGCAACTCACACGCACATTACATTTCAGATGTTTTAATTATCAATACAAAATTTAATAAAAACAAACAAATATTTTCCTTAAAACTAGTCCCTACCGGGTAATTAAAAAACTATAAACAAAAACTCTTTAATAATATACAGCAACACAAAAATATAAAACACTTTTAAGCCCGTATAAGACATAATACAATTTTAAATTTACATTAATTGCGTGTTAACACTATGTTTTTGTTCCATAAATGAATACTTCTTTGGAATAACTCGCTAAAATTTCATTCTTCTAAGCTTCAAATTGCCCAAGTTACTTGTGTCAATTGTGAAAAAGAAAAAAAAACTAAGAAACAAGAATATATTCATACATATGCGATCTGTGCAGTTATTGTAGTTTTAACTTCGAAACTGTATTGTCAGTCGAATGCTACTTAAGGGACAAAGTTCAGTTAAGTAGTAAACTACCATTGTTTTGCCTAGGGTTTTTGAGAAAAATCCAAAAGGGACAATCGCATTTTCTTGCATCGTCACAACGCTTTAGTCATCTTTAGGTTAAGATGAAGCGAGCGGCCGGTCATCTACATGAATGTCGCTCCATTCGATTTCTTTGCGTTCTCAAAAAAACAAGAGATTTCACGAGGTTCGGCGTTTACAGAGACGGAATAGGTTTGTGATAAATCTTCGAAAAGCACGTCAAAAACACACCCCCAAATCAATAGTGCTTGTGATTTAACAAATGGTTAGAGCGAATGAAAATGTGAACCAAATTTAAAAAAGAATGTTTCGAGAAGCTAGCTATAAATGCATTACTTTAGTTAAGAACATTTTCTTCGTCAATCAGGTCTCAGTTGATATGAAATAGGTTAATTTTTACCAATTATAGTTTGTAATACACAATTGTTATTAATATTAGTGTATTAAACAGACCGTGAACCAGTATTCTAGTAGCATCAGTAGCGAAAATACATGTATTCACTCCCGACGCAAAATAATGGTTTAAATACCTTACCTGTATAACTAATTATCAAAAGTACGGAAAGTGTAAAATTCGGTAGAAACATCTTTCAATATTCAGGATGAATTCTCAATTATTTCGAATGAAAACACTTATCACTAACAAATGACACGATTTAATAATAGACTTGTCGTTTTTATTGCTTCCAAGAATAAAACTAATTGTTCAAAACATATCAAATTTATTTCAATTTTTAGGATATCAAGCAAATGCCATCAAAAGGTCGAAATGCAGATACGTCGAGAAGGACGGTCCCGACACGGTTTTTCACTTAATTCCCTCTCGCCGAAGTGCTTGCTTGAGCCGAAAAAAAAACACACTGACCTGGCCCTAATAAAGGCGACCTAAATACTTTTTCTCCACAGACAATGAGTAAAATGGATAACCATCGTTAACAGACTTAGAAGAACTAAAAGAAGAACAAAATCTATTTAAATAGTATTAATATAAATGTTATCTAGAATAAATAACATCACTATTTTTATAATTATTTAATAATTAAGAAATAAAGCAAAAAAAATGATTGGTTATTTGAGAATATATTCTGATAGCCCTACAGACAGCGCAGCAATGAATAGTAGGTCTTCCATCTAACTAAAAACCGTGTACATTAGTTATGCCGGTAATAACGCGTGCATTACAGTTTTAAAATTGTCCACAGCTGAGTCAACGTTCTCGATAAAGTATTTACCTATTGCATTCTTAAGGTGAACTAACCATTCACGAGTACACACTTAAACTGTTTCCTATTTCAATAGAAAGTTAAATTTATGTAACATTGCATATATTTAAAAAGTTAGCATTTATGAAAAAATATTTATCTGAAACAAACGATTATTTTCTTAAATACAAACGAATGACAGGTCGATACGGCATAATATTTTAACAGATCGAAAATTCGATTCGAGATTTTTTTAAATAATGATGTAGAACTTAAGAACGGAACATAAATCTTGAGTTTATAGACGTTGGATTAAATTTGACGAAAGCGGAGATTTCATCGTTTTTGAAAGCGAAAAAGCCTTAAATTTTAACCACGTTTAAATCGTCGTTAAGTATTGTTGATAGGTCCCGTTGTTTTAGCTATTATACAATAAAAGACAGGCGGAAAGGAAGATTAACCTTAGTTATACGATTTTTATTCATTTCCGGGTGTACCACATTGACGAAATTTTGTTTTTGCTCTGTATTTATCATACGCTGCGACAAATTTTTCTTTCCACCTCTGAACTTGTTCTTGCTTCTGATGGGCTGCATAGTCGATCTTCAAAATTGTTTTGTTCTTCACAACTCAAGGGTATAAGTGATACGAAACGCGTACAGCATCTCCAAAATAGCCCTATCGAGCTTTCATTGGCGACGTCCGATTCGTTGTGTCGAATGATTCAAGACATATCACCAAAACAATGCACTTGATATTTGGGACATTAAATTTCCACTAAAGAAGCTCCGAGTCGCATGCGCAGATGATGTAATCACACAAAGACCACTTGTTCACACAGAATGTCGATTGTATACTAACGTTATCGCGAATGATATTAACACTGCTAGCACATAACGACCAATTAAGACAGGGCCCCCTCTTAAAATAACATTTATTTAAAATTTTAAATAGAAGCGGAAGTCATTTTTCCCCCGATAGCATTTGATTTGACGACTATCAATTAAATATGATATACTCTAAGAATAGAAGTGTGTCCCATTGTTTTTTTTACTATAAAACGCCGTTTAAGTCTTTCGCAAACACTTTCCAAGCCGAGACACCGGAGAGTGATACTAGTTGTTACTTTAAACAACTGCTGGGTTTCGCCATATCGTTCTACCAACAGACGAACAATAAAAACATGTTGTTTGGGCAAGTGTTCCGCCCAATATGGCTAGGCCGCGCCGCAACCTCGCCACACTTCGCCTATACGCGAGTACAAACACCCTTGAGTACGATTCTGTTGTATTTTACGCGACGACAATTATTATTCGCCTTTTGTTTATATTCGACGAAACCTGTTCTGTCAGAACGATTACCAAAATAAATTTATTCAAATACTCCCTTTGAGTAGAAATAATTGCAGACATTACAAATTTGTACAATATTATATATCTAATATTATATCCGTCGAGATATAACTAAAAATCAGACTTGAACATTGCGCGCGCTTATTTTTAAGTAAATGCTGAGAAAATTATAAATGACTAGCTTTTGTCCGCGGTTCGGCACGCGTGGATAACGTATGAATTCTTCCATCATTTGATATCGATCGATCACATTGTCAATAACGATATCGATATCGTTCCTTATTTCCATGTCAGTCCTCGTTCCGTTTTTCATTCCCATTCTAGTACCGAGAGCGATTCCGGTTCTGTTCAAAATACACATAATTCACCCGCAGCTCCACCGCGTGGACATACAACGAATTATTTCACGGTTCATATCGATCAATAACGTTATCGACCATGATACCGATGTTGGTCCCGTTCTCATTTCCAAACCATAAGAACCTGTATTCTTACACCGAAAACCCAAGTAATGCCGCATTTTTTTTTTATTATTTTGTAACGATTTTATTTACGCTCTCGGTCCTGATCCGGTACTTCCCGCGATTCCGACCCTAATGTTAAACTTGAATCTCTCTTCGACATCGTTGTTACAAATATAATCTAACAGCATAAGCAAAGAATTCGTTCTAGGATCACGCAAGTAAAGCCACGAGAAAAAGTATCCTTATAAATTATGTTCTACATGTTACTCTGATATATAACATATATTACAATAAAGTTTCATCTAATTCTGTTGAGCCGTCAAAACCTGATTGAATAACAAACATACTAATATTAAAAACTTTCTCATTTATAATATTAGTTGAATTACTTAGGTTAAATCCTAACTAATCCTGATAAAATTATAAATGTTAAAATTATATTCATTAAATATGTTTATTTATATATATGAGCTGTTAAAAAAAGGTGGTGGTCAAGCGGTCCAGAATGTTACATTTGAACCAGCTCTTTTGAGTAACACACAAACACACACACGTACATTCTGTGTCCGTATTAGATATTTAAATTTTACTGTGATTATTAACATGCCATATATAGATAAATTAGGAACTCGTTTTTATTATGGAAGTGCTGTGAAAAATAGATACGCATTCAGAGATGACAGAATGTAGACAGGTAGTCGACGCGTTGTAGACTTAAGATGGACTGGACATCGATGCGTAACGAAGGTACCGGGTTCGAATACTGGCTCTAACAAGCAAACTCACAAGTGAATTTTTAACTTAAGTCGAATAAAACTACTCCGGGCATTGTTTGCGACCGGGTCGTTAGTGGATAGCGGATCGGCGTGGACAACTTGAGGTCTAAATTCATTCAATGAAATAAAAAAAAAGTGGCCTCATCGAGAGAATGATAAATACGTGTTAAATCTTGCAAAGTATAAAAATGAAACAGTTATAGCTTATATTAAAACAGTCGGCCGTTTATGTGATGCCAAATCGAAATTAGTAGATAATGCTGGTTACTATGGAATCTCAAAGAACATTAATTAAAAATTTAGTTATTTAATGTATATTTTACAAAAAATAACAAAGAAAATAAGCAATTTATATTTTAAACGCAAAAAAATATCAATTTTAAAATATTTGTCAGACGTATTTAAAAAATATATATATTGCTACATGAAAATTTTATATAAATAGATTGATAGTCAGTTGAAACAATGACGAATCCATAATGTCTTCCGAAGCCAATTCTATTATTTTCCTTTACAACATGTTAACATTCTTCTTGATGGTGGGCGCACCTTGATGATGGAGGACGATCGCATCGTGCTCCAGGCGTCTAGCAGAATCGACCCTCGGCCGTTTGCACAGCTGTTACGCGGAATCTAGAGGAATGCGCGGACGCGTGTAACTAGCAAAAAACGGGACACGTGTCTCATACTAATATCGTGAAAAAAAAAACAACACGCTCTGTAATGAGATAATAAAACAACGGTTTTTGTAACAAAACACTGCGCGCCCGCATGTGCGCATAACGATGAACATAATACACGGTTACTGTACTAAGTATAAATTCGAAATCAATTTCTATGCTTTACTCTGGAATCCATCGATGAAAACATTTTTAAGACGTGCTACCCCACATCGTTACGAAGGCCACACATGGACGTTTCAAATATAACTTTCTAAGTATGCACGAATCATTTCTATAAATAAAGCTACAGCAGGTATACAATCGTTGTCAAAGAATTTCGAGATATATTTATATTTGAAAAATAATTATTATACTTCTAATTTAGATACGAAAGAGGTTTGAGCGAGCGCTGTGTTTATCAGCATATTTCATCAAACACGCAGTACATCTAACTTGCGTCGTATAAAAATATATGAATATGCCGTGTTTCGTGCCAAATAGACAGTTACTGTATTCATAAAGATTGAATAACTAAGCGCGTTTGCTAATGACATTTTAAGTTAATTTTACATTTCTATCTTGTGCCATTGCAAATTATCGATGAACATTGAACTGACGCTTGTAAGATCGAAAATCTACGGGAATTATTACAGGAAATATTTTGTGAGCGTTTAATAGACACTTTTAATAAAGCAGTGCCCGATGAAGGATTCATTTACACATGGACCGTACGCCAACGGTCTGACCGATGTAAACGATAAAAGGCAATTTCAACCATTCCTACTATTCAGATATACTAAAGGTTAAAGTTCGTATATGTTATGTTCATTTTTAAATAAATACTATATTAACAGATGACTATATATTAGAAAAAATAAATGATGACACAATTATTTTATCGAAGTGAGAATATGTAACATCACCTGTGTTCATCTTTTCGAATAAAATAATTTTATTTTAGTGAATAATAAATAATTATTTCATTGTCTATGAAAAATATAGGAAATGAGGTAATTAATCATAGATGTAATTATAATACAGGATTTTAAATTAGCATTGAAATATATTTAATTATTCAGATCAAATGTGAAAAATTAAACGATATCTTTTCTTAGTTTGTGATTTGATGCCATAATGCTTCCTAGATATGGCCAAAATTTTATTTATGGTTCCGAATCTATAAACGTAATATAATTATTGAATTTAATATATACATATAATTCTTTTAAAATTGACTAAAAACGAAAATTCTCTAAGCCCCACGAAGATTTAATACCCCATACGGATTCAGAGTACAGAATACAGATTGTCCTTAAAATTTATGAATGTGAATTTTTAATTGTTGTATAACGTGGACCGTTTGACGAAAAATTTACACATCCGTTGATATCATTTACGGTGCAATGAAATTGTCAGTTGAACCATTACTGCATCAATCATTTGTTACATGCTGACAAATTATACTTCTTTTTTGAAGTTATACTTCTTTAGGCGCGTTATGAAAAAATCATGAGAGTGAAATTTTAAGATTGTGTGACGCAAAATTAACAGATTGAAGCTGCCCGCTTAGAATTCGAATTTCGAATAATGAGAGAATTTATGTACATTTAATATAAGAAAATAAAAATTTATTTATTAAAATTTAAATGAAATTTTGCATGCATGTATAAATCGCATGACAATGCAATATTATTATGACATAGAGCTGATCTGATGATGGAGCTGGAAGGTGGCCATAGGAACTCCGTAATTAAACGACGCAACCCCATCGAGTTTGGGCTCGTTTGATTCGTCTTGACAGTACTTTGGTGCTATATGGTAACCAGAGTCTGATGATGGAGCTGGAAGGTGGCCATAGGAACTCGTAATTAAACGACGCAACCCCATCGAGTTTGGGCTCGTTTGATTCGTCTTGACGAGTACTTTGGTACTATATGGTAACCAGAGTCTGATGATGGAGCTGGAAGGTGGCCATAGGAACTCCGTAATTAAACGACGCAACCCCATCGAGTTTGGGCTCGTTTGATTCGTCTTGACGAGTACTTTGGTACTATATGGTAACCAGAGTCTGATGATGGAGCTGGAAGGTGACCATAGGAACTCCGTAATTAAACAACGCAACCCCATCGAGTTTGGGCTCGTTTGTATATCTTCCCGAACAAGTATAACTTCTCACGCGCGTACATAAGTACACGCACCCAATTTTTTATTTCATTAATTAAATTATAGTCCTCCATTTTACATCTTCATTTTCTTGCATTGTCATACAATTTTGATCTATATTAAAAAATCCAACACTAGCTTATAGAAAAGTTACTACAAAACCAATTGCAAAATTCTAGCCGGAAAGACGTGTATCAATAAAAACGAGGTGAAATACCCGGAATGATGAAAATGTTGTATTCGAATTAAGTTCGCAAAAAAAAATATGACTAAAATTAACAATCTCGTTTATTATCATTATTATTGTCAAAAGTTGGTGCGACATCGTCGAACTACACAAAATTTTTTTTCAAAGGTAATGTAGCTAAATATAATAGCCACTTACTTAGCTGTATCAGTAGTATTTGAAAGGGACTGCCGAGAAGTAATACGGTCGTGTCAGATTTCCCATCCCGCCGCCGCTGAGCACATCCTTCCGCAATCTTTTCATTTCGGAATGAACGGCTTGGCCTTAAGCCGCCCACGCCGGACCGACGCGAGCCGGGGGCCGCCACCAACCGTCCTCATGACGTGATAGCAAAACCCGGGAACGACAGATTAACGTGGCGTCCGAGGTATGGAACGAACTGTCCGAGTTCGAAATATCGTATCGGTCAATACTCTCATTGTCTGAATAGAACTTAATACGTTCCGGTTCCGAGACACGGATCTCATCCACTGAACTGCTACGCGCGCTCTAATAAAATAAAACTATAATTGCTTGAAACTAAAAAAAAAATGGAAAATCTACGTATTCGATACTTAAGAAATGTAATCAACTTCCCTAAATTTATCATTCGGTTGCAAATAATCGTCTTACAAATAATAATACAGCAAAATGCAACATCACTACGAATACTAAAGTAATGAAAAATGTCAAAGACCCCCGTTCGGGTCAAACATTTATACATTTCATGTTTTACTTCCAATAGAATATATAATCGGGGCGTACCGCATTGGCGGCCGATGTAAGGCGAGAGGACACCATTTCCTGAGATTTGATTGTATATCCCCATTTGAAAATGCTCTTTGAGACGTCATTTATCGAAAAAGTTTACCACTTCAAACGGCATGTGCATTTTGCATGAAAGCACGGTAAAGCTAGACATTGTAATTCCTGTGTAAAATGAGAACGAAAGTAAGTTTTGAAAACTCCCTAATAAATGGCATTGGAAACTATAAGAACTTAATAGGATAGTCATTTTCTTAAAATGTTTTATCTCTTTTAGGTTTCGTGGCCAACAAGGAATATTTATAGTTTCACCAAGTTCGTCGGTTCGTCTGTCTGTCTGGGGCTTAGCTCAGAGAAGATGTAACTTGGTATGTGTATAAATATTAATCACACTAACAAAGTGGTAAAATCAAGTTTAGTAAAAAAGTTTTTAGGATACATCCTCTATACGTAGTGTGGATGATTTTTTCTCGTTTATCCCATAGTAGATATTGCATAGATGGTTCAAAAATATTATAGCAGGTGTACCAATACCATATTTTGATTCAGGGATGCAAAATGTTAACGTTTAAAATGCTAAAATTTGTTAAAGTGAAGTGGTTTCTTCTTACTAGATAAGTACGATTCGTAGAAATTCTACAATATTTGAAAAAATCATTACAATAGTGTATATGACCAAATTAAAAGGAAAACTATGGCAACTAAGTAGGTTTTACATATTTAGGGTAGTTAGTGATATTTAGAATATTATATTTGTTGATGAATTATTTAAGATGACTTGACATGCTTAAGAAAAGTGAAATCAAAATGAAAATCGGTTAAAAAAATAATAAACTATAAGCCATCAAAAATTCTATGCCATTTTTTCTTTATCTTTAACGTTATTCTATTTGGCGCTAGTAAACAATGACGTCACTGGGTACTAGTGCTTTTTCTAATTAGCAATTTAAAAAACAGTTAGTAGGGTATTTGTAACGTCATCAAAAAAAACACTTTCACTACACTTTTACTTGAATAAAAACCTGTAAATAATATAAAGAAAAAGTAAACTACTTCCTCCGCATATTGTGACAGGCAATTACGGAACCTATACTGCGTCTGGCCCGCCACAAACTTAACCTTTTCTTTAATTAAACACGATATTAATCAGCAATTAATAAATTGGTCTCATAATTTACAGAAAGAAAAAACAAAGTGGCATTGGTTTGACCGATCAATATGTGATTTTACGCCATCTAATAAACGACAAAGAACTATTTTTATTTCTAAACAAATTCCTTATCGGTTTTTCGAACGGAACGACATCTCACATTTTTGTATATTGTTTTTCACTAAACCTACGACGAGAAGTTTAATCACCATTATTAACGAAAAACTTATATGGTAATCAAAAAAGACGTCCTCCTTGGCGTCAAACAATTTTTCAGTTAGGTATGACGAAAAACTATTTATACTTTTACTTATTTGCATTTTTTACGATTGCCAATCATAGCAATAGTTAATATATGTAATTCATAAAAATAATATCAACAATCCGTGAATAATTATTTAGTAAATATACCTTAAGGGAGAGCTTTACAGTGAAATTCAAAACTTCTACTAATCGAATAATAGTCGATTCTACTAATTGCACTTAAATAACATAAATTCTCATAGCGAATTAATTGAATACGTGCTCCAGAGTGAACATTAGTGTAAGGTAAATGTAAATCAAAGCCCCGATGTCAACGATAAATAACGACACTGTGACGTGCAACCAAACAGGCATGATTGACCCCTCTCCGCCACCCTCCTACCCGCCTGACGCCCTGCTTTTTATGCCCCTCTCCGGTTTGAATAGTATCGACTATCCCGTATGGCACCCCTACAGGCGGCGGGGCATGGAAGGGGGGTGTTAACGGAATCGCTGTTTAATCTCTGGTCGTGTAATAGTTGGCGGGCAGTATGAGAGGTGGTAGGTCAGAGGGGGAAGAGGGTTATTCATTAGGGAGGGAGGAGGGGTGAATGTGAAATTCTCACCTGGCCGTTTCAGTTTGGCCTCGGTGTTACGGCGTGCGTCGCCATGGCAACGCGCGACCTCATCGCTCCTCGCACCTGAAAACGAAAACGATACTGTTTAGCTGTTTGCTGGGCTTCGCTGACGAACGGCATATATTTGTTTGAAGCTATAATTAATGTGACGTCAATACAATAAAATCGCGTCTGAGGTTTTACTCGAGCGAGGAAAAATGGAGTACACAGAAACGCATGAAAATATAATGTTGTTAAAAGTAATCGAATACGAATCTGAATAAAAGAATCGCAAATAAAAGACTTCCATTTTTTAAAACTAAAGATATTCATATTATATTTTTTTCAATCTAGTTAATATTCCAGCTTTACCAGTCAGTATATACTTTTTTTGATTGGAGGAAGTCGTACCTCATCCTCACTTTATAGTGAACGCCGCTCGTATATTCCATACCGTATAATTATTTTTTTCAAGCTGCTCGTCCACGTGACTTCTAAATTTCGGTTATGGTTTTATTCCGCTGCAATAGGTTAATCCTCTCAACTGTCTGTATTAATGTACTGATACTGGAAATTGTTCCAAGAAAGATATCGAAACAGACACAAATATCTCATACGTCTTAAACGTCCCTTACATCCATAAAGCTTTTACTTACACGAGTCAAGTGCATATACACATATATAGTATGATACTCTCCAATCAATTCATTACTGTTATTGTCTCTCTTCTCCTGTACCCGGCATTAAAAATAAAAACGCACATAAACACATAACAAGACTCGGCACTCCAGTTACCCCATCACTGAACACGACACGAGCCGTCTCTTGCTGGACAAATCGTTGGATATAATGCGCCTACTATGTTATAATGCGTACATTCTCCGACCCAATTGTGCTCTGAACTATTAGGTGTATACAGTACTAGCTTTCGTTTGCGGCACCGCCCGCATATACGTAGAATGTATTACTTCACCTTTTGTATCGTGTAAGCTTTCAATCACGATTTCGATCTCTATCCAGTTCTGCATTTAAATTCCGAGTTTATTGTATATTCCGATTTCGCTTTCGCTCTCAATTTCAATCCCAAAGTCATACCCTCGATTCCACTCCCTGTCCCGCTCTTGATTCTGATCACGTCTCGTGTGATTCCGCTATCAATTCTGATACCGTTCTCGGGTCCGATGACGGTCTCCGACCCGATCCTGTTTTCAATTCCTATTCCGCTCTCGATTCCGTTCTCGATCATTAATTATATTGACTATGTGGTTTCATCAGCGTGGATATACTATTTTTATTCTATGTCGAGTTCTTAGTTGTGCTGTTAATTTACATGGATGAAATAAATATTATAGCGTTTATATAGTTATGCAGTTAGATTAGATAGATTATTCATATATGCCATTATATGCATACATATTTTTCAATGCATTCACAACCTCGAAACGTGGTTATATATCAAATTACACTAAGATCGTAAAGATTGTTCTAAATCAGATATTGAGATGACTTGAAACCTTCTACTAATTTGACAACTGACGGACACCACATTTAAACGATCAAAATACGAGAGGAAGAACTCTTCATCTGGTGACCCGACGTCACAGTAAGTTGAGCCGCGCGTTTTTATTCTATGCTCGATTTCAAGGCAAACCGTGTTTTCCAAAAAAACTTACACCGTATGTGATCTTATACATTTATAATAGAATCGTAAGGAAGTCAAATCAACGAATTGAAGATTTTTGTATATTTATCTGTATAGTCATCTGTTTGTTTGTTAAAACATCACTCAAGAACTAATGGAAAGAAAATTTTTTGTGAAAAATAAAACTTTTCGATTTTTATTAGCAGCATTTTACTGCTTAACTTAGGACACAATTCAACGCGCTACATTACCTAGGGCCTATACAAAAAAAGAATTCAAATCTTTTCCCCCTTTTTAATTTAAAAGTACATACTTAATAAATAAGAGACTTGGACAAATAGAATCATCTACCTATAGTTAGATTTTTTGACAGAGTGTCACACGAAAAAAACTTATTCTGCTCTCCATTATTTTCTTATGTTTTTAAATCAATAACGTGCATGAAAAGAAAGAAATCTCTTTATAAACATTGTCGCTTTGGAGAAGAACCCGTTACGTGACATCTAAGAGTTTCTATGTGTGAATAAAGACAACGAAGAAATGGGGGACAGCATCCACGTCTTTTTCAAACGTCATGTTTCATAACCAGCACGCGAACGAAGTGGCGGGCAACAGGTAGTTATAAATAAGAGCGACGTATCCTGCGAAAATATCACGAGTAGCCTAGACTGCATGAATGCCTTCGTTGCAGCCTCCTGAAGTAGTAGTGAAAGTTAATTGGAAAATGGATCATTTTCATCTTAAAGGAATGAGTTGAACATACAGTTCATTTATGTGTTTCATCGTATATACATTACATAAATTACACTCAAACAGAATATGGTTTGGATAATTACTCCACAAAAGTGAAAGGATGAAGAAGAAGATGTACATTTATTACCACTAAATATAGAAAATACTGAACGGATTGTAATGAAAATTAGGAAATAGAAATAAAAAATACTATATTAATATTGAATATATACATAGACATAGCTTTACGAAAATTTCTTTCGAAATGGCACATTTTTACTTTAGCAACAAGACAAATTGACTCAGTCTAAACTAAATCAATGAATATTATAATATGTACTGTCGAGGCAAATATACAAGGAAACGTTAACCTCGTAAGTACTGACGTTTGTTTTCTTGTATTCGATCATATCAAAGGTGAAGTGTATGTTTATAACTCTTAGAAGAGCGACAAAAAAGCAAAAAAAATCATACAAGTGATAACTTTTATTCCATAAAATGGCAGCAATGTCCGAACTACGACCAAGTTCGGCATCAGGAAGGCACCACAACCGAGAGCGGGACCGGTATCTGGATAGGAATAGATTGATAAATTACGACATAGGCCCAGCGATGCGGGTGGTAGACAGCTGACGATATGATGAATGACACAAGACCCGTGGAAGAATATACGCTTCTGTCGGCATGACTACCAAGTACTACAACTACGAAGTTGACATACTGCTAATTTTATGCAGTTTGCGGCAGTCGATGCACCTGTTTGGGGAACAGAGCTGATTAGATTTTGGTGTCAATCGGTCTAAAAGTCATTTTATGAAAAAAATATTTTTGAGATTTCTCAAAACGTACCAGGCGAAGTTTGTTTAACGTTTTAGATTATTGTTGAGAGAGATATCACTCGGAAAATGGTCGAAATAGATTATTAGGACCCTAAAACGATGGCTCGAATTCAAATTTAAATTGATGTCTTCTTAGGAAGAAGATCTGCGATCTTACTTATAACCAACATTAATGCAATAGGTCCACGCATATCGTTTCGCATCACGATTTATTGATAAATTTAGTAGGAACCTTAAGATAAGCAATGATGAAGTTCTAAGCTGACTCATAGAGCCGCGTCAATCGACCAATAACAGTCTGCGTAAAATCTATTGCAAAATCTCATAACCTTAGGTAATCATACGTGATCCATCCGAAGCGTAAAGATCAACCGTTAGATGTCTTTAATCTGAACAAATTGTCTTTTACTAACCATTTAAAATGAGACTTAGAAAAGAAATCAGTTGGACGCGAAGTCCAATAAACATCTGCAGACCGATTCTGTAAACTTGAAACGACTAAGTCGACATGTTTGTGACGTCGAAATACATCAAGGCGAGTAGGGTTGCAGCCGCGAGCCCTAGGATGACGTAATTTTGACGTCATCAAGAGAGATAATGAAACGTTTTAAGTTTACAGAATTAGTCTGCCGGCGTCCATGAAGCTCACGAGCGCAGTATTATTGGAGCGTTAAGAGACGTAAATGCGAACATCGCAGCACAACACCCTCGGGACACGATGACCCGGCGCGGAAAGGTCGGGGGACGCCATTTGTGTGGGCTGTTCTTGGAACACAGTTCGTTTGAAGTCATGAAATAATCATAGACTGTCGTGCAAGAAGGCAGGGCTATTGTTATACCGATAGGGCATCCGTTTCTTCGGTGCCAACAAACTGAATTGATACCAATTCTACCTATAAATATAAAATTCTTATTCGCATAATTAAACGTCGTTTACGTTCACAAAATGCTCAGGTGTAATATTTTCTGGAGAGTGGACCAGATTACCTCAAATTCGAGATGTTCTTTGGCAATTATTTCCATAAGTAAAATCTTAATATTTATACCTCGAGAAATAAAATCATTTGTTGAACGTGCCATTTCATAATAATATCTTTCGCCAAAACAAAGGAGAACGTTCATTATAAAAGCGGTAATACCCTATTAGAATTAAAATCAGTTCACGGCGGCAGTCTGTTGTGATTATATTGATGAGTTTTCAATATTATATGATATAATTGGTTAATATTTGTTTTACATTGAGGTAAAATTCAATTCGTTTACATTATTTTATTATACTAAAACTATGAAATGGAGTTTTTAAAAATGAAATGAAGATAACACAGAAATCTTCCTACTGGATGGACAGTTTTAAATGAATTGTGACTTTCGAAATGGACACTATAAAAATTTTGTGAGCGTACGTCTAACATAACAATTATTTCTTATTTATATTCCAATGAAGAAACAAATTTTAAACTATTAAGTAACGCAAAGAAAGGATTCCTTTGTTTTCTTAGTAATTTCTTACGAAAATCAAAACAAGAATTTTCATTTATTATTATTTGTATTAGGATTGGAAAGCGCTTTAAGTTTTAATGGCGGTATTCAGGCGACTACTCATGTAAATTTGTAGCAGATCCGAAGAACTTGACCCTTGGAATGATTTATGAAAAATGCAAAAATATCCCAAAACGTAGTACTAAGTACACATAAAATATTTTATGAAGTTGCTATGACAAAAAAAATAATTTATATTATTATATTTTTTTTACAATCTAATTGTAACGAGATCTAATCTTGTAGTATTTATTGTACGTAGCTTACGATGCAACTGCACACCTATTATTAACTTCAGAGAGAATCTTCATTTGTAGTTCTTGCTTATAATGAGTAGGTCATTTTTGAAATAATAATAATAATATGATAATTACAAATAAACTGCATATCTAATACCTTCAATAATTTCACTAAGCGTACGAACGTTTGATTCCCGACAATAGGTATATATATTTATTAGACTTGTACAATAATTCACTCTGATATTTACTTTTTATTCAAGCGCCAACAGTAAAAAATACAGTGTCAAACGTACTTTCTATGCGTCCCTTATTTGCATTGTAACCATATATATTTTCAATATTACTAATACGAATTGACGTTAATAAAATTTTAGCACTTGACGATATCACGTCACCCAAGTCCTAGCCGATCATACCCAGTTCCGTCTGTCATAGCCAATTTGCTCTGAACTTGCTGGGGCCGATTAAATCAAAATGTTAGTACACATGTGAATTTCTGTGACAGACACGCGGACGGGCAACATAAACAAAAGACTTCGAATATGGGGCTCATTTTTGAGGGAAAAAGGAGAAAATTAAAAAAAAAACAGATTTACAAATGTACCCTTGTGACATATTAAACGGAAAAGTCTTGTCAGAGCATCAAATATATATTTTTCATAATTTTCAATAAATAGTTTTATCTAAGAAATTAGATGGGTAACGAACACCACCCCCAAAACCGCTAAGCTTAAAATTTGAAAGAAAATATAAAAAGTAATTATTTACTTATAGATTACAAGAAAGTCTATAAGAAGCCTATTGATTTAACATAGTAAATCTGTCAATATTGCGCGTACGAACTTCATTTGGAAACTTAGATGCGAAAATTGAAAATCCATACAAACAATTGGATAGATAAAAGTTATTCGTTTCTAAACGTAAATATAAAATACGCGGATTTCCGATTTAAATCGTAAATATAGCGTCATATTTCATCGGATACAGAATACGAACGGCTGCGAAATATGAAGTTTCCAAATGGCAAAAAGGCGAAAACCCCGCCTTACCCGGATCCGACGAGGGATTTAGCGTTCCGACCGGATGATTACGGGGTAACACGGCACAATATTACCCCAGCAGGCTCCTCAGGCATATATCAGATATTTATATATGTATTAAATCTAGTTGAGGCGTGTTATTTCAAGTTTTGAAACGAAAACTGCTTGGGCAACGCGAGTTGGGCATTTTTTTGAAATGGAAAAGAAAAACCATTAAACTCGCGACACTGTGACTCTTACGTAACCGATACCTCTGTATATAAGTATCTACAAATATTGGCCCCGTTTACACGAGAGTTGAGTTTGAGTTGGAATACATTGATAAAAAAATTATATATAGCATAAATATGTATTTGTGTATTTGTTGTTAAAAATTAAATTTCTTGCGACGCCCCCTTAAAAGCTTCCTTTTGATGAAAAAACACTGGGAAATTATTTTTTTTTTTTTTTAACTCAAAATAACACGTGCCTCAAGACGGTCCAAGTTAATTTTTAAGCATAATTTTGTTCTTTCTGGAATTATCGTATTAAATATGAAGTAATAATTATTTTAATATTGAAACAGTATTAACAATAAAAACCTTCAGTATTATCATTATAAGGGATGAATTTCCAGTTATAGCTTCATAAAAAGTTTAAAATATTTCGTCATTCAAGATCATGTTTTAATTTGTCTTATACTTTTGCGCCTTTTATACGTCTGTAAGCAGTTACGTATGAGTTATTTTCATGAAAATGTCTAAAAAATAAGGATGTGCATGCACTGAACACTGGTTAAAGGCATCAAATAATTCTCTGTCGATAAATTACCAACAAGCCTAATATAGCGTCACTACTCATATGCTCTCATATTATACGTCTATGAATTTTGTACAGTTTACTTCACAAAATTTGTATTAGCTACTCCGTATAAATTATTAACTAGATAATTTTGTAACTAAAACATATATTTTTCACAGGTATTGTTCTTAATTATTCTTTATTTTTATTTATAAACTGAATGTATGTTTTGTTACAAATTATTGAGTAACACACACATACCGTTAGTAAAGTCTTGCGTTATTATCAGATCAAATTAAATAGAAAAAATTTTGAAATAAAAATTTTATCTATTGTTATTTTGATTAGCTATAGTGTTCTCATAAATTTGGGTACTATAATTATTTATATCTTGGATAAAATTGAATTTATCACTAAAAATTCCTTAAAAACATGATTATACCTAAAAATTAACTTCGACCGTCTTGAGGCACGTGTTATTTTGAGTTAATAAAAAAAATTCCCAGTGTTTTTTCATCAAAAAGAAGCTTTTTAAGGGGCGTCGCAAGAAATTTAGTTTTTAACGATCACCCTATTGTGTATATACGTACAACATTGATATATATTCATGACGGAACTTTTCGTTTTGTATTTGTAAATTTACGTTTCAAGCAATAGATTGCAATTTTTGTTTGTAAAATAAAATGCATTATTTTTCATGTACAAGAGCACATTAAATGAAAATTGTAATATAATTTTTGTAGTAGTAGTTTATGATAATGAATAAAAAGACAGTTCATTCAAAAGTATTTCCTGTGTAATAAAATATTTCCTGACGATTCCAAAAATACACACGTAATTGTTCAAGTTTTCACTTCTGTCGGCGCTCACGGATTATCACTGATTTTTTTATCAAATTCATTCAATAATACCAGCGAATTCTAACATAACCATATCGGTCAATGTTTTTTTTTTCATCATGTATCAAATGTTCAAGCCGAATGTAGAGCAAAGTAAAAATTAAAAATGAATTTGTCGAGATTTAACATACGACGCTGATTTATCTCCGAAAATGTCACGGAACTCGTTTCGAAATGTCAGGACCAAAAAAATATATGATTACAATCCAAAGCCGTTAATCAGACAATTTTAAACCTGTAATACAATGCTCGTCTAGCGTACGTCTCGAAATTTACGAATAGCCGTACAGGGTAATGATTTTGTAAAAAAATTTGGAGGTTAACATTTTTAAAATAAAGGGACGCATACATCGTATCGCGTCTACGTCTGAACGTGGAACGTGGGCGCTGGTATTCGCCACTGAAACGAATAATTGGGGGTGTCCCATAAGTTAATTTTAAATAATTTAATCAAGCATCTGTAACACCCGTCGTCGCTTAGCTTTCGCCCTCGGCTCCACCCGCGTGTACATCGAATGAATTCTTTCATCTTTAATATCGCCCGATCACGCTGTCAATTCCTGATGATTATTTCGATTCCGATCCTAACGTTGCTTTGGATTCCGATTCTGGTCTCAATCTAGATTCCGATTCTGTTCAAAATACACCAAATGAAGAAAAAAAATAGTTACGGAACCCGACAAAAACTGTCCTATATGTTATTCCGGGGTAAAACTATCACCATATCAAATTTTATATAATTCTCTCGAATAATTTTTGCAGAGTTCGGAAAAAAATTCACAGACTGACAGACAATATTTTAAAAATCACTGAAATTTATTCTGTCAACTTTTCTAATATCTCAAGAGAAAAGAATATCTCAAGCGCATACGTGTCGCCCAAATTTGAAACTCGCATTAAATACTCATAAATGTTACAGCGAAGTATCCACCAACGCCCATCTCCGCGCGTGGGTATAAAGCATTCAAAGCCGGTAACTATATTGGGAGGTTTTTTCATAAGCACGCTTCGTCGACTGTGAATCGAAGTTGGACTCTAGCGTGACGGGCGGACTTTCAATCCTCTACGCCAAGGACGTCATCAAAATTATTCAGGGAAGTCTTGCCTGCTTGCGTTTATATTACTATTTGTTACTATTTCTATCCGTTATTATGTAATAGATCATTTAAGTATAGATTTGAAAAATAAACACTATTCGTAAGCTCATATCGCGGCACTAATACGGAAGAGAGAATGGATGCTATTATCTTCCCCACTCCACCCCATAACACCAGGCCCGAAGGATTTTATATCGAGTGCTTACAAATTTAAGAGAACATCTGGACATCGGAGCTCGTTCAGTAGAATTATTCTTCAATTTTATTGCGCCCATAAACATAACACGAATTATTATGTGGAATAGAGCTCGCGATGCTGACAAATCCAAGTCCCCGAGAACTATTGAAACGGTAACACTGAAAACGTGGACAAAACCCACATCGGCACGATCAGCAACAATGGGGGCTTCCATAACAGTTAACGACTCCCTACACACGGTTCCCACAGAACAAAAGCGATATAAGACGACGCGCCGCCGCTCGTCTGCGGCACGATTTTAAAACAATCTGACGGCGCTCCACATAATCGAGACGGCCTTCGATCGACACGCCAGTAATTGGGCCCGTAGTCGCGTAACACTAGAAATCGACACCACATTTAGCTTTTAAGTGGCCACATTTAGCCTCGGTACGTAGCGTCGCGATCGCTCTACAACGTGTCGAGTTCGAATGAGAAATCGTTTATGTAAATTTTCACGTATTATGGCAGAGCGTATGACTATTCCGTTTGCGTATATCGTATATCGCGAACGTTGCGTAGCGCCGATAGCCTCGGCACGTTCGGACCGCGTCGATGAAGCGAATACAAAAATGTATTTTCTAACCGTTGAAAGATTCAGATAGACTGTCTAGAAGGCTAAAAAGAACATCACGAGTAACCAGCACACAAAAAGGTTCAACAGATCGTCTAAGATGGGCTTCCCAATGTCCCTTGGACCGGTGGGAACGACGAACCTTTCTTGGATATAAGAAATGTTCTCAATGTTGCTTTATCAAATGTTGTTTGTTACAAATATATTACACTACTGATTTGTAAAATCGGCTTTTTAATGACTAGTAAATTTTATGAACACATTAAAAATACGTATCTTTTAAACAAAATTTTAAAGGTTTTTTTGGATTGTATTTATAATAATTTTGAAAATAATATGAAAAAATATTTTCTTTTTTGGAATCAACAAAAAGAAAATTTTGTGTCAATCTACCACAGTGACATTTTGTACCCGTCACTTAATGAGCTACTTTTTCGCACATCACTCGAAGAAGTTGCAAAAAATAATTACCATCTAAGTAGTATAGTGACCCACATTATTTTCAAATTTCCTGTTTTCATCGTAACACACTTTTGAAGATTTTCAGGTCAACAACAAATCACTCTAAACAACAATATCAATTTAATCAACGCTTGTTTTACAATAATTAACGAACACATCGCGATGAAACCGATACATCGGGAAACCAGAGAAAACAACATAATATGGAATTACCGAGTAGGTACAATTAACAAATTGAGAGTGATCAAAGCGAGGCTTCGTTTATTTCGGGAAAAGGTTTAAAATAATTATGATAATAGCCTAAAATGTACCGCCGACTTGTGTTCCACATAAACAAGGTCAGCAGCAAAGATACGCCTGTAACCGCATTCCATGTTCCGACATGGATCTCGTTACGCGGAAGGATCACATCCTCTCATTTCGCACGAGATAGCTTTTCTCGTATTTCAAAATACATTGCACGGAATTCAGGGATCGGGTATGGAATCTTTACATTCGCATATTTATTATGAAATGTTTATGTGGATACTTCACGAGTATTTCGTTTTATTTAATAAAATGAAATAAGAGCCCTCAAAAAAAAATCTGGTCAAGAGCATGACGGACCGTGCTTATCATAGGGTTCCGGAGCCATTATTAAAAAAATGCACTACAGATGATGCATCAGCAAAAGAATATCCTTTTGCTGAGAAACAAAGATTTTCAGCAATAACTCAAAAACAGCATATCCGACCATATTCAAAATAATTTTCGTCGAATGTTTTTATTAAGCGTTACCATTGATTTTTTTTTTTTCATATTTTTTGGACATACGGTTTAGGAAATAGAGGGGCCGGGGCACAATTTCTGCAAATTTCGGAGTGATTATTTTAGAAATTAGTCATGTAATCAGATAAATTGCTTAGAAACTTTAATATGTTTTTAAAAGAATTGTCGAAATATGTGCCACACGTTGATGTTTGCTGAAAAAAATCTTTTTCAGCTTTCGTTACGCGCATGATATGCCCTCCTATAAATTTCTAATTTTCTTATTTAAATATGAATCAAGTAGCGGCTTATAAAGACACCTACACTATAAATTTCATTGATAAACGTCTTGTAATTTTTTACTAAAATGCCTATGACATATGAACAGACACGACGAAACTATAAGGCTTTCGTTTTTGCCATTTTGGCTCGAAACCCTTAACACATGATATCGGACGTAATTAAAAATTATAATATTGGCTTTTACCTTTATATTAGTTCAATAGTGAACTGGTAATTAGTAAGCGAACTGACAATTAGTGCAAATAACTAACAATTGCGTCTATAATTATTGGTATTTAAATTTTATTGCATGCCACACTTTTTTAACAATACATACACTGTAATAAATAACGGCGTACATTTTCATTAATTATTAACGTTTAAAACATTTACATTGATCTGTAAAATTAATAATTGTGCACACATTTAACTTAATACATATTTACATTAATATTTTTGTCATTCCTTTCATATTTATTAAAGCACAAAATCATATAACTCAGTAACCGATCAATTTACGTCCTTTGAGAGTATAATGTTTCTCGGGACTTGATGTAAGTTGGAAAGTACCTTACGCCGTAAAGGGCTTATTGAGTAATGCGATTTCTGTAAAAACATCTGCTTTCAGTATTTTTATGTTATGATCTTTTTTTTCTAAGAAAAATTCTAAAAATATATGTTATATAAATTCGACACTAATAAAATATTTATTACGTAAATTGTGAATTCACTCTATTTTAAACCATTGATTAAGCAAACTTCAGTAGTGACATCACACGTGACTAAGTTATATGCGGTAAACTAGCGAAAGTACGCGTCAGATTCGAGTACTGAGGGTTCCTTATAGAGGAAATGAAAAAAACTATAATACTGACTTTGTCTAATCACGCAACAGCTGAACGATAACACAAGAGGCGTATTATCGATTTCGTTGACGTCAAACGCGTATTAAAAAGATCGTGTCATTATTACAAAGTCATTAGCGTCTTTGTAATAGCGTCATCAAAAGTCATTAAATTCTTAAATACATAAATGCAAAAGGGAAATATTAAATTCTTTGACGAATTTCGCATACTAAAACCAAATTCTTGATATTCCTATCGCTCGGTCAGGCGTAGTGACAGCAGAATATATAATAATTCATGTGAAAATTGTGATTGGCTTTTTTAATAGTTTGTCATACAAAAGGCTTTAAGAGACAAACGGACGGGCATCGTAGACTTATATATAGTTTTTGATCTGTTTCGTACTTTTCAGCAACAGAACCATAAAAAAAAAACACAAAATAAAACCAATTTTCTAACAAACAAATATACTTTTAATTTACTTCTAAATCAATCATCTATATGCCATCGAAGAATGTGGAATGTAGGTTCTATAGAGTTATTTAATATTAATCTCGTCTTTAACATGTCGGATCCATATGAAACGTGTTTTTATTGGCGTCGATATTAACATGTTTCAACGTAAACGACCGCGACACGTGACTGTCGAAAGGTCATCGAACTTTTTATATTGGTCATTAGGAAACTTGAGATAGCCGCACGCGCAGCCGATCACCTAAACACATTACGTTACTGAGCGCACTCGATGCATATCATTTTCGAACTACAATGATTTGAACAAAAATTAGTTTCAAAAATTTTTTTTTTTTTTGTATTATTACTACGGATGAATTCAAGCGACAACTTCTTATAATCATTATAAACATTTGTACAATTCCCTTCCAAATCCCTTAATTATAATGACATACAGAACGTGCTGAAATCTAGGAAATTAATCAACCGCATTATTAGGTAATCTATATCAGCAGTTAAGCGACAGCTTAATTAGATAAATATAAATAATTCGGGTAGACAATGAATGTAGTCTCACTCAGCTAGCGAGAGCCAAAAGCTCTTTGCAAGTCGAAATAGATTTTACGTAAAAAAGAACTCCATAACATCTACCGCTACACTTATACGGCCTCGAGCGTATCACGCTTAAGGTTTAGTTTCGTGATCACTGCTTCGTTGCTATTTCACAATAAAGAAAATACTACAACTATAACATGTATGTGTCCGGATACAGTGACAATACCGCCAAGTTTACCATAATTTGTGAGGTTTCACAAGATCATTGACTACAATTTCCAAAACTGATTTATACTAGGCCCTTTACCTTTTTGTGTTAATGAACTCGTTACACGTGTTTGAATATCCTTTGCATTGAACATGTACCACGCACAGAACAAAATCGCAACACATAAAACGAGTTCCGTACCGGCGGATGTCGGGTTGTATCTCTTTCGGTCTTTCTCGTTGTCGCTTTCTTCTTGTGTCACTACTACTAAATTTTAATACAATACCTCCGTAGGGCACACATGTTCTTTTAGAATCGTCAAAGAATAGTCTATTAGGTATCAAAGAGCCTCTTCAACTCCGTCTTTTTAAAGTGACGTTTAGCAAAAAGTTATTTTTAAAATAAAATTTGCGTTCCATATCTTTCTTTTAACGGATTTCAGCCCGTGCAACCGTTAAAAGAAGGACGTGAAACGTAAATTTTATTTCATAAGTGACTCTTTATTAAATGACAATTTATAAAAAGATAGTGGAAAAGGCTCTAAATACAGTAAATATAGAAGTCTCTATATTTACTATGCACATATACTATTAACGACTTCAACAAATTCTATCGTCACTGCTACGAAACATTGTGCAAACGACCCGTCTACTATCAGTAACCAGTGTCATAGAGCATGCCTGATTTCAAACTGCAACATTTCACACATTGCCCCACGGCATGGTCTCGCTTCGTGTGGCCGTATGAATACAGGCGGGCCGAGCGCGGGAGTATACATATCGAAATGGTGACATTCGATGCGCGGACGGGAAGCCTGAGACGGGCCAAAGGATCGATTTATGAGCCGGTCGCGCGCAGTCACGCGCGAGTCCGCGTCCACGCGTTGGGCCAATCGTCGGTTAAAACGTCCATTTTCAACATGTGGATGCTTCCCTGCAACATGCATTAACATGCAGCATGCAACCCACCGCTGACCCTCGAATCTGCCTCTCCACTACGAATCTCTATCCAAATGATCGAATATTGATTCCAGAGGATTGACAGATATCGAACACCTAAGCAAGTGTTAATTATTTTTATAATTATCTTGTGGATGATATAACATATGGATGACTTCCCGATTCCTAAATTATTTGCAAATCATCTGATTCCAAATTCTGATGTGTGAACGCACTTTAAATTCACATGGCAGAGATATCTTAGCAATTTTATTATTTGTTTTAGATACTAAATAGTACGAATAGTATGTCACTATTGATAGTTACATTTTTTTATTATTCTTGTATTTCGGACATTTGAAAAATACAAAAACTTATCCAGATATTTTAACGTAATTGCATAATAAATTAATGATGTAGGAGGCGTCCGTTAATGACGTGAGGCGATTAGGGACGGTCGAGCTAAATGTCACCGGATCTTACGCGGGTTAGAGAGGGGGCTAGCCAAATATCACGTAATTTTTTTTTCAGGAAGAAACAGTGCAAAATTGCGAGAAAATTGGGTTAAATTAAACACGTCTTTCCACTAAAATGTGGCTATATCCTACACAATATTATTTATCGAACTACTGGGTTTCTATGTGCAAACGACAACGGTTTAGAGTGAGTTAATCAGCGATGCTGAAGGAGCAAATAATTTTAATAAAAATCACATGGATATGTTGATTCCAACAGTCAGTCTTCAGACAACACACGAGTCGCCGTGAACTGAATTAGAATGATAATTTTAGTGGCTCCCATTTAAACATTATATTGTACACCTTTGTCACTGCTAAATATTCGATTGAATACTAGTCTTTATTAGTATAAAAAAAAATCCAAAGCAATCACGTACATATTCACGCACTTACAGTAAAAATACGCATTTAAAAAATCACATGTGAAATTGTGATTATGATTAGAGAGGGAATGGCTCAAGCTAAATATCACATCTCGCCGATGTGACGAAATATCGTGAAAAAGCCTCTCGGAAATGATTTATGGATGTCCGCTTATTTCACGTACAACGTTTAGATACACCCGTATCGCTAAAATGATTTAGTATTTCATTCGTAATCGATTTCGTGTAAAAACCTTTCACGGGAAACTTTTCCAATAACCCTCTAAATTGAACTTCATCGCCTTCATCGAAAAGACATCGGGCCCTATCGATGAGTTAGAAATAAGCGCTGGAGTATATTTGCTAAGCGACGCCTGACACGTTGCACGACGACGGGCCGAATAATACATTTGATTGGAAAGAAGCATTCATGCAAAGAAATTTTAAGCGGCTTGCTTTGTAAAATAGACTAATACCATTTTATTGAACTACAATTCCTGATAGCTACCAATGATTTGTTAAATTGAGTTCACGAACAACGTTAGCGAATATACGACACAAATGTCAATGACGCAATTAACAGCGTAACGACAGTCGGTAGATTTTATGAAGTACGAATTTCGAGGTATGAAATTTAGGGCCGGCAGGTCTTATAGTGAGCCGACTTATTTTGGGAGACGTAGAGCAATACAATAGCAATACTTCGTTTGCCCTTCCTTCACACCCATGGCTCCCACCTACAACCAAATACGTCCATATTTTTTACGTTGGGGATCTCAGCAATCAAAATGGACAGCGACACACTAACAGTCGAATAATCGATGTTATGAAACAAAATTTAGAATAAAACAATTTAATGATTTTTGAATGTATTGAACCCCAAATAATTACACACACACACACACACACACACACACACACACACACACACACACACACATATATATATATATTACGCGCAACAAAACATGACCATACTTAACAAATTATATAAACCAAAGAACTATTCCAGTTACAAACAAAATCTCTAGAGTACATCACCTCGGCACAGAAGCGTTAAGTTGCCACTTTGACATATTGTGCATTGTACTTGCTGTTTATCTCATCGCATAGTTTTAGTAATAAGCATTATTGCAGTGAAGGTCTTTGTCTTCTGTGAATAAGCTCTTGTGAGCTATTATTTCATTATGTATAATAATTGTGTACGGCTACTGTTCCTTGCTTATGAAATTGTTATTGGAATTGATCAATATAAATTGTACTTGATGACAATATAAAATTCACACGAATAGAAATTATGCATAATTTCATAATTATTTGTCTATTAAATATCTAATGTTAAGAAAGATACTTAGTTTATTAATATTTGGGGAACGCAACGGAGATACAAGATCCGACATCACGAATTAATATTAAAATTTAATATACCATTATAGCAAAATTAAGAACTATTTTGTATAGCGAAAAGATTGTAAATTTGAATTTACAGCCCGTTAATTCTTAACACTGTTTAGTGGAATTCAGTTTCAGTCTTTGATATCAACACTCGTTCTCATAAAACACTAACGGCTATGCAGTTGTGAACAGTGAGACAGCGGGGCAAACGAAAAATTGAAATCTATATACAAACGAAGCCGTACCCAAGAAGTAGTTAGTACAGAACACAGCCATTAAGCTTGAAATATATGCACATATACCTATAAGCGTGACCGAATAAATACATCTCCCGCCATGAAAATATATATCATTATTTCAGATCGTTCATAATGATGTATCCGTCTTAGTAACTTACGGAGTCGTAGTTAACGAGATCGGCGTACGCGAGGGCACAGCGAGGATAGCGCCGCGGGCAACTGCTATTTCTAGAACGGCACGCGCGCCGGCCTATCGACGCGCCCAACCCATAACACACATCCGAGAACATCATAATATTTGGTCGGTTGATACAACCCCATAATACGGTAATTAAGGTGTGAGAAAACTTGCGCGGTTCGAGTTTGCCGTATTAAAAAGCTTCTGGTAATATTTTGTAAAAGCTCATCTTAGGAGTATCCAGCGCCACCTCGATTTTACAGTTATTTACGGTGATCGCACGTATATTTTGTGAATCGTGATACTTACTCCTTTTGTATCGATAGTAATGTCTCCTCGGATCACAATTTTTAAATTACTTTTTAAAATAAACGTAATGCGCCTACAGATTTCGACATGTTACAGTTTGACAATAAATACCTAAAACGAGATATATAGATAAACCGGTCAAGGTAGAAATCGGACTACCGCATCCAGAGTTCCGTACCGACCAACAATATAACGTGTGTATGTGTGTATCAAATCAAACGGGTGTCATATATATATATATATATATGGTTCAATTCCTACCAGATTACTTTTGCTGGTGACAAATTACAAATATATATGTATATATATTTGTAATTTGTGCACCGAGCAAGCGAACTTAGGAAATCTCTTGTACTCTATGCTAAAGAAACAACCCAAGTTCTTAAACTATGGTGGAGTTTGATAATATTTTGATGCCCCAAACGATTTGTCTGACCCTTAATTTTGTGTTATACACCACGATACGACGTTAACTTATTGACAAAGCCGCAAACGACGTCGACTTAAATCTGAATCTAAAAGTTCTATCGATGCGAACTTTTCGCTCGGATGCGATCTTAGGCATTACTTGATAAGATTTCATTTCGACAAGTAACTTTGGGAATCTGAAAAAATCACTTCTATACAGGAAACCGGTCTTGAACTCGAGAACAACAGGCGAAAGATTCCGAATTGACGAGATCCGACAACGAAGAGGAGGGGAAAGTCGAGGCGGACCGGTTTTTTTTTTAATCTACAAAAATCGTTCGGAAGCAATTAGAGTGAGATCAGTAGCTCGTCCGCGGGCCGCCGATAACGTCAGCGCCGGAGCGACAGCTCGACGAGTGGGTGATCGTTCGGCGTCGTCGGGTTTTTTTTTATTTTTCTTAGGATTCTCAGGGCAACAGAAAGGAACCCTATCGGTTTCATCAAGTTCATCTGATTCCTGTACAGCTATAGAATGATGTAAATGTGAATGATTATTTTATAATAATGTTTCGTGCAATCTTGGTCATTCCACTAAAAACACAAGTCAATGTGCGGTACATGCTAGGGTAGCCAACTTTGTTCAAAAAAAAATGTATTTTTGTGTTCAGTGAGGTTAAGCAAATAGTACTGATTGATTATAAAAAAGCGTAAAATTGACTGAAATGTTCAAAATTTTATTTTCATGTAATTGAAGTTAGTTTTATAATTCCTTATATATTAAAAACATTGGATCAGTAATACACATAATTTAATCATATAATGACGCTTCACTTTGTAAACAGGAAAAATAAATTTTCATGTTTTCAATAGTTAATTACACTTTTAAGGGCATAAGATGATTTTTTAGTAATTTTACATCACTAACTATAATTTCTATTCTTGCGGACATATACGCAAAAATGTCCAAGAATATAATTTTCTGATCTTAAACAAACCGTCGCGCGGCGCCTAAGCTATTAAAATTTATTTATATCATAATTATAAATCGATTTATTTTGTGGAGTGAACTTTCGAGACGCAATAAATTTTATTTATGTCAGACGCGATGTGTTCTCGACTTATTTGTTCTTTACAATTCAAGAACTTTCTGGAAGACCAGTCGGGTGGCATAAATAGAGAATTGTGGACACGCAGGAGTTGAGTTTTATTTCTGCAATCAGTGCTTTCGCTAGTCAAGTGCGATAACGACAAGTGGTCAACTGGTTGAATAGCGATTCATTGTGACTCTATTTCTGAATATACGCATTCTGCTCTTCTACATGTTTCCTTTCATCTGCTATGAACCTTCGAACCCCTAATACGGTCATTTCGTAACACTATCAAAAAACTACTTTAGGGTACTTTACTAGTCTTATAGAATATAAACCACGTATTTATGAAATGGAACACTAGTAAAGTTTAGAGTACATTTGGCAACGCTTGTACAGGCTGGCCTGGTGAAGACTTTAATTCGAATAATAAAATAAAGAAAAAGAAGCTAAATCGGTTAGTTAACAATTTTCAAATTTTCAATATTTAATTAAGTAACTATAGAAAAGGAACAGATTTTTTTCAAGTACTCAAAAAATTAAAAAATGATAAAAAGTGCATTTTAATGTTCTCGGTAATAAATATCAGATCTTCTATAACCATGATTTGCTCAATGATTCAGCTTTCAAACTTCGTGAAGAAGTAATGATGGTTATAAATTAAAACGATTACATTTCAAAAACTAAACGAGTGAATTAAAAAATTATAATGCGTCAACTTTCGAGGTTATTATACTTCTACATGATGTATATGTTAGAAAAAAAACATCGAATTCTTAACATGTCGCCTATTTTACTGTTAATTAAAAAAAAAACGAAATTATTTCACTTCGCTCAGGAACGCGTTATTTTTATAACTATGCTCAATTTCAATTGAATATCAACAGGTTTTTCCCTAAGATATTTATTTGAAATTTTGAAAATATAATAGACGTTTTCTTTAATTTTGTTTCAGAAAGATTAAGCTTAAAATTTTCTTGCTAACAAAACAGAATACAAGAATATAGAATTAAAGTAGATGAGCAAAACTATTAAGATAACATTTTAAATATCATTGTGTTTAATATAAGCTTAAAAAATATATACATTTTAAGCTATATACGTGACTCAAGTTGCATCACACTATTTAATATAATCTCGCGTTAGTATATTAACTACGTACAATGCCGTATTACTGAATACAAAAATTACAAACGATAAATTCGTAATAATGGATCATAAAATCCGCAAGCTATCTAAAACATGAACAATGGAGATTTAGCGCAATAATTTCCGTCCATCACCGAAGACGCTAAAAACGAGATTCCATTGTTACCCTAAGATAAGCCGTTTAAGAGTTCTTACAACTTTGAACGAGACTTACGAGACCGCCGCGGAAACGGCGGTGGGCGGGGGCGGCGACACTCAGAGATCCGATTTTAATCCCGAGATTTGATCTTCAATAAATGTATCCCCGAGTGTCGCGTCGCCGTGCGAAAGTTGGAATTTGCGAAACTTTCGCTTAAGAAGATTTCCTTGTGATAATATTAAGGTCGTTAAGAGCTGTTCTTTGTTAATGACAGACTCGTCAAAAAATAAAACGCTATGTCGCAAGCGTACATGTATAATCTTAGAATTGTATGCATATGTGATATGTATTTAGAAACTCGTTGGCTTTTTTTCTAAATAAGTACGCGAACTCTTTCGATTGAGTTTCCGTCAGTTTGTTGAGTCAGGTTTTCATCGACCCGCCGATGAGGTCACACGCCCACAGATAATCTCCAAGTCGCGAAACTTGAACTTCATGCCATGAACGCCGGAGTGCCAGTCGGGAGCTGCTAACTCATAAGCCGTCGGCTTAACACATCTCATGCACTAGTGACGTCCTAACGCAGATGATTGGACGTGCTCTGCGAATGGTTAGATTGCACTCGAGTTGGGAACTCATCGCTAAATTCTCCCTCTATCAGAATTCCAATACGCTCCGGTTGGAAAGCCGGAGCCCTTATCCAGCGGGGCGCAATATACGATATTCCAAGCCGCCGTCGACGATAAAAATTGCGAAACACTTTCCCGGTATAGCGACGCGTATCCCGGCGATTTCTCCGTCCGCTCAAGCGGGCCCGCGAGCGGATACGGCCTTGTGTAAGCGAAAAAGCAATCCCCTACCGATTCCTCAGCGCGGGCGATGCGATATGTTTGTAAATGATGCAGCTGCCCGAAGACGAGTCTATCTATGCACACGGTTTCAGCACTAATTTAAGGCCGAAATTTACATTGAACAGAAGGAGATATCGTGAGGCACCTTACCTACCTACCCCCGAGATAATCGAGATAACCGTAAATGTATAATAATGTATCTTCGGTAATAAAATTTAGGCTGAATATGCGGGGGAAGTGCATATATACATATATAATGAAAATAGGTTGTCTTTGTTCGCCAATCACGTAAAAACTACTAAACGTATAGACATGGGACTGGGACCATTCGATGCGGAATGATTTGTAGATGGTTCTAGTTCTGGTAAATCCTTCGCCATTTCATTTATAAATAAAAATTACCCAGCGAAGCGGGCGGGACAGCTAGTAACTGTATAAAATACATTGATCTATAAAAAAGAGAACAGTCCCCCGCTCAAAAACGGCCGCAGTGAATGAGTGCTAAAACAGACAGTTTAGCACTCATTACTTCCAATGTAGTTTCGTCGCACCTTCCGTTACGACGTCGAAGTGTTCTGTTAAAAAATGCAAAAATAACAGATAAAAAGCTATGAAAAAGGATTGTATTTCTTATTTTTGATCAGCTAAATATAGTTTATACATAATAGGTGGCAATTATGTATTATAAAGAGTATTCGATGAGTATTTTGTATTTAAGCCGAGATATAAATCCACTTAAAAGAAATAGACCAAAGTAACACCGGTCTCGTATTTCTTGTGTTGCGATAATATTTGGTCGCTTAACAATAGAGCTCTGTTCTTACACTAATGGAACCGCTTACTTTTATATTTTTTTTATTTATTATTTGTTTAATTAATTAAATCATAAAATTACCTCTAAAAGGAAATTGTATAATAAATTTAACCTATTCCTAAAAAAATATGTTTATTATATTTGAATTTGTTTTTTAGCAAATTATTAGCAAATAATAGTTTGTCAAAAATATGTTAATGTTTAATGAATTGTTATCTTATTTTATTATATAAATAATAAGAAAGGTTTATATTACTATAATCTATACACTTTAAAAATTATCAAGTTCTGTCATGTATGTTTTCACCGATATTATGAAATTAAAGGTTCATATTAATTTTAATCTTAGGTGATTACTATATCAAGCTTTATTCTCAAGAAAAATATATTATAATTCTTTTTATACGTTCAACCAAAAAACAATAATAAAATTTGAAAATAATGTTAAACCACTCCATTGATGTCTTGTTGTAGAACAGGACGTGTAAATTGTAAAAAATATGATTTATTGTCTTCCAATAACAAAATGATCGTTACATGTTCTCTTTGCATTTAATAATTAACCTTATGTTATGACATTTCGGTTGTGTATATAATGTAAAAATAAATAATGTTGCTTCACTTATTTTTCTTTGGCACTGTAAAATGCTATTATAAAATGAGATAAAATGTACATTTTGAGCGATTTTTCGCCATCCAAATAGTACGCAATTGTGCATCTTCTCTTTTTTATAAATCTATGATAAAATATATGCAAAATATTACAAATAACAAAAAAAAAATTCCAGACATTAATAGGGTTTGCACAGCTGTAGTTTGTGCAAACCCTATTAATTCGGTGTACTTATATTCGGTAGGTATGTTAGCAAGGGCAGAAGCTAGTAAATTACGTATATAAATCTAAAAGAATAAATAATACATAAACGTTTTCATATTGCAACACACAGATACACATAATATCAACATATTTATATCAAAAATATATAATCATGCAGAAACTCATCTACAGCTGCCCTCTAGAGAAGCGATATATAGGATATTTGAAAAATCATCTGAAATGGAAAAATTTCATAGAAGTTTTCATGTAAGCCTTTGTTAATTAAAGAGAATACGTGATTAATGCGGGCCTTTATGTTGATAATACTTACAATTTTGAACTAGATACTTTGGCTTTCGGTAACCTCCAATAAAAATAATACCTTGAAAATTTTCGTATAAAAGCTAGGGTTTGGAATTAATAGCTCAACTTTCAAATTGGCAATTTATAATTATTTCTCACATCAAATAATGTATCCTAAGTAAATAAACGTAAAACAGTAATGTCTGTCTGTGTAATCACGTTTCTCTGAAAAATTATTTTAACGAAAAACCTTTAGAAACATTTAAAATTATAGAGTTAATATAATTATTAAATCGTAAAATTTATTATTCAAAATAAAACAAAAGAGCTGTAAAAGAGAATACCCACAAAAAGCGATGGTTTTGTAAGCGAAGAAGCTGTGTTAGAACCAATATGTATCGTGTTCTTATCAGACCACTGGCGAAATTACCAATAAATTTTTAATTTAAGTCGAATCGGAGAACCTAGGAGAGAACGTTGTAAAATTTTAAAGTACGATAATGTATATAATTTTATACAACCTATATACCTGTACAAACTAGCAGTGTAGTTGTACAAGAATTACGTATATTGGACAACAACTATACTATCTGAAGCAAATCAGATTTCTAAAAGTATTTGAAAAATTCATTCCCATCTTTTGAATGCGAAAACCAGTATAGGGGAATATATTTTTTGTACGTAAAAACTAAATTATCGTAGGGAACACCAATCACAACAGTCGGACGTGCACTTGACTAATTTTCGTAGTAACAACGCACACGACGGGAATTAAAATTCGAAAACTTTGCACAATACATAAAAGTAACTAATGTCAACTAGTATTGCGTCTATCAATAAACTCTATTTACGGTATTCAATAGTTCCATTAATTCAATTCGACGAATTGGTTCGACAGTACACAGTGTAGTCTTAAAATACTACACAACAGTTTCCCAAAACTTAAACATCTAAAATAAACATCTAAGAGTTATATATACCACAAATTATTAGATAAGTCACTTACAAAAGGAGGTCCGGGGCGTGGTCTAATTTCTTACGGGATTAAAAAGTACTTTGTTGACTTAAAATATTATTAATTTCGCTTAGAAACTTACCTGGTTCTTTCAGGTAAATTATTTTAGATTTTTGGTCGTATTTCATCTTGATAGATATTTTCATTGGCGTGAATTTTTAAAATGTATGTATGTGTGATAATTTACAAATTTTGAAAAAATTTGCGAAAAAATTTAATATTTGGTGGAAATTTAGCAAAATAGCAGTTTATGTTGTAAATTAATATTCACGACAGTAACACTTATCCTCTAAATTACTCTATATTCTTCGTACCCGAAAATACTTAGGTAGGTTCCATGACAAATTTCTTTCCTCTGCATACCACGATAGGTTAGTACGTTACAACGCACGAAACTCTACCGCTGTGAAGTTAGGTACAAAGCATCGCAATGGCATAAAATAGGAACGCGGAAAAGAAGAAGGAAGGGTCGAGGAGCGTTGAACCTGCGCATTGTATCATTCGTAGACAATTCAGAGCGGCTGAGTTTCGTGCGTTGTTCTGTACAGAGCGTTACTATGTCATAAGGACGAAACTTCGGGAATCTCTAAATGTTATCGTTTACCCAATACAAAAGCGGCAATATCGGATTAGAATTATAATAAATTCTGGTAGGGGTTAGTAGTGATGATATTTTAGGAAGTTTCCAACATTTTTTATGTCTAAATAATTAATATTTTATTTTATATCGAATTTACTCATTAATTTCGTTCATTTCATTCATTTACATCATACTATTGTACTAATACTAAAAACACTAAACATAGATGGACTATCGATAGTAAAATAAAAATACAGTAATACCTCTGAATGGTTAGATTTTAGAATAAAGTTTAAGTTTTTTATTGATTTTCCATATGATTTCTCGTCGTCCATAATAAATTGCGCAATTCCCTTTTCGATCTATTTCTATACACTTGCACTGTTCCGGCACAGGTATGCAATATGAAGTAAGTATACTGATTACTAGCAGTGAGTTTTAAGACTGGCGCGAAAACCTTAACCTTGAAGTACATATAATTTTAATGACCATCTGAACGTGCATATATAGCTACAACATATAGGAACGCCATAGCATTGTGCAATTTGATTATGTGGACCGATCTTCGCATAGACGCGGCGCCTGCACCTACTTCCGGCCCCTCCCGGCACGCGGCCTTGCGCGCTCATCTGTGCGCCGGCACACGCGATCGCGAACAGCACTAAATGCCATACAACTGTTGTTCGTGCTGTCGTACAAGCTGAGTCTACGTATCGTACCTATATGCTTTTTAAGTACGTGCGGTCGTGAATGGGATGAATTATTCCGTCATTTTTCTTGAATACTTATATAAGTATGTACATTTATTTATCTTTATTTTGTTATAAATTCACAAACAATTTTCATTTGGGAAGGCAGAGGCTATAGGTCTCCATGTGTTACGAGCTTTACATAACTATAATATTATATATGTACATATATCGATTAATTCATGCTCATAGTAATGGTTGTTATATTAGAGACATAAACGACATAAATATTTTTCTAGACAGACGTAGACAATATAAATATTTTTTTGGCGTAATAACGTCTTATAAATTGATGAACGCCGGCTGCACACACACGAAAAACCATGACTCATTGTCACGTTCCGCCTAAGCCGAGCGTGCAAGCGAGAGCGCGGAACAAGCGATAGAGAGGCACGGTCGGTCTAAGCGTTCGGCTTCTCTATCGCTTACCATCTGTAGTGCATGAAAACGGGAATATTTAGGTAACATTTCAGAGATAATTTGAAGAAGACTAATTGTTCTCATCTACAGAAAATTATTTAATGTAATAGAAATGAAAAAAAAAACATTTAGAAAATAGTTTAGAAACTTTTTCCGTCAATCGAGACGTACGTTGTGAGAAACTTGAGAACATAGTTAATTCTGAAAAATCTATCGATTTAACTTTTTTTTTTATTAGCTTTAGGATCACAGCAAATAATTTTCTATTGAAAACGGCTACCTAATTCGGTGTCGTCTCGTTATCATTAATAAATATCACTTTGAAGGGAGAGTGGTGGCATTACTCAGCTCGAATGGGTAAAAGCATTTTGTAATACCGTTCGGAGTTCGTAGACGTTAATTTCTTTTTATTCTGCGTTTTACTTTATAGATCAATGATAGAATTTGTTTCTCATCAAAGAACAACTGAGCATTATGAACACTTTTGGGATTGATCTATTTATTATTATTATTTTTTAAGTAGACTGCTCATGTTTGTAGTTTACTAATGAAATTATCGGCAATAACTATAAAGTGGATACTAATCTGAAAAGACGATAATAAAGATAAAAATAAAAATATATTTATATAATATTTGCCAAAAAAAAAAAGTTTAAATAATTTCAGTTGCCACTAACATACAATTTTCAGTGAAGTATATAGACGACTTTGGAGTATAACATCCATGTAAAACTACATCTTGTATTATATTTAAGAATCATAACCTAATCCAAGCCTAAAAAAAAAGCATAGACAAACTGTCTTATGATTGCTCTTTAGCTATATTTGCTCTATGTTTACTGAATCCCAAAACTATTCGATGATCCATTTAAGTAGGAATTTAGTTACGTGTTGTATATCATTCCGTTAACGATATACGATACATCTAAAGTTTGCTAACGACGATATTTGCATAATGATTGCAAAAATAAATACACGCAAGAAACACATTCACATCTCAAAAACTTGCAATGCGCAAGGTCATTTATCCAACTGTGGTTGAAACAAACACAGCAACGCCAAACCTATTTATGTGTGCATAGAATCGTACTTCACATTGGTAATCGAAGAAGACCGAAGAAATTGTCTAACGTTATAAAATACTATAGAAAGATCATCATACTCTGGTTACCTAAAAAACATCAACAATTCGCAATTTTCGATATGGCCAATTATTTATATATCATCGTCGGTAGGAACGTTAACTCTTGGAATACTTTATAGACACGGTATATGAAATTCTAAAGATTTAAATCTCTCATCTTTGGAATTTCAAAGACATCATTGTGTGCGCATTAAATTATAATAGTGTTGCCAGAGCTTTGAATTAGTTCAGGACGATACGATTTCCAAAGATCAAAGCATCGAAAATCTCGATTATTTTTACGCGAATAATGCAAAAATCGTCGTGCTAATTAAAAAAAATACTTAATTTTTTTTTCATTTTCTGACTCTCATGAACTCTAAAAAATTCACAAATCGTTGACGATTTATGAATTTTTGACGATATCGTAATAATTACTTCGCTATCATGTCGCATATATATTATATCAATGGTAAATCTCCTTTTTTTTCTGTTTTACTGTGCTCCTTATAAAAACCTTAAGTATTTATATTTCATGTCTCGAATTACACCATCCGATTCCAAAGTGTACTTGGATGTTATGTCGCTTTTTTAACCCCAATTGCGCGACAAAAGAAGGTAGTGTATATATATATATATATATATATATATATACTAGCTGTCCCGCCCGCTTCGTTGGGTAATTTTTATTATAAATAAAATGGCGATGGATTTACGAAATTCGAAAAATGAGTAGCCTAGAACCATCTACAAATCATCCCGCATCGAATGGTCCCAGTCCCCATGTCTATATGTTTAGTAGTTTTTTACGTGATTGGCGAACAAAGACAACCTGTTTTCATTATATATGTATAGATATGTATTGTTCCTTTGTGGCGCTCTAGAGACCAAATACTTGGGGCGATTTTCATGATTCTTGCCTCAACCGATTTGTCTTTATCTTGTGAGTGCCACTGCAGACATGACAGTAAGCAAAATTAAATATGACAACAAGGAAACGCCATATTTTAAAATAGATAAAATGGGAGTCGACAAACTATAACAAGTGGGGTATCAATGAAAATCGGTCATTGAAAATCATGTTTAGATTTCTCTAATCATTCTTCATGTTGAATGAATATTTATAAAGATTTAAGATAAGTTAGCAAATATTCCCACTTAAATTATCAAAACTTACAATAAAGCTGTGATCAAGTTCTCTTAATCGTACAAGTATAATAAGGTTGATAAGACTAACGTGAAAAATGATTATTACAAAACCATATAGCCGTAAAATACAAAATGGCGATAGAAACAAAAAACAATTTCATATGATGTTGAGCGACATATCATTGAGTAGATCTTTCAAAGCGAGATGATATTTCTTAAACCATTTTACAGCAATAACCACTGTTTAAGAATAACACGACATGATTATATAATTAATTAATATCAATACACCGATATAAGGAATTTATTACAATTATCTGAACAAGACACAACGTTAACAATGCTAAACGAGAAAGCAATCTTAGTTTATTTAAAAGAGAATTAAAAGGTAGTAGATAAAAAAATAATCAAAAAAATTTAAAAACTCAACTGGGTTTAAGTGAAGTAAAGTGATCTAAGAAGGTGGAAACAAGATGATGTAAGGCATAATCCAATTAAATATGACAAGTATTTGCAGCCGGAGGATTGGATTCATGTTTCCTTACTCGCAAAGGCTCTTGCTGTTTTCATTTATGTGTCCGACTGCAAATACTTGTCATATTTAAATGGGGGTATATTTTAAATCATTTTGTTTCCACCTTTTTAAGTTCACTTTTACGCAATCAGGTTCATTAATTCTTTTTAATTACTTTTTAGTACATATCCGAGGCCGAGGAAGTTCAGAAAATAACATTGGTTCAAAATTTTATGGATGTGTGTATGTATATATATATGGGATATCACGCGACTTATCATGATAGTGCCCGCAATTCTCAAGGGATTTTAATGAAACTTGGCACACTTATTGTGTAGGCATTTACCTTGAACGATTTCGAAGATGGACTGATTCGGTTGATTAGTTTAGAAATGGTGGCCATTTCAAATTTAGAAGATACTAAAAAACAATATTTCAATGGCTTTTTCACAAGATAACTTTCTAAATGATGAGATTTAGGTCATTCCTGTAAAAATCATATACTATCTGATGAAATAAGCTTCAAATTATATTTTTTTTAAATATTGTTTTTACTTTTTTATTTATATTACCGTGTCCCCATTTCTGAGAAATACCCTCCCTCATTTTTTTGTGCATATAGCAAGTACAGGCCCCGCAATCTGAGTCGGCAATTGCACAAAATATGGGCCGAAATAATGTAACAGATCGAAATAAACCCATTACAGAGCGTAAGCTTTCGCCGGGGACGACGAGTTGGTAACTTGGCGATCCTATTAGCGACCGAAGCCGGCCGAATATTAAAACTTTGCCTTGGCCTTGCGCGGCCGCATCGACTATGTACCGTCGCGCAGAAAAAACGCCGATAGGAAAAAATCGAGAAGAATGACGAGCTGTCGACCGTGAACAATTATTCGGGCACCGATGGGTCGGTAGTCCATTGTTAATACGCAAAATCCGCATTTTATTTTACTTTATCGGTAATCGATTTAAATTAATGTACAGCTTTGAAATTTTAACGGTGGATGGCTCTTGAGATAAATTATATTTTTAGTGCTACAGTTAATAAATCTTTATTTTATAGTATGCTGAGAAAGTTCGTTGTGAAATACTATGATTAAGTGACTTGTTAAATTACGAGTTAAGATATTTGCATTACACAATTAAACTTATATTAAATTTCCCCACGCTTTACACGCTTTCTAATGATATATTTGCACATATTTTCGCTGAGGTAAGTTAAAATTTTGCAAAGACTTTTTTATTTTATAATTTAAATTTATTTACGATTTTAAACAATTTTTCTATTCCTTTTTTTATATAAAAAATATACATCTCATGATCTATTCCAGAACATTATCTATCTATACACAAAATTTTCTAAAAATCGTTCAACGATTCTGACTTGAGTGAAAGACGAACATCCAAAGATTTGTATCGCATTTCGTCTGTCACTGTACCTACTCGTTCGGTTTATTACACAAATCGGTCATCCAATTAAGAATTCTGTTACGAAAAACATTTCGCGGGATACCTAATGTGTGACATTTCACTTACATGAATATTGATCAGTTGTAGAAGCGATGTATATAACGCATAATTGAGACAATATTTCAGATGGCTCATATTCTTTCTTCTTATCATAGACAATATCTAACAGACTTCATGCGTTACGATGTTGCCTGGTCTAATCAAAATTTGTCGAGTGAATATTTTTAAGATAAATATGACATTAATTGTTATCGTACTAATGTTATTCATCGCAATATATTTTCAGGATATTGTAAATTGATAGGTAAATATTAGATATCATACAACTAACTTGCCGTTAAATTTGATATTTATACAATGCGATACAATTACTCACGGTGAGTTATCATGAAATTAATTATTTAAAATATTATTGAAATGTAAATAAATTCTCCGAATGAAGAGGTTTGCCAAACCCGTTAGCGATTCTATGACAGTATTGACATTCTACTAGAGAGCCGAGCCGCTGTTGCCCGAGAGGATTCGCAAACAAGAAATACGACAATGACTAAGACTAATAGAAGGGCTTTTATACGACATTCCTCTTAAAAATGGTTACGCTCGCCCTTTTGAATGCTATTTCGGGCACCAAACTCTCACTATTTCTCGACGAGCTCCGACGCGGACAATGGCCCACCTCGAACTTGGGATTTATCCTTAAATTATGTATGATCAAAATTTCTGATAAAATTTCATCAAAACACGTTTCAGATCCAATTGTAAAATCACTTGTATTTTAGTATGCAGAGAATGAATGCTATCATAACATTTCATATTATTGTCTAAACTGAACATGTTGAAGAAGTTGAATTAGTTAAAATATACGGAAAACCTCAGGTGTGACACGGAGTCAATCCACATCTTACTGATCTTAGGATGGACCGAAAGTTTTGGCCCTTAACACGAAGTCTGTAAGTAAACACTTATCTTCATTTTTAACCTTATTGTGATGTCATATCTGTGACAAATCAATAAGTAACCAAGCTGTGACCTATCTCGTAACGGACACTGTGTCGCGTTCGTTGCAAGACGAGAGTTATTTACAGCGCCGTCGGACAGCGTGGTGATTAGATCGCGCATGTCAAAAGTGAACATTATTCTTAGGGATCATTGGAAATGAATAAACACATAAAACATGCGACTTTCCAAATACGTATTTAGAACTGTTTACAAAAATTAAAAGAAAGTGTACGTTCGTGCCGACACAATAACTCATTATTAAAGTGTATATTCCGAATGGAAATTGAACCAAATGAGCTATCGTAACAACATAACCCAGTTTATACCGTCATTCGACATTTTACAACGCGGTCGAAACGGCGAGGCCTATGGACCCGAGATCTGTGCTACACCGATTATCGTATCGAGATGTGCAGCATGTGATTATATTGTCGTAAATGATGTATGGCTCCTGAAATCGGGGCGAAACTGTGAATCGAAAATGAGTATATGAAAAAATAATAATCCCTAACGATGTATAAGTACTTGTATCACGAGCACAATCTTATACAGACCGATAACGATACGATTCAAGGAATAAAAAAGACTTGTAGGACATGTCGAATACCAAATGATTTGAAAAGAGTTCTATTTGTATGTATCTAATATTGGATCTTTCGAAGTCACTTGTTATTGTGGATTTTATTTTGGATTCGATACGAAGGCACGGCAGGGTACGTCGTTTTGTTGCACGAGAGACTTCAATATTATCGATTAGGTGTGGTCCTAGATCTAGATCCTAGATTAGAATTGATATTATTGAACGACCCGCTATGGTTAAAGATATTTCCGTTCTTCGTATATATTTTTGAAGTGCTTTCTTTTAAAATTCTTGGTCACAAAACGGCACCAACAAAACTATTCGTTACGAAAGTTCGAAAAACTTTATTGGAAGAACCTTCAATCGAGACAACGTAGCGACAGATGCTGCATATAATTCACAAAACACATATTTAAAAAACTTATTTCTAAACATTACCGTTTACATTTCTATTTACAAATCTAACGATACATTCATGTATAATTAAAAAAATTTCATCGTGTACTCCCAACCAAAGACACCACAAAAAAAAGTTATCTACGCCCCGACCATAGAGACCGTTTAAGACGCGCGGTCCCTTACTCTTCTTTTTTGCTCATCCCAACGCGAGTTTCGTCTCGGTGAAAGTTCTGGCGTCGCGCCAGAGCGGCGCGGGCGCAGTTTAGCACTAACACGGTCATCCAGTCCGGGGCGCGCGGCTCCGCCCCGGCTAAATAAACTCCGAAACCCGACGGCATGCAAGACGATACTTTTGTTTAGATAAAAAGTTAAAAAAAAGAGTATACTCTATACTAAGTCGGATAGATTCATAGGTGATTTACAGTTTATTTAAAATAAATAAACTGAAAAAAAAAATCACAAACGGAAATATATTTTTATATCGAATAATATCAGATGAAATAAAAATATGCAAATCACATTTTTTTATTAAAAAAATGTGATTTGCATATTTTTTTATTTAATTGAAGTGCTGAGGCAATAAAAATAAAATTACTAAAAAGAACATATTTGTGTCAGATTTCTGTTATATGTTTAGATTTTATGAACGTGTAAAAGTTGTTTATAATATTTTATTATGAACTTTATAATGTATTTTAATTCCATTATGATTAAGAACACGTTCTTAGAAACAATTCGTCAACTTAAAATACAATATTTAAACAAACCTTATTACAAAATTATTTATAGCATATATTTAAACAATAAATATAGTAAAATTAAATCCTATTAATATAGTATCAAGAACAAATTCGATGTTTACCGATATTTGAAATCTTGCATATACAGATCTTGAATTCTGAACAGGTTACATATTAAAACATATTCATATATGACACATTACGGTGAGAAAGAACAATGCGATAATATGGACTAACGCATTTCACAAACAAAACGGCAAAGGCATAAATCACGGCGGTAAAATTAAGGTAAAACACAATAAAAGTTTTTAACACTATTACATTTTTCGTTAATTTTTAACGATTACAGCGGCTGTCGTGTGGTCAAATTTGACGAGTTAAAATATTTATTCACATTTCGTACAATGAACGGCTTCTGAAAATATTCTGTTACGTCACGGTCGCCTGTAGTCGTTCGTGTTTTGCTAGATACAAACCAGTCGCTTTTTCGATTACTTCTGAAAACCCCGATTAGCCCCGAACACCGTCGCCGCACCCGGCGGCCGCGGTCGTCAATAGCTGCCCGCACGCACTAGACCAGCGTGGGGGACTTAAGGTCCAAGCCCGTCCATCTGATATAAAAATATACTGACGGAGGGTACGACTCGGCAGCGGGGCGATTCAGACTTATTGCAAGGTATATTATAATAGTTCAAACCAGTAACGGTTAAAGCCTGAAATTCTACTACGAATCATGGTAACGCAGTTAAAACATGCGCGTTGACACCGAACTAACAAACCTACATGCGCGCAACAGGCTCCGTCTATCGGTATGCCTGCGAACACGGGCCGCGTACGAGCGCACCGACGGCCCGACACATTCTCGATCGGAGCGCGCGCCGTGACCGCACCACCAACGGCCAGGTTCAAAATAAACCGTTCGTAAAATGCAAACCGGCGGCAAAATCGGCCGATGTTTTCGAAAAGCGCCCGCCGCGCGGGAAGTTTACGGACGTGACGCATAACAAGCTGCGCGTACGGCGAGGCTGTTGGGCGCACCGGAAACGGTCGTACTGAAACGTAATTAGATATTTCTTTACCGATTGACAAGTAATTAAAATGGCGTTACGCCTTCTGAAGAGAATACTGTTAATTTTTCTGCGAATTTACGTTTTTGACGTGACAACGTCTTAAATTAGGTTGCGGCTGGGAGTCACTTATGAAAAGTGTAACGCTCGGTAACGTAACGATGAGTCACCGAACGAGAGAGGCCCGCCGAATGCGCTCTCCCACTCAACTATGATCGGTCTGCCGCGCGCAGCACTAGAGAATTAGTGCATAGCTTGCAAATGTATTGCAAGTTATTGTATGTATATTTGTATATAAATACGTATTGTAAAGGTAAAAATAAAATTTGTTAATATGAAATTCAGTGCGAGATTCTTTGTATAAATTAATGTTTTAAATATAATTCTTTGTATAAATAAATGTTTTAAATTGTTACTATTATTTCATCCTTCTTCCTACTATACGAATGAATATTCACATTAAAATGATTTTACCATTCAAAGTCGTTGTCACGTAAAACTTTCGCCCGTATACCGACTTTTTTATATCACAAATGTGATAAATAACGAAATATTGTTCAACAGCGTTGACATATATCATTGTCATTTTATTAAAATGACGTATTTGAATTGTGCCATATTCGTGTATAAACAATAATCAATCAACATTATTATTTGAATTGTAGTACTTGATAAAATTTGAATAAATTGTAAGCCGAGCCGTCGGTTCGTTACCTTTAAATAAACAAACCACCGAATTCGAACTTTGACTAGGAACGAATTGACCGACAAGCTTTTAACTTAAGTCGAACTTGCTTTGTGCCCAGCAGAGCACTAGGACTGTTGGGCCCGGTAACTGGAAATTGTTACAACACCACTCAGGCTGGTGACAGTGTGCACTCGGTTGGTATCCCACCAAGTGCACACTTTAGTTCAAACCGCTCGATCTGAAATGGTGAGAGCCTGTGCTATGTTATTTGTGCCATAGTCATGTGACATTAAACAAATCAATCGGTTGTCCAACTATAATACATTAATGTTTCAAAACTAAAAGTTGACAAAACTAATATGCATCACAAATGTTAACTTGTTAAAATATATTTTCATATTATTTCTAATGCTGTACAATAACCTGAAAAACAAGAATTCGATAATTATTGTCTAGATGACAAGCAAATTCTTTTCTCGTTTTTATGGTAAGTTTGCATACAAATCTTGTATGTAAAAATTCAACTTTTTCGAATACCATTTCGTTTCCGAATTATTCGTATATATGAACATAAAAAAACGCCCGCTCACAAAGTCTTATTTTCAGTTATTTCAGCATAATTAAAATACGTCGTCTCTGAAGCTATCGGAGGACGCGGAGGGCGGCTTTGCGACCACGTAATTGGCCCGCCTGAGAGTATTGATAAATATACGTCTCGATTCAATGTACGTATATAATTATGTATATTAGCCGTACGCCACTTGCCTAATTTGATTTGAGATAAATTAACCTGTCGACATTCTTTTTCAAACCAGAATCACTTTCAACAGTTCTTATGTATATATGACAAGTTATCATTGCACTCTGTTATGCGCGCATTGCAACAACACATTCAACTTAAATAATGTTTATTATTACCACTTTTTTAACATGATAATTAGACTTTTAACAAATATTTAAAACTCGTAAATCGAAAAGCTTACATTTTTAATAAAATGTATGCATTAAACAATGCTCGAGAAAATCAATTTAAATAATACTCCATTACAAAATAAAAGCATACCATGTTTATGTACAACAGCACATGATATCGCAAAAGATTTGCTAAGTATTGATAAACACTAAAATATTGTACTACTTCAAAATATTAGTTGGATACTTCATAGTGAACGAGTCGTAACGTACGAAACATTTGCAGAATACAAAATATTGACAGGTAAAACGAAAAAAACTCGTAACAGCACGGAAAATAGTGGTCGTACAGCGACCATCATTAACGATCATTAACTGCCCCGGGCATGCAACGAAAACCATTTCCCGTAATCGACACTAGTTAGCAGCGGGATGAGTCACAAGTCACAAGCCAGTACCGAGCCGCGGCACTAAACAATCGATTACTTAAATCGTTAGTCGTGCGCCGGCGTCGTTACGACCGGGGGCTTATCAATTGGTTCGGTGACTCACTGCGGTACGGTGCGTGGTAGAAAAGCATCGCGACTTACATTATTCATATTAATATTCAAGACCGGCTGCGCCCGAGATGAAGTGTGTTCGTGTACGTTATTGTTGAGGATCGACTAATTTTTCATGAGCCGATTGGCCGATTTTGATAAAAATTGAACCTATGTGTTGCCACAAGCTAGGCCCGACTTACCTGTGAAAACCTCATGGAGAATCATCAAGTAGTTTTGGAGTTTAGCTTGTTCAAACAGACAAAGCTTTTAAAAATTGTTTCATTGTAGTGTCATACTCCCACATAACCCATGAACAGTTTTTGGCATATATTTTCATTGTATAGACACAAGAAGTCCATAATATTTGTAAACTATCGAATTTAATTGTACAGTCAAGCAAAGGATGCGACTATTTTGTCATCAAAACACGTCATTGTAATGATGAGAGATTAATTCGTTTTATTAAAGTTTAACACTACATGTAATGGACTGCGTTAAAAAAATAGTCGTGAACGCTACTGGTACTTTCAAATTATATATGTGATAGCAATCGTGTTATTGCAACATTTCTACTGAGGAGGTCGTGATATATCTGTGTTAGAACAGCAATGAACAACATAAATTCGTTTGATTCGTTCGTGGAAGATCCGGTTTGCGGTTATGGTACAGATCGTTGACCGATTTATTATAACTTTTTTGCGCAATTTTATAAAACGATGTTGTTTTGATGAAAGTTGATATTAAAACTTCCGTTAGGCAACAGTGTTAATAATGAAGTAGCCGAACGTTGAAGTTTAATGAATTATTACTAAAATTCAAGAAAAAATTTTAGTAATAATTCATTACGTAAAACATTTTTGAACATTAAGAGGGGTATGCCAAAAAAAAACTAAGTAGATACTAAAAAATTATTATACCTCTTATTCATTACGAATATCTGTATTTTTAAAATATTCATCCTCAGAATGTATACAATTTCCATGCGTTTAAATCACTTGAAAAAGATCTCTGACCACTCTTTTTCAGATACCTTCGATTTGGAAGTACAAATCGTATGGTATTCAGTCAAGGAAATATGATGAGTGAGATAGGATAGACACACTTTTTGAATTAAAAAAATCAAAAGTTCTGGCGGACGTGTGCGACTGTGGTGCCAGAGGTTTCGAGTTACGATTCGTGACTTTAGTCGCGTGTCAGACCAAGCTAATAATACTGCCGGTGCATAAACTGTCAAATACCACACAAAATTGACTGTTTTTTGATCGTCTAGAACTAGAATAGCAAAATGACCGTTCTTACAGAACAACGTCACGACCATTTATACTGTGTGCTTCGCGCACGGCGACATTTGGTTAGTGTTGGTTGGTTCATTTTCAAAGCCCTATACGGTCTTTTCTCACACCTTTTCTTCATTTGCCTTCGTCGAATTTCTCATCATAAATCGGCATCAATCTACCCGGCGGTCTTTCTCTCATCGATCAATTTGTACGGCACCCCATCTCGTACAAGGCTTATGGAGAGAAAGGTGTTCATGAATAATGGTTCGCACCGCTGCTGATTCAACACCCAGTTCTCGCTCAAGCTCTACATGTGTAATCTTTCGTTTCTCGCGGATCAATTTTTCAACTGCTTGAACATTTTCTTGAGTGATTGCGGTCGGCGGCCGACTTGCCTCGCTTCATTTTCAAAGTTTCGGTCCTCTTTTAAACTCAGTAAACCAATTAAAGACCATTACTCGTGAACAAGCAGACTCACCAAAACTAGTAATCAAAACTTCAAAATATTCTTGGTGCTTTAACCTTTTTTATAATCATAATAAATCATAGCCCGAAAATCACATTGAATTCCATTGTTGCAAGCAAAGTCCCGCCAGATTCTTGCAAAACAAAAAAGCATTTTAAAGAAAAAATATTTAAATTTAAATTTCTTCAATTTCTGAGTTTTTCACTAAATAACTGTATTTATGATAGCGTATAAGGTGCCAGTTACCATATTATTAAGTTATTAGCATACATCTCTTATACTTTCGACTAGTAAAAGCCCACGGCCTCGCTTTTATAGATATCAATATATTTCTGATCCATGTTCATGGTCTTCCTTTATACTATTAATAGTAATTATTTAATTATGCCCGCGATTTAGCCCACGTCGACTTAGAATAGATTATATCAATTATTATATCTATACCATTCTAGTGATCTCGCCTTTACTCCTATCTAATACGGGTCTCTGTATCCATTTTGGTGTGAATTTAAATTTTATTTTTGATTTATGATACAGGTTTTCTCCTCGTTTCACTCACGTTTCCGATACTCACGTCACCCCCTGTTCCGATCACTTTCCGTCTCAATTCTGGTCCCGCCGCGCTCAGTGCCAAGTCTATTCCACTTTCGGTCCTTTTTCTCGTCCACTTTCCATTATGACCCCGGTGCCATTCTTAGCTTTAATGACAATCCCTTTCTTAATTCCGATTCCGGTCTCTTAGTCAATTCTAAGCCCTGTTTCTCATTTAAAATAATTTTTCATACAAAAAACGAATATTCCCTCGTATATCCTCATCATAATAGTTGTTATAAATAATATGTGTAACTAATCACTCATGTTGAATAAATATTTGTATTAAATTTAAAGTCAAAAAGCATCTGAGTGTCTCATATTTTCATACAAACTTCTGTCCCTAATTTTACACATTTTCAGGTAAATTTTCTGAAGATGGTGGTACAATTGTTGTGCCCGACTGGGCGACACAAAGGAGGGTAATGGTGTTTATCAATCTATATTTGTATATAATCCTTATAAATAATAATTATTTATAAGGATTAACATCAAAATCAATTTCATTTTCTCGAATTCCAGAATATAAAGTATCACAAGTGCTAATTCCGATGACGTCTACGTATTCACCTAATTTAATTCAAAACCATTCGGCTGTTCGTACAGAATTGAGTGCCGAAAATGCAAATTGACGCATCTAGAACAGTACTACAGTCTAAAAAATAGAATTAAACGTGATTGGTTAACGCGATGCATATATTTTTTCATATGCAACTTTTTAATTTGCAGTCCTATAGGGACATACGAGTTGCAAATTAATATAATGCACTTCACTTCACATAGAATAGACGTATAAAATATATTTTTTAATCTAAAAATGTCACTGTTTAGAATATAAATACACAAAGTAATAATTAAAGTCATAGTATAGGTACCTAGCTCGCATTGAAGGATGTAAATTCGATTCTCCTGAACTGGTGCTATTTTCTTAGAGTTTGGTAAAATCTACCAACACTCATACGTTATACATATAAAATGTATATGTTCTTTTGCCGCCATATAGGGTTCGTTGCATGAGATAAATTGGAAAATAAATAAGGACAAAAAATATTCAATTTAAACTTTAGAAGAAAGTGATAAAACTAAAACCCAACTACGGAAAGTAAAAAGTGAGATTATGTACACACGTAATAGCTTTTAGAATATACTCAAAGGTTTGTAATATGCAAAATATAAATTATTATTTAATTAGGGTGTTATTAAGAGAGCCCTGGTATTTAAGTACTTTCTGGAAGCATTTAGGGCGATCGGAATGGGCAAAAAATGGAAATTCACGAAAAAGACCCTTTCGGCCGCAGCAATTATCTACTTGAAAACAAAAGTTGAAGCAAAAGGCATTCTATTTCTTTATTCTTTAGGTTTTAAAGAAATTTCATTTACAAGAAGTGTATTTAATTGGGGCCGAAAATTATTTTCTAATTTATTTTTTCAGACAAGAAACATTAGAAAACTAAATAGTAGGATTATTCAAAGTTAATAGGTTTTTTTTTACCTGGCGACAAAAACCGAGTGAATAGAATACGCATTTAGTTTTCTATCGGGTTTTTCTTAAAACATAAAGTTTTTATTGTTGATATTTCAATTTATTATTAACTGTTTTGCGCCCGAATGAAAATAGAATGCATTTTTTTTTTCATGTTTTATTGTCGAGACATCCCTCTCAACAATACTCTCGATTATGTTCTCGATGTCAATTCCGCTTTCGCTGTCTGTTCCAATTCCCGTCTCGTTTCGGTTCCGCTCTCGATCCTGGTAGTCTATTATATGGATTATACACACCAGAATTCAACCCAAGCGAAATACGTACTATTCTTATTCTATGTTGCGTTTGTGATTGCGTTGTTAATGTGTGTAGATGCAATTATGACTATAGATATTAGGATGATTCATTTTGAGCGATGATTTTTTTCAGTATAAAATCTCATTATAAATGGAAAAAAAATTATGGTTTCTTGTACTTTTTTCAAATGGAAAAAGGGAGCGCGTCTCAGTTCAATATTGCGAAAAGTATGTGTGGCTACTCCGAGGCGCGAGTAGATGAGTTTATTCTACTAGACTAAATTTGATATTGTATTTGTCGTTTGTTATGCTAGATATTTTTGTAGATGCGTTCTTGTCAAAATTATTTTCTAAATAATACATGCAGTATGACTAGTTCAAAATCTTACAGAGGATGCTTTTATTGCTTCCAGCCGAGGGGCTGAAAAATGACAGTGTCACCGTTTGTAAGTACTACCTACCTAGTGGGTCGAAATTCAAGAGTCGTAAAAACTGACAACTCGTAAACTGTCAAAGGTTCTTAAAATCGTAATCTCATTGATGACCATCGTAAATTTAACGCTCGCTAACAATGACAATGACTTTTAACGCCATACACATTAATTGTTAACTTATCTTCCTTAAAAATAAAGCATCTACAAACCAGCAATGGAAGAAAAACACACGCGTTTAGTATAAGATACGCGAACACCCTGTCCAGAGGGACAGGATAACAACGACTTCACTTTTTCTTACCCTCGATTTCGATGCCTATCTAATTTGCGCATCGCGAGCTATATATGAAAATCGATTCTTAAGGGCTAAACTCCAATATGTAAAATAAATAAAAAAAAACTTAAAACCTGAGCGAATAAACTGAAATGACCAATTTAATTGTTAACGGCGAATCGGTAAATTTATTATTTCTCTCCGCACAAATATTACGATACAATCGGCGCGTCGGTTGCGCAGCAACACATTTAAACACAGAGCAGTTATTCAACTATACGTCTCATGTCTCAACCGCCTACCAATTATGTTATTTCTACCGAAGTGGAAGCAGATAACAAAAAAAAAAACTACCCATTACGCGTCGGTGGATGTTCCCACGCCCGAAATCGCTTCTTTCTAAAGCGTCAACCTTGACAAATGGTCCGGTTCCGCCGCGGCCGATTTCTGGTCGAGCGGAGCGTTAATTTTTGGAGTTTGCGAAAGCGCGACCGAACGCTCAAGGTGGGGGCTTATTGAAGTACTCATTTTGTTTTTTTGGTAGGAAAGAGTCTTCATTAAATTTGCAGCGTTAATTGGATAGGTAATTTGAAATGCTTTCTTAGTAGCGGTGTAAGTTTTTTTTTTTTGGCAAATATAAACATTTCGTTTTTATTTTAATGCGGTACACGTCCGTTTTGACTTACTTTTTATAGAAGCTTATCTTTTGCCTAGCTTTTGCCCGCGGCTCCGCCTGCATGGACGTATAATTAATTTCTCATTTTCTACATCTAGTACTCTTGCTATCATTAATACCAGTCCAATCCTGCTTTCGATTAAAGTTCTGATTTTGGTTAGTTCCACTTCGGTCTTGTTTTTATCCCAACCCCTCTCTTTTTTTCCAATCGCGCTATCGATTCTGATATCGATCACGTTTTCGATATAGATCCCGGTTTCATGTAAGTTATTGGACAGGAACGCCTTAGTGCAACTTATAAATATCATACCTGTAATCTAGAAAATATTCTATCTGTGCCCTAAATTTCATCTAAATCCGTCCAGCCGTTGACGCGTAATTGCGTTACAACATACCAAATATCGTCGCAAAGTATGGCATTTGTAATACTATAATAATAGAAAATAGTACCTACTGACAAAAGACGCAATGTAAAAACCACATCTTTTGATTTATTCAATTATGACTTTCTTATTATTAAATCATTATTATTAATAATTTAGTTACAATCGACTTGTTGCCTTTCCCTCTTACTTCCGCTTTCGCTCCATTTCATCCTTTCACACCATATCTCACTCTCCCAATCCCTCTACATCTTCATCGTCCACTATAACACCGTTGCTGCTCTAAACAAAACAAACAATAAGCATGGCCGACAAAATAAAGAATTAAACGTTCTAGTTATAAGGAGTTATAAAGATAAATATACAAAAAATAAACAGCTATGTGTGTTTTATGTGACATTATCTATCAGTTTTTAAATTTCATCAAAATAAGTTAAATCATTGTAACGTTATAAGTGTCTATGAACACCGTTGTAGTGTTATAAATATCTACTTACAACTACAATGACTTAGCTTATTTTGATGAAAATTACAAAAGTGTTACAGACAAAAAGATATACAAACAATAATTTATAGATTATAAAATTATGTGCTCTAATAGTATTAAAGTTAATTAATTTCATTGTAACTATTGTTGAGCTGTGAAAAACATACAAACGTATAGACAGACACGCAAACAAAAATTAGCTCATATCTGTTTCCTGGTGTCGAACTCTCTCCGTATTAAATTTCAGCAAAATCGGTACAGCGATTTAGGAGGAAAACGACAAAGAGACATTTTCCCATTAATAATACCAGTATGGATTATCTGCTTATTGCACAAGTATGAGAATGCTTAACACGAGCCAACAACCTTAAGGAAACGGTATAATGAAAGGTAGCTGTAGCTAGCTATGAGTAGGTTTACCCGGATGTGTTTGCGATGGATTTTCAGTCTTACTCATTAACTTATTACATCAATCGTTCCAGTGGAGCGTCTGACGAACAAAGGACTTCCCTCTTTGTTGCTGTACATACTGTATGTCGAATTACATGAATTTAAACAAAAAGGATTTGTAATTACACACACAATGATATTTCTTTTGTCTTTTGCCTAAAGACAATAATTTATATTGAATTTGTTTTTTGTCTACCGTCATATCACTAAAATATATGTCACATATGAAAAGCCAATTTTTTTAAAATATTATACATACCCAAGAGAAGTTTTGAAACAATATCATTCGTCATCGTAATTTGTCTGTCTTGTTGTTACTGTTGTGTGTTAAATTTTTAGTAGATTTCATAAAAATCTAACTATTGTATTTGTACCTCATGACGCAACTTTTGAAAAATTTTGCTGTTTACCCGACTTAACTCGACGAGCTGAATCAGAAAATATACATAGTTCAAAAGTTTATATATGTATATATATATTATCAGAATGATAGCGTCTACAACTATTTAGAGATCCTAATGAAACTCAACATACACGTTCTATAGACGATTACAAAGGTCGAATTCGTATTTGAGCCAAATCGGTCAACTGGTTTAGAAATTACAGCATTACAAAATTTGGAAAACCCGAAAATTACATATTTCATATGAATTACATATGAAAATAAAATGAAATCTACTTCCATTTCGGCTGCCGAATGGCCTTCTTTTAATATTTTATTTGTTTCATTTTCGAGTATCTTCAAGAAAATCTAAATTAAAGGTGAACAACTTCTGCTTAACTTGTGGCACTTGAATATGTGTAAAACGATTTCAACGTTCACTTCATATTAAACGAGGAGTAGTAGAAAACTTTTTAAAAGAGCTTGACGGAAACGTACCAGCTCTTCGATTTCTAAAAGACGTACCTCGTAATCCCTGATACCGGCCTCGAAGGAGGACACACCGTGGCCCATTAAATAAAACTGATAATAAAGATGCAAAATGTTGACCGTCACTTGTGCACAGTCAGAATAGACACTGGTATGCTTTTAGTGCGTGAAAAATTTATTGGGCTGCAAATAGTTTGAAAATTATTAAAGAATCATGAGAAGATGGGAGTTAAAATATCTTTAAGAATACACTTTTTAAGCTCCCACCCGGACACTTTCTTGGGGAAGCTTGAACAATGATGAACGTTTTCATAAAGGTTTAAGATCGTACAAAGAAAGCCACCAAATGCCTGGGATAAAAATACATTTGTTCATTTCTGTGGATCTAAGTTAAGAGTAATTGATATTGATCATTGTAAAATAAAGAATAATCTGTGTCATTTTTATAATATGCGTAAATTACGAAATATAAATAGAGTTAAGAGTTGTTTAATAAAGATTACGTATTACTTATTTTATTATTAATTGAGTATATTATTAATCTAAGTAAATATGAGTGCAGATACATATATAATAGATACACGTACTTAATTTATTTATAATGCTTATGTTTAGTAATGAACGAATATTTATTTACTAATTAGTAGTGAATTTAAATCTTCATAATAATGTCATTTTGCAGTAAATATTTTTGTTTAATATTTATGGTAGTAATACGTTGACTGTGTACAAATAATTTTATAGATTACTAACCGTTAAGCGCCCTGGATTTACGACACTGGAAAGCTGAAAGATTTTCGTATGCAATACGCGTACGATTCTCATAGATTACTTTTACAGAGCTTATTTTGTTGTATAAACATTTAGGTATCTCTTTATAATATAAAGGGATACCTTCAAGCATTAGACTCGATATAGGAAATCATTTTTCAACTTCCGTTTTTGGAATAACTTTTACGTATGTAGGCGACGTGTGCGCATTTTGGTATGCAAAAACTAGTATATTATTCTGAACACGCGTCGAATCACCTTTCTAGTCGGCCACAAGTCGCGAGCCGCACAACGGGTAACAGCAACGGCACAGTGATGCAAATCGACCCCTGCCCTTGTAACCTTCTCCTGTCTCGTGTTTCAATTTTCTGTGTCCCCAACGACAGCTTCAGCATCAGCCAACCAATCCTATACTATAAAATGTGCAATTCTTGTATACATATACTGTTTGTCACGACGATCTCGCAAACGGGTCAAACGAGTAAAAATGTTACTTTATGAAAGGTTTGCTTTAATTTTGTATATCTCTTCATCGATGAAAACAGTATTTTTTTTAATGTTGCTTAATAATAGTAATGTATCCGATTTACCGATACATTTTTCTTCCACACTATAACCAACACGATCGTGCACTCGCGTTTAGTTCGTTTATTATTCAAATTTTAAAAAAGGCACAAAACTTTTTCGGTTTTCAAATTAGTTCTATCGCATTTGAAAGGCTATTCTCAACGACAGGTTTCGTCCAAACAGACTTACAAAATCGGCTTTCATCTAATAATTTAAAGATGTTATGCATCCTAAATAAAATTCTCATAAATACAAATTTTAAAAATCATTTTCGGTCTAACCTTTATTATTAAACTGATATTTCATTTGATTACTATTTCCAAACTATACATAACATTTTGTTAAATTATAATTTTCAAAATTTCGTTAGTTACCATAATAAATATTATATGAGTAATATGGTCTCCATTTCTATCTTAAGCCCATGGTTCTTTACACCTTCTGAAACCTGCACTATACATGCACATCGGTTTCAATATCGTCGACACTTTTTTACAAATATCAGTATCGACGTGCTATTGTTAAAGACGTGTATCAATACATCTCTACTTTATAGCATGTTTTTTTTTTAGATTTTGATGTAATTACATTGTTGCTATACTTTTGGTTCTCAACAACAAATAGCACTACATGATATGAACTACAGATGGCATAACATAAATAAAATACACAGGTTTTGGCAATAGATCATTATTGGAAATGATCACATGCAAATTTTCTCGAGAGAAATTATTTATATATTCCGACGGCAAAGTCGAAAACGACCGAGCAAGTTTCGTTTGCCCAGATATCGCTTATGGGTTCACATAAACGCAAGAGCATACGTATGATAAAGAAATTACTGCAGTATTTTTTTTTATCTTGAATATTGTAGCGCAACACGTAGGTCGGTTTGTCTATAGTTTTATAAAAAATGGCCAGTTCTGTTCAGTCAAAGAGCTTTTATGTTCTATGTAACATTATTGCAGTTAGAGTAAGAGATACGGAATTGCGAAGGAAACGACATGTGGATATAAAAAACGTCAAGTGTCGTGTCTTAGTTCGCAGGTAGGGATTTAGTTAAGTGTGTTTGTAATTGAGTTACAAAAATAGGTAAAAAAAATTGGTTGCCTGTAAAGTCGGTATACGGGCGAAAGTTTTACGTGACAACGACTTTGAGTGGTAAAATCATTTTAATGTGAATATTCATTCGTATAGTAGGAAGAAGGATGAAATAATAGTAACAATTTAAAACATTTATTTATACAAAGAATTATATTTAAAACATTAATTTATACAAAGAATCTCGCACTGAATTTCATATTAACAAAATTTTATTTTACCTTTACACATACATACGTATTTATATACAAATATACATACAATAACGCAATACATTTGCGTACAATGAAACAGCGTTTACTACAACTTAACTTGTTCCTATCTGAGTGGAAGGGACGCGTGCCTCTCACTCGCTCTCATTGTGAGCGCATAACGTGAGCGGAGCGTAACGCAGTTTCTTGAAGTGTCACCCGGCAAACCAATTTATAAGACGTTGTCACGTCAAAATAAAACAAAACTTTGTACGCAGAGCAACACAAGCTTATTCATTTGCTTCAGTCCTTCACGATTTGAGACGAATAATCTTATATGTATATAATATAAACTTGTACAAATTAATATGTAACAGCATAAACCCACTGAAGAAATATTTGTAATATTTGTTGTGGAAAAGTAGATGAATACGATTCTAATCGGATTCCTTGTCCACGATGCGTGAGGGCCGGAAATTTGTGCAAATAAGATTTGTGGGTAGGTACTAGAACCGGACTAAACCTTATTAAGAAGCCCTATATTATTGTCAGTGATATGAGACTATTTATTCTTCGTTTATTGTGTTAACTCTTTGAAGAGCTTCGTGACTCGGTGCATTAGAAGTTGTGTTTGTACACCAGAGGTCCTCGGTTCATTTTGTATCGGGCAATACTTATTTTACAATACCAAATTATTGCCCTGGACTGGAGTCCTCGCGGCATTGATTCATAGAACAATAAAAACCTTGATCAGTAGTTGTATGCTTTTTAAAAATAAATAAATAAACTTTTTTTGAATTCTTTTACTTTTATTTTATGGGTTGTATTATAGAATAAAAGCCAACAATAAGTCAATTGATAATGATTGAAGGAAATATTTAAAGCATTCCATCAAATAATTTATTTGTAGACGAAAAAGCATCACCACCAATAAATTCCGCATTAAAAAATCACATGGACTTTTAGATGGGTTTCGGCGTATGTTGTCAGTCGGCCTTTCTAAAATTTACCTTTATATTTAGATATCTTATTTTATAATTGTATCTATTAGAGAAAAATTATATGGGAATCAATGGTTTTAATTACATAAATAACATTCATATGAATAAATCAATAAAAATTGTATGTATTACGCTGAGATGAAATTATAACAAGTCATGTCATAAAACGGCGCACCCTCGTGTTAATTTATGGCTTCAGAAAATATATCGTGTGCCAGTACGACCACGCATTACTAAGAGGACAAACATATAGAGGCTGTTAGTCTTAAATTTTTCGATTGTAGAAAATTTTTCGAGAAACCAATGGAAATTTACAAAAACAATAAAATGGAAGAAAACCAATAAATTTATTAAACCTAAAGTAACCGGTTATTTTATTTATATGCTAAATTGGTATATATATGTGGTGACTGGCACGGTATAAATGCAAAACTAAATGGACACACATATGCTCACAATTACCAGTTTCGAACTGTCAAGAGTTAATAATTATTAACCTTTTACAATACCTACAATAATACCTACAATAACAACTGGAGCGATGGGATACGTTTTATAACAGGTATTCTTAAAGGGATAATAAACTTCAATACTACTGAATTTAAAAAATACATCAAAGACCAACTCATGAATAAACCTATCACTACGTTACTGCATGTTAAATGTAAAACCAAAAAATAAAATTGGAAATAATAGTAATGTGTAAAGCGAATACATGCTCAATGGAAGTGTAGGCAAGGAACTCCTTACAAACTTTTATGCAGACCAAAAGTGATATAATAAACAAGGGCCAATTAAGCATCCTAAACCGAATAGATTGCATGAAATAATTGATGAAACGTCAATGAAGCAACAAATACGCATGTGAACATCGCACTATATGGAAATCTGTAGTTTCTGTCTACCCCTACGGGAAAAATGTGCGAGTTGATGTGTCATTGATACGTTTATGTTTTTCTTCATATTTAAATAATTATTCACCATTTTTTAAAGTACACGCATCTATACATTGTGATAAAATATGACGATCGTAGCGTTAAGAAAAAAAAAAAGAATTATGTCAGCCAAAACTTGACATATAAAAAGACCTTTGTAACATTCCAATACGATACCGGTTCACCGGTGCTAATACGCAGAATTAATGTATTCAATAACAATTTGTAATCATAGATTTAGAAATAAAACTGAGCAGCAAAAAGGGCAAAGAACTTGGAGCAATTACCAAAATTTTAGATTCAATGCTGCGGAGTTTTTGTGTTATTATATAACATAAAATGTGGAAAGTAAAAACCGGTCAAGTGCGAGTCGCGCTCGTAATGAAAGGTTCCATACACCCGTACAATATTTTAAAAATAACTTCATAAAAAACAAAATAGGTTAACGTCTGTTTATACGTACAGCCATTATAATGATCGAGCAACAAAAGCCGAAAAACACGTTTCTTGTACAGGAACCCGTTTAATATTTTTAACTATTTTATTTTCATTATTTGTTGTAGTAGTGGCTATAGCAATATATATTCTGTGAAAATTTCAAGTATCTAATTAATGCCATTATAAAGATCGAATTAAAAACGCTGAACAAAACACGTTCCTTATATGACGACCCCGTTTAATTTTTAACTTTATTTTATTTTTAATATTTGTTGTTGTAGCGGCCACAGTAATATACCATCGGAGAAAATTTCAAGTGTCTAGCTATTAACTATTAGCTATTTAGTTATTAGTCTAGCTATTATCTAGTTATTAAGGTTCAAGAGATAGAGTCCTATGACAAACGCACGGACAAACAACGGAGTCTCAGTAACAGGGTCCCGTTGGCACCCTTTTGGTACGGAACCCTAAAAAGGAAGAAACATCTTATCTTTTTGTTACAGAAAGCTGCCAGACACTAAATAATAATTCTGAAGGCTTAAGTGGTGTTCAGTTTTAAAACACTTAAGTACAATATCGAGGAACAACATGACGTCTCATAACGGAAACAAGGAAAAGAATCTGTTTTAGTGTTTACTTAGAATAGTAGTATAAGGGATTCCTAAAATAAAATACCTAGATAAACTATACAATCCTTCTGTTCCGGATGAGGTATTTAGACCTCAAATCCGGTGAATGAAATCGGAGAGGAAGGGGGGCTGCTGACGGCCAGCACCGACGGCTTAACGTGATCTCTGAGCCACAGCACGAGTGGTTTCATTCGAACTATAACTTCATCGGTCGATTCGCCCGTAACTCCTGGTTCAACGAGAAGCCTTAACTACTCAAATGATTGATATTATGGTTGAATTCGAGATGACCTAGACTTTATATATAGGCTTTAGACTTTATATATATATATATATATATATATATATATATATATATATATATATATATATGCATTATTACATACGCTGAAATACCTGTTTAATGTCAAATTGTAAGAAAGTTGAATTTTGCACAAAAATGAAAACCCTGTCTCATTTTTCCCTCCTTCAAATAAACATCATTCCATAGGTTGTCGTAGTTTATTTCTAATTAAACTTCATTAAACTGACCTGCGTCGATGTGCGATGTCCATGCACGCATTCAACATCCTATTGCATCTGTACTTTTGTAAGGTTTCCTTATATTAAAAGAATAGTTTAATGAAAACCTGGTTATTTTCATGCAATAGGGTTCCGTATTTTCTGCGGCGTATGATAAAAGAAGAAAATGAAAATATAGTAACGAGAAAGCTGTCGAGAATATATCGATTTTTTTCCACAGAGTTCCAAAAATAAAGACCTTTATTTTGACTTTTGAGAATGCATCAATTTTTACTGGAATTTTCGAAAATCCGGTCCCTTTTTCACTTCGCGATCATAACAAAGCGTATGGAGAATATTGTCTCAAATAACTGTGTTAAATCACACTGTTGATGACATGCATATTCATCATAAATTACAGCGCATGCGTTCGTCTATCGGTTCATCCGTCACTTTGACCTCCTGTAATCTGTTGAAAGGCCTTTTTCTGAAAAAGTACTAGAGCTAGTGCTAGTTTCATACCACTAAAAATACATATTAGGAATTAGTTGTGTATTTCGATGTTATTTAAGCTACGTTTATTAATTTTAATTCTATGGCATACAATTGATGACGTCATTGATAATTGCGTCTTCATAAAAAAATTCTGGACTGAATGTCGCCGTCAGAGTATGTACTTCTCATGTTATTAAATATAATTTATTTACTATTTACCATGAATATATCTTTAATCTCGAATAATTTAATAATAACAGTAGACTCTTCTTATACCAAAATCAATGATAACTTTCTCAAAGCTGATTCTCGCAATTTATCACACGCACAAAGAAATCTGACGCCTCGTTGATAGTAAAGAAAGGTTAAACCTATTTGTGCGAATTGGAAAATCTTTCCTCGAGTCAACTACAAACATTATAAAAATAACTACAACTTAATAACAATTTCGTTAGAACTTTTATTTCTCAAGAGAAATATTAATTTTTTATGAGTAGGTTCGATATACGTTCAGAGATCCGAGAAATACATATTTCTTTCGGTGTGAATTTGTCAACTTGGCAGTAGCACGTACATGGGCCGAGTCTACCTATACAATATTACACTCTCACAGAATTCAGGCGTGAAACAAAAGTTTCTCCCGTTGTATTTCGTCCAGTGAGTGAGAGCTCCGGTTACTCCCTCCTCTCTATCACACCTCTCTGTGAGCCCACTTCTTCCTCCATCAGATATCCTATTCCTACGCAAGAGGCAGACAACACATTGGTGACTCCTCTGAGTGTCCATGGGCAGCGGTCACCACCTATAAGTTTGTTGGCGCACATGTTCTTGCTGCATAATAATGCTATAAAAAAATAAATAAAACTTATTGCCCATATTATTAAATAAATATTTAAATGGTACAGGTCGAAACGGAATAGCCAACGTACATAAGATTGAAGCGACCTAAACTTACTCTCTCAGAACTGAGTAATAGCACGAAATAATAGATAAACACTTACATTCAGCTATAAGAAAATTTCATACTAAAAAGATTAGAATTTTCCCTGTTAGGAACTTATATTAAAGGTCTCTTCTAACACCTCCTTTTAAACAAATTTTTAACGAAGTTTAGGCCTAAAAACTGTTAAGAAGAAGGTAGAACGCAAAAGTAATTTTAAAAGTGACTTTTCGCTAAAAGTCACTTTAGAAAGAGATGATGGAAGAGGCCCTTACAACATAAACTTTTCTAATGCATCTTATTTTTTGCCCGGGTGACTCACTTAATTATCTGTCTTTCTGGACAATGTTCCCATACCTGAAAAAACAGAGAAAACAGTTGTTAGAATTATACATAAATATTTTATGAAAGGCAAATGCGTTTATGGCATGGCCGGTTACAAGAGTGCAAGCGTGGTGCAACGCCCCCTTCGAGCCGCGCTAATGAGAACATGCTAATCTCTGAGAAAATGCAACGTAGCATTGCACTGTGTTAAGGCTCCACTATGCAGGAACGAAAAATAATTGGAACCTCTTACAATTTCGTAAATATCATTTGTGCGGATTGATAGGAAAAAAATTGCACAAGAGTGTAAAAATGATATTCAAAGAACGAATAATTGGTTTTATTATAATTTCTATAAACACCGCAACGCGACATAACTACGGGATTATCGATTGGTTGGTAAATCTATTATATTGTAGTTTCTATAGATTTATTCGCTTAGTCATCGCATTACTCATCACATTTTCCTCGGTGAACCCAAACGTACTAAAGCGGTCGCCTTTCCTGATATCTATTTAGTAGACTGATAATTTTGATTTTGAATTAGTATCGTTCTTTTTAAAAGAATGGACACATCGATGAGATTCATAAATTTTCCACCCGTGTATGGCGGTTAGTTTTATTATTTATTTGTACAAAAGCATCAATTAAACATACAAACGTTAAGGAAGAACTAAATTAATATTTTCCATGTATCTCTGTTTTTTAGTAATCCATAAATACTAATTTGAAACATTGAAAAAGTCAAACGCACATCAGAAGCAAAATAACAAGTTGGTATTGTTAACAAACACCAAAATAAAATAACGTAGAGATTTAAACCAAAATTGTTCACAATGTTTGATGTAATTCGATCCGCGATATTGGATTTCATGTAATTCGACTATTTTCAGATATCAAGACAGTACTGACGCAAATGCGAAACACGACGGCAGTAATTAAATACACGTATCGCAGCGAGTCTTGTCGCGCTGGACGATTCTAAACGAGACATTGTTAGGAAAGTATAGACAATGCACGTAATACTAAATTATATTGTAATTCTAAAGCATACGTTACTAAGTTTTTCTCTTAGTTATTACAGCTACGAAAATAGTCAAATATTACATTGGATTTTTATGAGACTAATTTGAGAACTTGATCATTTTCTCAACATATTTTGAAACTCTTACAAAAAAAAATAAAGATGCGTTACAAACTGTCCGTTCAGTATTGATAAGTAGTAGATGACAAACTTTACTTTGCGGGCGCTTGCATAATACGATTGCACGCGATTAATCGCAATTATTGTCAGTTAGTCTCGTAATAATTGTACACGTGGCTCGTAATTAATGGTTTTCAAACTTATTCTGCCACTTGTGGCAGATTTTAAGTTCGTAACGCAGATAGGTGTATATATTTTGACGCGAATAGAAATTTCAGTAGGTACTAAAACACGCTTTGAAAGGTCGTATTTTTTAAGCCTCTGTGTGCGATATGAATTTCAATTTAAAAAAAAAAGTCTTCGCCGAGCAGACGGACGTACGGACAACAGGATGATCTTGTAATGTATTCCTTTTTTTTTCCATTACGGAACCCTAAAACGAATAGGTATAGGTTTCAGAATTCCACAAATACTGAAGTTTTCCTAGGAGCGAGCGAGCTTTAAGCGGCGCAAAGAGGCGAACGCGCTCGACCCGCCGCGCGCTTAAGAGTGAACATGTTGACGACATTTTCACGTCGCGGCAATTGAAATTTGCGGCCGGGCGGTTACGGCAAATGACGTCTTCGATTTAAATTAATTTAATTAACAATGTAATAGTATTACAGATTATTATTTATCCGAGGTCTAGTACAATATAATATTACTAGTATCATATATTTCATCTGCTTATAAACGATGATTTATAAGCGAGACAATATTACGTCTGTCTCAGTGTAAGTGTTTAAATATGGCTGTATACCGGTTATTGAAAAAAAAACTTAGATTGCAGATGTGTAAAACTAGCGTTTGCTTGCGGTTTCGCTCGCGTGGGACTTAATACGTGTTTTTCGTCTCTCGCGTAGAACAGCCTCTCTGTAAATCAGATGTTGATTGAATGTTGTATTGTTTTCGATTTCGTTTGAAATTCCAGACCCGGTCCTGCTGTAAATCTTATTATGGTTCCACTCTCGATTCCAATGTCGCTGTCTTTCTTGATTTCCATGACCGCTCCGTTTTCGATTAGTTATATAGAATATGTCATTCATAATAGAGGAATATGAAAATGTGTAAAAAAAAACCTTCACACCTATTTATCTCTTTAGAGGTTGAATTTGTAAAAATAAATAGAAATTTTAATATTTTTAGCAAAGAAGTGAAATACCAACTATTATGATGTTAATTTAAAAGCTTAACGATATTCTAATAGAAACTTTCGATCCCCATTTTACTCCGTTCAGGTTAGAACTTTTAAAAGAGCTGAAATGCGTTACCCCTTATTTCAAGAGAAAAGTTTAAATACAAATTTCTTTTAAACAAAGTCTAACTTTAAAAGTAAAGGTACTTCCATACAAACTTTGATTTCTTATTTGGCTCTCTTAGGACATGAGCTTTCAAAAATCCCTCCTTAGCTCATACCTTCGCTTAAAGAACGAACCCTTATTAAAAATTTCATGTGTATAGCTCCAACTGTTTCGGCTTTACGTTAATTATACCATCGGTTCTAGGGTCTCCTTTTATATACATAAATGGTGTAGACTAATGGCTCGTAAATTAAAGACTATATTAACCAAAAAAATAATTATTATCTCTTTTATTTGAGAAATATAGTGAAGTGCGATTCCTTTTTAATACACTAAGAAAATGATCAAGATAAGAAATAAATGTTTAAAATTGTCGAGCAATAGATGCATGCATCTTCTTAGTACTGTAACAATTACACCGTTAGATATCTACAAGCGGACTTTCCAAAAACCATATAAAACACACAAGGAAATCATTTCACCATTGATCGATGGCGAGGGACACGTAATATGACCATCGGCCCGACAACACAGCGAATAAAGACCGACAGTCAGCACCCTCGTGCAAGAAGTCTGCCGCGGTCGTCGACACGCCTTTGAGTAGCTGTTAACTTCTACATTAAGACTCTCAAGGGAAGCGCCGTTGAACAGTACTTTTTAAAAAGGAGTACTATTAAACGAGCGAGTAATTGTTTCTCTATATTAATTCCGTTGCGAAATTTCAACCTCAACATCAGCGGAATACGGTTAAGAATAAGATTACCATAGGCCGACGGACCCGCTAATTTCTCAACGCTCTAGATAATTTTTAATTAATTAATCCGTGTTATTTGAAAAAAAAAAATAGTAATACCAACGAAAATCCGGAGGCCGGCCGTCAAAGTGGACACGGTCCGCCGCGCGTGCGCGCCCGCGGCCGCGTCTCGTGCCGCTGAACAACGTGACGATACGAAAATGTTAGCAGTTCAAGGCGAAACGGTGAAACGGAACGCGTTAGAGGAGAAAGAGATGTCACGACCGTCGGTGAATGGTTATTCACCGCTGGAAAACACGACGGTAAGGCATTAGGGTACGGTAGTCAACCGTCGGACCTTTCATTACTACGCTTCTGGCGGTTTAACTGCGGTCTCGGTGTCAGACCTTCTCGAGCTTTTGTCGCTGTTTGTGCTCGCCTCTAATGTTTGAAAGTGAGTATTTTCAATGCTAAGCTTCTACCGTTTATACGATAGCTGGTCGTATAAGAAGATAAGAATGAGTAGTAGAGGAAAGAAGCGAAAAAATTGGTAAAGGTAAGAAAAGACTCGCTTCACTATCCAACATAAAACGGGAGCGGTGCTATCGGAGACTTATTTTTTTTAATTTAAATTTTAGTTTAGATGTCTTTTTATACCTGCGATACTAAATTACAAATACAGAGAGAAAATCTTTAGAGAAAATTACAGGATCTTAGACAGAATGAGACATCTGTCTGTCAATATTTTTGAAAACTTCTGTCTGATATTTGGAAGAACTACGCATGACAGAACGAATGGATGTTCACAACAGATTGGTAGAGAAAAAATCTTAATAACAATCGAGACTCAAGTAGAGAATATCTTATCGTAAAATAAATATCGACTCACCACATCGCTCGTACGGGCTACACCTGGGCTAGATGGCGACTTGAAAAAGTATAATATCATTCCGAATTATAAGACGTGCGAGAGCTCATTTGATATTAGGAATTAGGCTTTTTGAAACTTTTGCAAAAATTATTCGCTTATTAACAAGTGCGAAAGTTATAAATACAGATTAAAAACACCGAGTTTGATTTTTTGCAAATAACTCGAAATCTATTAAACTATTGACATTTAATAAATTAAAAACAAGAACAATAAAGAACACCAATAATATAAGAGAGATAAAGTGAAAATAATAAAAACCGCCTTCAAAAAGTTGTTTAAATAATATTTTTTTTGGAATCGGTTTCCAGCTAAAGACAAATTGAAAAACAAGTTGACTCAGTACTTTATGTTTCATATACATGTTGAAACATCATATATTTTGTCTTTCTTTAGCTAACATCGACTTAAAAACACCTAATTATTTAAATAGCTTTCTTTTTTCTAAGATTTATTTATTTCACATTTTTTTAGTTATCCAGTAATAATAACTGTATAATTCATTTAGCTACTTTGCATGCGGATTAAGCCATGATTAATAAAATTTACCAGCCATCTCATTTACTTTTGTACGGAACAAATGAAAAAGCAATTCCGATCCCAATTTTTTTGCCAACTGGTAATTTTCCAGAGACTTTACGTTTTTAGTTGGATGCAACTACCAAATCATTCTTATACAGACTGTATAAATTATTCTTATCCTTTATAATGCAAAAGTTCTACGATTCATGCAATTCGCATTCACTTTCACATTACTTTAACTGATTCTATTTCTACGGGTGTGCTACAGAGTTCCGATGTGTTTCTGCTTACATTGTCACGTTAGAAATATTGAAATGAATAAAAATATTTAGGTACATTAATTTTAATAGTGTGTATATTAGGATTTACTAATAGTCTTTAGATCAGTTTCTGTCGATAAATCGCAATAACCTTATCCCCAACCGAGTATTATGGTTACATCAGCCTAGCTAGAGATTATGGCTCCCAGACACTAACATTGATATAACCAAAAAGCTCAAAACACATTATACGTGCCTAATATTTGAGACTATTGTTCGATTCCCTATGATCTACTCCACACCTGACTTGGCGATGATCACCTCGAGAAAATATCCTTTCAAACAAAAAAAATATTTCCAAATATGTTCGTAATCGACGAAGTTATCGCCTACCATGTATAAAACAACGTACTGATGAACGTAAATTTTTTTTTTTTTGAAGTCTATTAAAATATTTGTACAGTCACGTTAACTTTGTTTTTTTTTTCCATTACTATTTAGTAAGGTTTTATAATTTCATAAATTCAATTTTTTAATGAAACCAGCTGAAAATTTCTTATTCGTGATGTTTTCCTGTTAACCATTGCTCTTAAGATGCTTAATTTTAACGGAGGCCTTACTATCTATCCGGGTTATTGTAGAACTATTACAACGATGATGCGTACTTTAGCAAATCCTAGTCGGTTTTTTAATCGTTTCGGTCATCTAATAACTTAATAATTCCCGAAATAGGAGCATGAGGTAGACAGGGCTTCAATGAAGGGCTTAAAACCATCCATGGCTAATGATCATCAGCGAACCACATAATCTCAGTTCAATTCATCGAAACCACTGACATAACGATCACGTCGTCATCAATCAAATAATACCATATTTAATTTTAACCTTGGTAGTATCTATTGCGTATTGATCTAATAACGGCAAAGTAACGAACATCGGTTAAGTTAGTGATCATTTTTAAACATAATAAATTACGAGCACTTTATCGCGCCTCTGTTGACGTCTGACGTCAAAACGTTTGTACGAAGCGATACGTCTGTTTACACAGTACGTTTACTTGGAAACTCTTGTTATAACGTAATGACGCGAGGCGCGAGCTCGTTTTGATGTTATCATAAATGAACTTCGAAGGAAGGCAAAAAAGAAGGACTTAGGTTTTAAAACAAAAAAAAAATCAAGATTTTCTAAACGCCGAATCGAATGATTTTAAACTTATACCAAAATAGTAGGCAATCACAATTTATTTGTTATAACAATAAAATAGGCTCAGGTACTTCATATCGTAGGAACAGTAAAAGTGCGGTCGCACAGTTCACATTACAAAACAGACTCCTTTCAATGTTTATTTCTTAGAACGTTAGGTGGATACCATAAATGTCCACTTGGTGTGATTTCTACATATTCCTTTATAGGGTTCCATACCGAAAAGGTGTCAAGGGACCAGCGTTTATCTACTACGCAGGAAACGCATTTAATTTACTATAATGTTTCTTCTTTCACGATCCAAATTTTACATCTATACATAATTCTTGAAACAAATACTCTAACGTTTTAGCTGAACGCGCTTAATACTAAATATGTTTGGTATCCGAAAATCACACTTCATTTCCAGCATTAGCTCTGCCTTCCATATCGCCCTCTGTTTATCATCGTTCCACGTTATGTGGATCCATCTTTATCATAAACAAACAAAAAATGCTGTTTACTTCTACCGTTGAATTTTCTATCAAGACATCGCTTTCACATACGCCTTTGCTCATTTCAAACACCATGACCGTTGTCTTGTTTATATTTTTTTCAATACATCTTTTTATAGCAGAATCGTTTTTAGTTACTGTTTCCTTTTTGTATATACAATTACTTAGTCGTTGAGACAAGAGGCATTTGGTGAATAGCTCACTTGTAGTTATATTTTTCAAATAGCTAGTTAACAAAATTGTCTATGATTACATTTGTACTTATTATACGTTGAAAATTTGTAACATATTTTTATACAGCCTTCACTATTAAATGGATATACTATCAAATCATTAACCTATTTTTATTTAGGATCACATCATAAGACAAAATATTTTTTTCAACTACTTCAATGGTGTACAATGTTGTGTGTGACATTGACCATTACACATTTCATCCAACCGAAATGGAAAACTAAAGATTGTAGAAGATAGTAAAACTAAATTACGAATGATTCTTCTTTCGTAATCATTACTGTGCTTTTTGTATTCATACTTTAAGTAGCCCTTATTACTTAAGGGACAAACCCAAACAAAATGCAGCAGAGAAATATTTGATCTATGTGCTTTTTTCATAGATTTTTAAGTCTTCAATTTTTATTAAATTAAAAATATAGAACTTGGTCATCGATCAGCAAGCATCGGACATTTGTCGGTATACTAGTATTACGCCAGATTTGCAAAGCTTCTAACATACATAAGCATATATTGAAGTGACTCTAGACATTCGGAACGAACCAACATAGAACGTTCAACTTTTTCGCCAAATTCATTGTGGAGTGTCAATTGGAATGAGCGCCTAGTCGATTATAATAGAAACCGTTTAGTGACATCCGCTCATTATGAAATTTGAAAGGTTCATAAGCGACAACGACGACAGCTTCGACCGATTTGTGTCAGCGCCGACGGAAGAGCTTGTGACGTCACGAAATGCCGAAAAGGGGGAGGGGGTCGGACGAAATTACTGATAATAATATCCAATGGAGGAACCGCCCACGTCGCTGCTGTTTTGTATCTCGAAATAGGTAATGTATTATTGCCACATCCGATGTAGTAAACATTTTTTAAACTTCATGATTTTTCTGTGATATGTGAGGTGCAAACCTTTAAATACATAAAGATAAATTTGGATCTCTTTTTTTAGTTCTTAAACGAGCTAAATGAATCAATCCACCAAATCAAACGACATTTTCAAGGGATACTTCTTCTCCCGAGAAACGTTAGAATGATAGATAAGAACACTGATGCAGCTAAACACAGAAATCATAAACAGTGACATTTAACAAAAATGTTTGTTTTGATATATTTTAATATAGGTCAAAATAAATTTCTCGACATCTGGTTTCATTGTCAATTAATACACATAGTATTTCACTACTGTATTTTACATACTACATATTTTATTATAAATTATTCTTCGTTAAGCGAACTCTATTAAATTATTAAACTTAATAATCCACGAAACAATAATGAACGTAATAAAGATGGGACATCCAAGGACTTGGCACATACACACGAGTCTTGATCTGGTTTGTACAGTTTTCGTGTAGTTAATTTTTTTTTGATCGGACAAATCGCGTAAAATACTGACGAACTCAATTTTTTTTAGTTCATTTTAATTTCAACGACTCTCAATATTCGTTATTCTCTTTTACTTTGAAAGCGTTAGCTTAGCATCGTTTTTGCCTATTTTAATATAATAATGTTTAACTATATTCTATTATTGTATACGGTGTTATTTCGCGGATATTCGTTGTAGCTTTAATACTCCTAACACCCTGGTGGATGTGACTGTCTGATGTTCCTGAGAATGTGCCTAATTAGTATTAAATGTATCTATAAACAACAATACATATAACTATTTAGCGGACCAAGATAAATAAAATATTAACATTTACTTTGGTGTTAGATATCTGTCAATTTTCTCGATTAATATTCAGTTCATTGGATGAGGATTCGTCGTGGAAGAACAGATTCGAGGGTCAGCAGTGGATTGCATGCTGAATGCTACTGCATGTTGTAGGTAAGCGTCAAATATTTAACCATATTCAATATATAAGATAGAAAATAAATTGCGAACGTTTTAAAAAATTGAATACTTTTCATATACTCCCACCAAGCGTTTGCACAAATAGGTTGCAGTCGCAGCGAGCTCACTTGTATTCTGATTTTTAATGTTACGTAGCCAAAGGCTAAAACAGAACACTATAGGATCACCTCGCCTTTGTCTATGTATCTGTCACAGGTGCTTCTGTTATCGACTATTCCACGTGAATAATGGAAATTTGGCGTAGTTATAGGCAAAAATTCTGTCGATAATAAGCGTGATCGACAGTCGAATTTATACCCTAGGAGATGTTTTATTAAGAGAATTAAAACAAATGTCATTATGTATGATGTCATTTTAAAACACCACTTTGAAGCTTAATTCCAAATGTCCACCATATTTCACGCTTTTTTTTTTCATTTAGCATTTTTTGAGAAAGTATGATATCGACAAGTACATGAATTGATCTCCAAAAGTACCTAAATGTACAAAAAAATTGGCCATAGACAATAAAAGTGTATAAAAATAAATTATCATGATTGCATCGTGTTTGATATAGTTTTATTTCGATAGCAAAATAAAATTTATGCAATACAAAAGTAGCTACAATTCAGCTGTATTCTATTACAGAAGTATATTTCCAAAATGGAACACTTTTAATGGGCATATTTTATTGAATAAGTAGTAATATTATATGTAAAATATATCAAATACCTGTAAAAGGAATATAAACCAATAGAATAACCGCGCGAGTTCCGTTCGAACACAAATTATTTATGCGAGCCAAAATTATTCCCGCCAGGTAGATTCGCACACGTCCTAGCGATACAAATTCGCGAAACAGTGCATCATATTCACGTAACAATCACGTAAACAACTGGCGTTTCTGTTTCTTCCCCCTTGCTCCAACAGCTCTGTTATTTGTCCTTGGCGAACACCGCAATTTCACAGCACCGCGTCGCTTCGCATCGCGACGGGGCATCGCGGCCGGTTTCTCAAAAGCGTTAGGCGGGTAACGGGCCCCTCGCCGTACCCCCGATGGGATTGCGATGGACACTGTAACTTCTGAATGGCCCGTCAACGGCCGAGACGGCGTCACGGATCGAAACTCAATAACGAGCGCATCGCTTCGTGAGTCGGGTTGGAGATTTTGAATTCAGCTATGAAATTATATTATGTATCTCCAAACCCAACGTTAGAAATTTTAAATTCAGCTATGAAATTAAAAAATAAAATGTAATAAGCAGCAGACGAGCATAGGAACTAATGTGCAAATCGAATATTGTACGTGTGTGAACACGTAAGCAAACATTGATGGGTATGTTTGTCGATGTCTATTTAACATTGTGGTTAAATTTATTTGCGTTAATTTGTAACATCCTCATAAGTACGATTCATATTTCTATTTCTTGGTGTGTCAAATTTAACAAGACTCGTGAAACAAAATCGGGATTTGTAATTCAAACGGAAAAAAACCGGCTAAGAAGAGCATGTCGGACCACGCTGTATGGTTCCGAAGCCGTTACTACAAACAAATACACTACAGATAGAAAAAACTACGTTATTACACTTTTTTTTCCCCATATTTTCCGCACGTACGAGCACTTTAGTCACCTATAACTAGAGACACAAGTAGCTATGTCGACTCTTAAACTAGTATTCAACTAATGTGTAAACAAAGCGAATCAAAAAAGAACGTAGGAAGTGGGGGCACAATTTCTGATACACTTAAGCGATTCTTTCAGAAAATATTCATCCATATACATCTTGTAGTTTTGGCAAATGTTAATGACAGATACGGATTACGACGAAACTATGGAACCCCTATAGTTTCGTCATGTCTGTTCGTCTGTTTTTGCCATTTTGCGTAACCCTAAAAAACCGGAGGTGTCGTGGAACACCGGCTTGGTATGAAGTTCTTCTCGCCCTATATTTTGTTATTCCTGAACAATGAAATAAATTAAACTTTTGAGGATAATTAAACGAGAAATAAGTCATAACTTAATAAAAATGTTTATTTACTTAGAACTGGATATAATACATATAAAATAGTAAATTATAAGTCTTATAAAAAAAAAACACTACATAAAGCACTAAAAAGCTATCGTTTTTTTTTTACTACAACTTTGTTAAGTTAAAATAGATATCACTTTTATAAGTATAAAATAAGTTTAACAAAGACTTAAAATTGAAAGCTCCCTCTAAAGAACCAAAAACGTCGAAATATAATCATAAATACCCCTATGTCATTTTATTCAATGCAAATGCTTGTAACATTTTTGCCGAAATGTTGAAATACGAAATTAGCGTTGCAACACGCGTGTCTGCCGCCACACTTGCTTAATTAACTGACGTCTGTTAAAGAGAGAGAGAAAAAGAGAGTCGAATGGAGGGGGCATAACCCTTTTTCCTTTCGTGACGATTTCTACCAATTAACATGTCCAGCAAGTCGCGTTAAGAAACATCATTCCAAAAACTCACATATACGCTCCGTGAAAATCTATAATTTTTATTCAACATTTTGAATTCAGACGCATTTAAAAGGAGCAACGAGACAGGTCATATTAAACAATTTTAAATGGTGACAGGCGTCTTAGTCAGTTCCTTGTCGGGTTAATTGCGTCGACTATTTAATGCGCCCACGCATACAGGTCGAAGCGAGGTACGTGTTGCTATCTTCTACTTCTAGGTATCACTTTGTGTTATATTTACTATCGAGTGGCTTCGTAATTTATCTCTTTGTTCGAATGATCGATGCAAATAGGGATAATGTATTTGTCCGTCCATGATGTAGAAAAGCTGTTCTTTTTAGGACTACGATTTTAACGTCAATATATTCGTCTTGATCTCGTGAGTGTTACTGATGATATAACAATAACATTTAACAATTTATAAGATTATAGGATAATTTTTGAAAGTCCTTGTAACCCATTGAATGGGATAATTAGGTAAAATGTTCCACTTTCATCAAACGTTTTTTGTCTTTGGTATCTAACTTTTTAATGTGCATCTTCAAAAGCAAAAAAAAATCTGTAAAACGGTGGACCCTGCAGGCCATACCTATGATAGTTATCGCTACGTCCCGCTACGATATTTATCGATGTGCTTTTGAGCTCCTCGTCTTCAAAAATCTAATTGTCTCAAAGTTCCAAGAGCGATCGAGCTTTACGAGATCGAAAATTCTAGAAACGATTGACCTTGTAGCCCATTCCTGACATTTTTTGCTACTTTCAAACTCAAAGACTTCACAAACATATGTAGCAGAAAATTGTTGAATTTGAGCTCAAAATATAGCTATTTGTGCTTTTTCAAAAATATAAATTTAATATGTTTTCAGCTCTTTAAGTTCACACATCAGAATTAATTCAAAAATACTTTTTCTTTTATTTTAAACAACGTCTTAAATTAGGTTGCGGCTGGGAGTCACTTATGAGAAAGTGTAACGCTCGGTAACGTAACGATGAGTCACCGAACGAGAGAGGTTCGCCAGCTTGCGTCTCTCTCCCACTCAACTATGATCGTCTCTGCGCAGCACTAGAATTAGTGCATAGCTTGTAAATGTATTGCAAGTTATTGTATGTATAGTATATAAATACAAAATGTATGTGTAAAGGTAAAATAAAATTTTGTTAATATGAAATTCAGCGCGAGATTCCTTGTATAAATTAATGTTTTAAATATAATTTTGTATAAATAAATGTTTTAAATTGTTACTATTATTTCATCCTCTTCTACTATAATGAATGAATATCTACATTAAAATGATATTCAAAGTCGTTAATAATAAAACTTTCTGCACCGACTTTACAGGCAACCAAATTTTTAAACTACGATAACATCTACGCGTTGTTAGATTCTAATCTGCTATGTGGCACTCGACGCAGTTTTTAAAGTATTGCATAGCTTTTATCGCGGGCTTTGAGCGCGGCGACCGAATCAAGAAATTCCGTAACGAAAATAAACCTACCACCCAATCTGACTACCATGTAGCCTGGCCGAGCGTTCTTAATATGTAATGTATATGGTACGATGACAAGCTCACGGATCGAGACGCATTGCTCCGAAATCGTACGAATACGTAAGGCCGTTTGTGAGAAAGTATAGTATAGGTATCCATCATATCTTTATAATGCCACACTACCGTATGCTCCGTAAGTATTATGGTATATATGTATACATAGGTGTATCTATGTACAACAGTGAATAGCAGTCTGGTGAATAGCTTATACGCGTAAAATTTGTGTATTAAGTGTTTTTAATATGAATAAACAAAGTGCATTTATTAATGAAGAAAGTGATGAAAAACTTGAAGAATCAAAGAAAAAAAAATACTGCATAAATAAATAAATAATTATAATTGCACAAGTTGATAAAAAATGCTATGCAATAGCTTTACCGCGGCAGTCCCCGAGTGCCACCCGTTTTTAAGCAAAAATGTTGACCGATAACAAACATCACTCCAACAAGAACTTTAGAAGTAATTTTTAAAAAGTATTCTTTGAGAATATTTCGTTAAAGTTATCTATTGAAGGAACCAACTGATTTTGGTGCAGTTTGCAAGGATCGATTTTGCTTTCTATGCAGAATAGCTGGTTATATTTTGGAATTTATCGGTAACGTAATATAAGAAATATTATAAAAGACATTTTTCGAAAATTTTTCTCCAGCGATATCTCTAGAACAAAATCAACCGATTTTTAAAGAAATTGCAACGATCGATGCAGATGATCAGATTTCGGTTTCGATCGGTTCCGTAGTCTTAAAAGTTATTAAAAAGAAAAGGTTTTTGAAACTTTAATTTTTGGTAATTCTCAAAATGTACCGGGTGAAATCGAAAGTTTCCAGGAAGTGTAAGTTGAATAGACTCCTTCTGAATGCCAAGGTCAAAGTTATGAAAGGTTTATACACACACTTATATATACACACGCGCATACGCACGGAACCCCACCGCTCCCTTATAATTTCACTTCACTTTAATTTCATTTCATTTCACTATGATCTATGTGTACAATATTCTCAATATAACAATGAATTGATTAATTAAAAAACTCGTAAAAAGTAAAACTAATAAAAAAAATATCATTTCAAATTTTATTGATTTTTTCTTATTCCGAACCTGCATATTTACTTTCTTCGCAGTCGGTACTTGGAATATAGTAATGGTTTTACTCTTTGTTTCGGTTCCGGTCTCGATGTCGATCACGATCCTTGGTACTGCTATGTATAATTGCTATTAGCCTAGTATTTATACACTTTTTATTTCGTATTACAGGACAAGAGCTATCTCTGTGCAAAATTTGATTACAATCAGTTCTGTTATTTCGGAGACAAGCAGACGGACGTTCATTCAATTTTATTGTATTACATTATAGATCATACAATATTAGTTTTACATAAGTCACAATTGTACTATACCATACTAATAAAGCTATTATGCAATATTTGTTAAATCGATTTTACAACAGTGATTGAATGAATACAAGTATACAAAAGCTAGCCGTGATCAACGCATGCCTATACAAAAAGCTGATTAATAGATCCACCATGTTGTTTCACGATATAATCTCATTAACAGAAGGTTTTACAAAACAAAAACTATCATATTACTCAATATAAACAATCATCGCGATCTTTTTTTAAAAAAAAAAAGCAAAGCCTTGTGCAATATGATTTATACGGTCAAAGGTAGAAACGCAATTAACTGTAGCAGAACGAAAGCTGTCTGTGGCACAAAGAGAGTCATTAGCGCCGCGGTCGACAACCAGCGGCCAAGTTTCGCAATAATAGTTACACGTCCCACACACGGCCGATATCGCGAACCCGCGACGAGAATGCTTTGTACGACATAGCATCCATGTGTCGCTGTGAAAGACGTGTGTGTAGCCTACTTTATGAATTCGACGCTTTTTCATCGGATACTAATGACCCGTTCCGGTTTCGCTTACGTAAGTGGCGACGTTATGTATTTGTCCTCCAACAATACCACGGTGTCGCATAAAGGTACCATAATAAAACTTACTCGATATGAACCTATCATAAATAATTGATTCATTATGATACTTGATTGTTTTTTTTTTGATACGCGTTTATTTGCTATTGTACGCATTACTGTTTAATGATGAACTGTTTTTATGGTTTATCACAAGAAAGATAAGTGTATAAGTCTCTTTTTTTATTATACACGTCCCTGATTTACCATACACATTTCTTTCATATACATGGTCATGATACATGGTTCTCATTTTTTCGCCAAGCCTTGTCTCGATCAGTTACGATTCGTGGTATCTTTTCACCAAAACCATAGGTTGATTCTTTTTTTTTTGAGTCAAGTTTTAATGAGCCCATACTAGCAAGACGCGCACCCTCCCACGATCTTTCACTTGCAGTTGAGGGTCTATGACCTTACGCCGACCACGCTGGTCCGGTGGCCGGGGGCTGCTGCGACCGTCGCATCACCGACGCCAACATCACGGTCGAATCGTTGATGAAAAGGTCCGGAACCGACGACTTAAAGTGGTCATTGGTCAGTTCAAGGCAACGTACTTAGCCAATGAGCGATCAGCACTCTTGTCTGTTGTATAGGCTAGTGCATTTATATACTTATATTAATTTATATACCGAAGTCGTTGTTGACGACAGACATCCAGATTTGGCAGGATGTTCCTCTTGTTTCTCTAAACATCTTTAATTTCAATCGTGTTGAGAATCGTATAGGTATTTCGTGAAGGGTTCAAATGACATTTGATATGAATATGCGAAAATCGCTATAGCTTTTCTCATCTTTTTTTTATTTCTTTAGTAACATATCGTAACACTAAATGAACAAAAATTTTGTCAGAAAACACCCTGAGTGGTAATAAAACGATAAGAATCCCTCTAGCAGACATTATTGCGCGCACACGAAATATTTTTTGTCGGAATTTGTATACTAAAGCAATATACATAAGTATCAAATTCGCTTAACGGTCACTGTTCAGAATCATCAATATTCTCTTTAGAACGTCATTATCTAAGCATGAACAAAGTCATCACTTCTTTATTTGATCTAGTTAAAGTTACACATTTAAAAATGTGCAATTTATCGGTTTCGGAAAACCTTAATCGTAAAGTTAAGGATTTTTTATAGTCTTCATGCAATTTGTCATGCATTCGTCGAAATATTTTGGAATACCCACATTAATCAACCTTTTTCTTTTAATAATGAAATATCGCTTTGTTACAATTAAGTGCTTTTTAGAACTTATGTACTTTCATAATAAAATTTTAATTAGAATGATCATTGTCATAAAAATATTAAAATATAATAAATATTCACAATTTGTCACGTATAATTCATTCACAAAATAAAAACTAAGAAATTTCATAAAAGAAATTATATAAAATTATGCACTTTGGTAAAAACATATATTAAATTATTGATTATCTGACAAACACTTGATATTTTTTATAAAAAAGTATTACAGGCTAAAGTCCCTAATTAAAAACTTTTGTTTTTGTTATATAAAAAATACTTAAATCAATCTTTTTTTTATTACTAATGTTATTTACGATGTAATTTGGAAAACAGAGAAATTTAAATACATAGTGTAAACAATACAGTAATCAATAAACCTTACATTATTGTATCAAAGATTGGCGTATTGGAATCATTAGAATATTAACTATAATATAATAATAATATAATATTATTAGGCTATAATAGGTCATAAATTTTAATTTTTTGTAAATCCTTGAACCGTAACATCAATATTTTCTTGTATAAAATAATAAACTCATCAGTACCACAACTATGTAAGGCCATTTCGAAAAGCGTCACAGCATAGAACACAAAATGTTAATAAAGTATCGACAAATAGTCTTCTAGGTTAATGGCAAAACAAAAGCCCGAAATCGAAAAGTCTTATGCGATGTCGTGAGGAACACACCATTACGACATTACGAAGTGGGACACTCGTGACCGCACGTCGTCGTGGACGCGCGACACCATCAAGGGTAGCCGGATTTCGTAGACCGAAAATGTCTAATTTTGAAATCGATCCACATCGATCGTTCGGTTCACGATCGATCGTTTCGATCTCGATGCCGTTTGCAATCCTTTAGACCGACGTAGAAGAAAAGAAAATCTGCACGTCCGTAAAGCTAACACGGGCAAACAGGCGATATCGCTAATGTTTCAAGTTATAATTTAGCGTTGAAAATTCAAATTCTTGCGCTCTGGAAGGTGAATCGAGAAATTAAACAGTGCCAGCTTTTAATTTAGCACTAAATTACGAGTGAAAAGATTAGTTATTTTGCCTGTTTGGCCGTGCTAGTTTTACATGTGTAAAAAGCTACATACACAACAAACATACCAAAAGTTAATAAAAAGCGCCAAGTGTAATTTTTTAGTTTTTTTTTTGACGTGACAACGTTATAAGACGTTCCCATCCTTCCAATTCCAATCCCACACGGGAACATATATATAAATATATTAATCGACTATAGTTTTTAAAAAATGATAATTTTGAAATAAGATAGGATACAAGCATTTTGACGTGACAACGTCTTATAAATTTGGTTTGCCGGGTGACACTTCAAGAAACTGCGTTACGCTCCGTCACGTTATGCGCTCACAATGAGGCGAGTGAGAGGCACGCGTCCCTTCCACTCGGGCATGGCGTTCTAAGAGCAGAGAGACAGACATAAAAAGTGAAAGCACGCGTCCCTTCCACTCAGATAGGAACAAGTTAAGTTGTAGTAAACGCTGTTTCATTGTACGCAAATGTATAATTGTATGTATATTTGTATATAAATACGTATGTATGTGTAAAGGTAAAAATAAAATTTTGTTAATATGAAATTCAGTGCGAGATCTTTGTATAAATTAATGTTTTAAATATAATTCTTTGTATAAATAAATGTTTTAAATTGTTACTATTATTTCATCCTTCTTCCTACTATACGAATGAATATTCACATTAAAATGATTTTACCACTCAAAGTCGTTGTCACGTAAAACTTTCGCCCGTATACCGACTTTACAGGCAACCAATTTTTTTCGAGTATAGATTTATGCGAAACAAGCTTATAATATTATAACGTAGATGTCCGGAAATTACGACACGTACTTACTTACATCATTTATCATAATCAAATTATACACAGACGGATAACACCAACGAATGCTGTTATTGTGACAACAATGCCTAGGAGTCGAAGCGACGCGTATTCACTTTACTCTCGTACGTTACCGGTCATAACTCTTAATCGACAAATATCGTTCGACTGGTCCGCAAAGAACGCGGTATATACTCGCGACCGGATCGAACCGACAACTCGGGCTCTCTGGAGTTCTTCCCGGAATTCAATCTATACATATATAATGAAAATAGGTTGTCTTTATTCGCCAATCACGTAAAAACTACTAAACGTATAGACATGGGACTGGGACCATTCGATGCGGGATGATTTGTAGATGGTTCTAGTCTACTCGTTTTTCCAATTCCGTAAATCCATTTTATTTATAATAAAAATTACCCAGCGAAGCGGGCGGGTCAGTTAGTTACAAATACAATACTCAGTTAATTAGTACTTCATTGGCGGAGGTAAGAGAACGTGCTACACCTTCCTATCAACTACTAGGTAGGTGATTTTAAACGATATTAACACAGCTTCGATTAGTTTCGTATAAATTAGGAACAAAGGGGATTTTTATATATTATTTCATGGAATGGAAGAAAAGTTATTTTGTAAATTGTAAATGTAAACGACATAGATTGTAACACTGTTTTGTATATAATTTAATGGAAACATTTAAGCCTTTAACAATTTTGATTTCATAATACAAAGAAAAAGTATTTATTATATGGGTAATTATTTGAAATTTGGTTAACTTCTGACCTAATTTTGAAAGTGGTGTTTTTAGTTACAAATCGATACAGTTTATATTCTATGCTGTGTATATAACATCTACTTTGCTGCATCTAAAAGGGCCAGTCACTTTACTTGATATTTTAAGAGAAATATACGATTTTTCAAAATCAGTGCTCTAGGGACTGATGGGACTGTATAGGGACTGACAAAAAACATTGTTATTATATCAAATCACATTTTTATTGAAAATCAACTGTAATAACAAATTTTCTCTTGAGTTCACAAAATTCTATGAACTTATAATCACAACATTTTTCTTATTCATTAGGTATTACACATGAAAATAATGTACTTATTAATATTTCTTAGCAATCAAATTGCACTTTAAGTTTAATACTTTAAGTAATTAACAAATATTTTAAATAATCAGCCTTTTAAATTTCTGAGTAACTAAATTTTAATTTGAACACAATATTCAGACTTTCATTAATTATCATGAGATCACAAATATTATTAACTTAACCTATCTATCTAGTACCTCGTATTAATTTTTTATCACTTCTTGTAAACACTAACTGGTGTTTTAAATTTGTAAAATACTTTTCCTCTCTTGACAATTAGATTAGGTATTGGCAGTTTTTCTATGACGTCTTCGTAAGGCACATCAGCGATATCATTATCATTTATTTTAAATTCTGTGCCATCTTCATTGCAAACTTTTAGGAATGTAACTGTCAGCTCTCCTTCATCATCATCATATTTTGAGCAAATTGCGGCGTATCGGTATTCTTTTCTCCCATTATTAACTTAACTAGGACATAATCTCCACTGCCATAGCTCGTTTTAGACTTTTCTTGTGCAATGTGACTCACACTTGCTAACGGCATATCATCTTCAGAATCCGTGTAAATATCTGAAACTTGAAGCCGCTGTGTATTGGTTTGGTACGTTATAGTCCCCAAGTTATAATCATTACAATCAACATTATCACAGAAGCAACTTAGTGATTTCAAGACAAGTTTATTAGGGTTATAAATATGACCCAAGACTTGATGCACTAAAAGAGTTCCTTTAAATGCTTTCTGCTCTTTCTCGTGTGATCATCCTGTTAACTTTTTCTATGTCAACATCTTCGATAACAGAAATCTGTATATTTGGACACCTTTCTCGGTCTGTAAGTTTAGGCACAACTACCCAAAAGGGGCGCAATTTGCAGAACGAATCATAACCAATTTTCACCAAACTCGTATTTAGAAACTTTTGATGTAAGTTTTTCAAGGAATCCAGCAAATATCGTTTCTGTTTTTTATTTTTTTTGCGAGTGATGCATTCTTTTTTTCCTGCCGCACAACGACTATTATTGTCATCTTCATAAAACTGGTGTATGATCTCTTCAACTCTCTTTTTATTTTGCTTAGCTTCATATTTTGTACGATTAAATCCCATCTTCTTATATGTAATTGCATTATTTCCAAGTCTCCATATCTTATACTTATGTGTCAGCGGACTGGACAAAATCGTTTTTAAACAGGTTTTATTTTGTTGTGTTTCAATCTTTGTATCTAAAATTTGCTTCTGAATAACTTCGCCAAATAACGCTTTTTATCAATTCAGCTTTTGATTAGGGTCTTCGGCCATTTCTAAAATTTTACTTTTGTGTAACTGCTTTCTTCTTCTTTATCATTCTTTGTTTTAGTCTTCTGTTTTTTTGCTGTTCGCTGGCAAGTTTTTTCTTCAAATTTTCGATTAGTAAATCCTTTCTCTTCAGTATACTATTTCTTTTTTTCCGTTGAACTATACTCCTTCTTCTTGCTTCAGCTTCTCTTTCCTTATTTAATAAAGGAACCTCAGGAATAATTTCATCTTCCGATGATGGCGGCGTATTTTAGTTCGCGTACTTATCAGTATTTTCTTGAATCTTTTGTTTTTTTCTATGATCTGATGAATAAGCGACCCAGTTTTTTCTTGCCTTTCTATGTTCACGGGGCGTCATGTCTTTTACACATTTCCGTTGTCCCTTTTCTTTTTTCTTTAGATATTTAAGTCGTTCCTTTTCTTTGTACTCTGCCAGCAAAACAGGGTCATTTTTTATTTTTTCCAACCGTCTTTTTGCCTGTTCAGACTTTTTTTTTGCAATTTCCTCTTTTGACAATGTTGTTTTCTTTCTAGGCGCCATATTCTACAACAAATACATTGTGGTATTATGTTAAAACCATGCATCACACGTTAAACCATCAGTCCCTAGATGTGGCGTCAGGCCCTAGTCCTTATTATGACTAGGGGCTGACGGACTAGGGCCTGACGAAACGAAACAAAATCAAATGAAACCTATTATTTAAAATCAACATCAAAACCAATAGGCGGTCAAAATAACAAGGCATGCCAAACTCATATTAACAATAAGTAATGAAATCAATTAGTAATTAACTATATTTAAAACTACTTACCTAGGGCCTGAGAGCTTGACTGGCACAGCACGTGTTTGCGAAGCAAAGTCGGCGCTCTCACTAATAACAAGATGGCTGCCGCGGCTTGTGTCGTGTTTACAACTAACTTCACACCGATGCTATCGTATTGAATGAGTTATGTCAACGTCATATGCCGGGATGGCGCGTATTTATGAATTTCGTAAATGGCTAGGGCCTGATATTTTTTTATCACTTACACTTTTTAACTTGAAACAATGTGATGAAATAAAATGTTATTATAAATTAAATTGTAAGAACAATGTTAGTAATGTACAATAAACGAGTATAAAGTAGAGTTCAATCAAATTATTCTTATGGAATTAAAATTACACTGAAATGAATATTAAATTCGGGAGATCTTACATGGCTAGGGCCTGATGTTTGGAGTAAGAAGTGGCAATTTTTTGGAAATAAATAATATTATGATGTATATCAAAATGAGTGACCGAATTTAATGGACTTTATAACATCGCTAAGTAGTTTCAAATATTGGATAAAATTAATATAAATATGTGAAAATTGACGCTAACACCAAGTTAACCAAATTTCAAATAATTACCCATATGATGCATAAAAGCGATAACATTTTTTCAATACATTTCTATTTCTGTTTTAAAGCATAAAGATGAAAGCTAGAAGCCATGTTTCACGCTTGCTGCAGTATCCACGTGTATTTTTCAACTAAAAGAAAAGGGCCAAGTGCGAATATGAACTGTACACGAAGGGCTCCGTAACACAGTACAATATTTAAAAGATACTTTAGTAAAAAAACAAGAGTGGTGCTATAGCAATATGTAATTATTTGTGAAGATTTATGAAGTAGTAGGCGCAGGAACAAATTAGACCGAGCCGACTCACATTAAGCTGGTATTTATTATTTGCTGTTTTACTTAAATGTATGCATTATAGATATATCAGTGAGGCGTTTATATGAGTCGCTATTATTGCTGTTATTAAGATCGAGCAAAAAACGACGAAAAAAATATCCCCTTTATTGTTTTAATTTTTCACTTTATTTTATTTACATCATTTATAGTAATAGAGTCCATAGAAATACACATTTTGTGAAAATTTCGAGTGTCCACCTAATGTGGTTCAAAAGATGCAACGCTATCTCATACAAACGGTGAAGCCTTAATAATAGTCCTATTGACGCCCTTGTGTATGGAACCCTAAAAAAATAGACTACACGAGAAAATGTAGCGCACTTCCGATGCTGATCGGTAACACATACTACTCGATCGATCCAAAATACATACATATATATATATATATATATAACTTCCCGACGTCGTTGTATCCGAACAATGTACGAGAAAACGAACTTTCTTCATATTCTTTAGATATATAATATCTATTAGATATTATGCTATTAGGGACTCAGACAAATCCAACACAACAAAGATCATAACAATCTGGGCAACCGTTCTCGCATTATAAATGATTATTATCGAGTTATACCCAACACGATTTTGTTTTATATAAGTACACTATGTTACTACTTTTAGTGAGCAATTCTTGCGTGAATATGAATTTGTATATTGGTATTTAAGAAACGGCTCTAAATATTTTAATGAAAATTTGCGCTTGCGATAACTTTTGTTTTTCAAGTATATCTACGTAGACAGGCGTTTTCCATGCAAAATCGATTTTACACAAAAATATAAATGTTGCTTTCTAGAGCATTTCCGTAGAATTTTGTCACAGCTTGGAAATTTAATACAGAATCAGTGTTTTCGTTTGACATTTATCATTTCGTATGTAATGAAAAATATCAAATGACCACACTAATTCAGTATTAATTATCAAGTTTATTCTATTAAATTCCGATGCGCAAAGATGAAAACCTATAGTTCCTGCTTACCCTTCTGGGAAACAGGCGTGAGTCTATATTAATATTATTATTATTAAAATTGCATTTTACTGTACATCTCTTTAAAAAATGTCTCATGTGGCAATTTCCGCACGGCCCGAGAATCGCCTCCCAGGTCATATATGCGGGGAGAGAACTTCGATCGGAGGCTTTGATCGATGAGGCCCGAGGCGCGCACCCGCCCGGCGGCGGGCGGCGGGCGGCGGGCGGGCGGCGTACGTCCACGTAGATTTACTGGGGTTCTAGGTCAGGCCGGTGGAATTGAAAGACTCTCCAGCGCGCAAATTAAAAGGTCTTTCCGCGTAATGGAAGTTGTGGGTGTCCCGTTCTGTCGATTCGCATTGCGTACGGATTCCTATGGACGGACGTCATTTTACATTAAATCTCGTAGTGGTTACAGACTATTTTGATGTAAGTTTTGAATGTGAAAATTCAGGACTTGTCCTGAAATACAAATTGTTATTGTTCAAATATGTATTTTAAATCGATACTAAGTAGTGCATTATCTTTTATGATTATGATCGGGGCAGCCCTACTTTTGGTGGCAGGGCAGTGCCCCGCCAAGTCGAGTAAAAGCATAGCCATACAATTCTTTTTTCGAAGCAACTCAGCGCATTTTGGACCCTCCCTCTGTAATTGTCATTTAATTGTGGATGAAGCTAGAATCCTACATTTTCAATGGCCATGACGACATAGTATAACTAGCTACATTCCCAAATTACCTACTACATATACCTATGATACGCGAACTATTGCTAGTCGAAATTCTCTAATTTCGTCATTGATACACACTCAACGGTCATCAAAACTACATCTAGTAGGCACAAAGTTCAAATTTTAAATTCAGTCAGTTGTTTAACCTATAAAGGGAAGAAGTACTGAAACATTGCGAAGTTTTATCAGTTTTTTAATTTCAGTTTTATTTTTATTGCAGTTGACGAGTTTGCGTCTCTTTACAAAATTAATCTAATATTGACGAGAATTTTAGATTAGTCGACGATGCTATCGGTATAATACAAAAAGTAAAGGTTTTAACAAGTTAACGGCATAAAATGAAATCTACCTAATATTAGCAATTTGTGATCAATATCCATTTATTCAATTAGGACTATTTTAAATACTAGATTATTCTAATGTGATTAAGTTGACGCGGAATCGCCAAATCGTTACATTTATAATGTAAACAAAAATGTCTAATCTTAATGCGGTCACTATAAATATTGATAGGTAACTAATTAGGAAGCAGCGTGTGATAAAGTTTTTGAATAGGTGTTTCCAAAATACTAACTAATATAACTAACTTGGTTTTACATGAAATCTTAAACTTTTTGCGGTGGAAGAACTGCATTGTGAGACTTGCATTTCTATACATTTATTTATGTTCTTGATGGGATTCATATTTTCATTATATATACTATCTCTGCACTGTCTAGATGTCTGCCTTTTTTGCAATATTATACATTCGCAATATGTTGTGGCAACATTGTCAGTCGGATTTTTGTAACGCGTTGTTAATACAAAAGTTATCATGCCCAACGCTCGTATCAACACGAATCTTAAGAAGACTTCGGCATACACAGGCGACATGGGTGTCGCTGACTCAGCACGGTAGACAGACCTTCGCACTCTTCTGTTCGGGCTGCTGTTAGCCGCTAGGCCAGACGGTAGTCTTACTTACTATTTCTATATCGTTAAAACTTATAACTCGTTTGTGTAGGCGTTTTTTTAGTTACGCATATGACCGCCAGGTGTACGTACGGCACACATGCCAATGTATTTTAACAGTAAACGCGATAGCAATAGTTAAAAACTCCCACTCGACTCCCGGACTATTTTCGTACAGGAGCCTGTGAATTTATCTAGTATTTCGTCAAAGAAGATTAGGGCTGATAAATAGAGTCAATACAATATTTCAATATAAACCTTTTCGTAATCGTCCACCGATAAAACAGGCCTACAACGATTTCGGTGGCGGGGATTTTGGGCTTGATTTTAAGTATGTCTTACATGGTGATATCAAAAATGTTACCGGTTTTTTTTCTATCAGCTCTAGTTCCCGAGATATAAAAATAGATTATAATCTGCAATAGTTTACTTATGCTTCAGTATTTAGTAAATTGATCAGAAGGTATTATTCGTCAAAAAGAAGTTTTTCGACTTACACTAAGCGATGAAATCGCTGAACGAAATGTAACACTGTCCAAATTTATCATCGCCGCGTCAATCATAAACATTGACAATTTTTTTTCTTGCAACACTCGACAAATTTTTGTGTTCATAAAAATATTAAATGTAATTAAATATTTTTTACAGCAACAAATTAGTCATTTTTATATAAAAATGTAAGTATTAATATAAGAATTTCATTTTAGTTGCATGTTAAATTTTCTAATGGATTTTTTAAAAATGTTTAAAGAATAACGTTGAATATTAAAAAGCTTATAATAACAAATAATGACGTAAGAACAAGTAAGTATTAATATTTAGAGAATGCACCAAAATAAATAATGTGTCTTACATTAAACAATTATGTGATATATAAATAGGCTTATGTCTATTTCGAGAACGTTCGAAGAAGTTAATGATAAATGAAGATGATAATAAACAAGTAATTACCCTCCAATATCGTAAAGTGAGATAAGTTGATAAGCTAATAACATATTTTAGCTGGAGCACGTTATCAGCATACATTAGCTCGCATGCAGCAGATGACGCGGCAAATGATGCAATATGTTGCACATGAGGTTCATACTTCGGGAGCAGTTTTAATTAAATCCAAGGATGCGAGACTGTATTGCAATTGATGCTGCATACATATTTAGGTAGAAACGTAGTTAGACCGGATTTCTTATCAAGGTCGTTTCCACCGACGTCGCAGACAAATGGGAAAAAATGTAAGTTTATTTCTATTATGGAGTAAAACTACAAAAGGAAAGAAAATTGTAATCCTCATATAATTGAATTAAAATAATTGTACAAACTATTCAATGTTCTATAACGAGTACATAACAGAATAAACAAAAAAAAATGTATATTAACAAAACAATTTTGAAACTAACTTATCATCGCCGGTGAACGCACATTATGTACAAGTAAAACAACACATACGAAACATCATCTAATAAAGTTCTGCACACTGCATGCATACGGCGCATAATTTACGTATAATCAATCTTCAGTCGTATGATTGACGCGATACACGAAGATTCGCATTCAATAAACACGCACGTGTATACTACATTATATTCAAAGCGGCCTCATAAATACGACATCAATCATTTATCAAGAATCGCAGACGTGAGCCGTATTTAGCCTGCAACACAAAATAAGCCTGTAAGGTCGCCGTCTGATGGGTGTTTGAGCGATGCGTCACATTTTAATGCGCATGAGCATCCTCCGTTCCATGATAACACTTTTCCATTCAACGTTCAATTTTTTTTATGCTTTGAACACAAAATGGTGGTATAATAAAAAATGAACAATATGGTTTTGACATTTTTTTTATTAAAATTAATTTATAATTAAAATTTCATTTTAAAATGTAGCTCTTAAATACTGACAATGTCAGATGTCGATTTGAGTTACATTACGTATATATTTATAGATATAAAAATAATTACAAATTAAACTTGTAGCTATTTAGCTTAAAATAAAATATTGTAATTATGTGTGATGACAGTCGGATAAGATCGCTCTAGAAAATCCTTTGCAAATTGGTTGCATATTTTAAGAATTTTATTTTTTTATTTTAAGAAGAAGGAGAAAGATAGAAAAAAGCCAAATTCTAAGGACCTGAAACTGACAATCTAGCATAAAATTATTAATGGATGTGTCAGTGAAGCGAGAGAGATATGCGTAGATAGTACCATGCAGAAATCTGTGATCTCTACCTATCTTTTTGGGAAATAGGCGTGAATATATAATAACCAAATAAATTTTTTAGTTTACAGACACAAGTCATGTTGATCAGGCAAATTTTTGGAGATAGAAATCAATATTTAGTCAAATATCGGATTCAATAGTTCATGAATTGTCAATATTGATCGAGCTTCGTGGAAGCATTGACTCAATTCAGTGGAAACATTTGAAGCTTACGCCTCAAGGCCGCACGACGTGTGGAAACCGTTTATGGTTCAGTTACAACATTATACGATTTTGCTAATAGTAATACATCATTTGAGGGGATAAGGCAACTGTAGAATAATATTATATATAATAGCGGTAACAGATATACACACTTTAGAGACAACCGAAAATATATTTTATGGGGTGACTCCAATTATCTAGGTTTATCTGGTTTTATGCATTGTAGCCATTTAATCCTGATTAACTAATGTGGGGTTGATAATATGCGCGCTTATTGAAAGTAATCAACGTGTTTCGTTTTTTGTAAGAATTCAATACGTCCATCATATTCCAGAATTAATATAATATTACATTAGTATAATAATTATAGTATTGTAAATTACGATAAATGACGATGAGTCATGTAGCGGGCGTCACGGCAGGAGCAGAAGTTACCGTTTGTCAAGGGTGCATATTATCTGAGTTTTTTTTTCACGTTATCAATCTATATTCAATCAACAGTGCGACGTCGTGTGCCAGGGGAAGACGACTCCTAAGATTAGTGACGTCACATAACGTCAAATTTAAAATACCACTATTTCGGAACCCTATACTGAGCGTGGGCCGACATGCTCTTGGCCAGTTTTTTGTTTAAATAAAATAATATACACAAAAGCGTATTCCGTGTTCGTTTTTCATACAGGTCCCTTATTGTTTAACGTACATGCTTTGTTCTTTTTTCGACCTGGATCCCACCTCGCAACACCTGCTCACAAGCATAACGATGCGGCGGCCACATCTACGTTAGTGCGCATGATCCGAATACGATTTTTAAGAACTGTACTGTCATGTCCTATAGTGAAAAAACCCGGATTTAAGAACTAGCGATGACGATATTAAGACCGGCCCTTTAGCAACATCGACGTTGCTAAAGGGCTTCGAAATTGGTAAATGAAAGACAGACATTGACATGACGCACCGGCAATAAGGACAAAAGACAGTAAAAATACGTAGGTATTATATTTATGAGATCAAACCTTCTATGTCTCACCTCACATACATTCTTGTGGCTCAGTATAATACAGTTACTACTCGGCACAGTAGGATATTATTCATTTCGATAATGGCACAAGTCGTGTAGCAAAGTGAGACTCATGTATCATTTATATAAATATATATGTATTTACCAAATATTTGAATATTATGACATTAAATTTTAAGTATGTATTTGTAAGAGATTTTGTCCTCGCAAACTCACCTTTCGTACAAAATCAGTTGTATAGACCTATGAACAAAGACATCATTTTCACCATAAATAAAGCTTATTTTCCAAATTAAATTCTTCCATCATAGACCTAGTTTAAGAGTGAATACGTCCATTGTAACGGTAAACGACATCGGGTCGAAGTTCATACGGAATTTCTAATTCGAGACATCCCACACGCGCCCGCGCCGCAAAGTGGCTTTTGATAAAAAAAAAACCGACTTGAACAATATATCAAAAAGCCGCTACATCAGACTGCTGATACGGAGCATACTTATTTTTTAAGTCTAAAATTAAGTTTTCACTTTTGTCGAATTAACGACGAAAAGGCCAAAAAATGGAGAATCATCATGAGATATATCTTTAAAGTGAACTTAACTTACCCAGAGAATTTACAATAATCACTTTCTAACATCCAGTGTCAAAATTTTCATATTATATGTCCCTGATGTATGAAAAAATAAATGATTCCAAGTTATTTTCATTGACGAAATAAATTGCCATCTGTAAGATGATTAAAACTAAAACAAAAACGAAAATACGAACGTTTCGAATTTATTCAAAAGTTTACGGGTTTTCTAAAAACTCAATATACACAATATGATAGAGTATTATGTACTATTTCAACAATCTTCCATACTTACTAATTTAATAAACACACTAATTTATTTTCTCAAAATACCACGCCGGCGTCATTTATGTTCATATTTGGTTGTTGCTTTTGGAAGGAATATTACGTAAATTCTTTACTAAGATAAAAAACGCGATAACCACTCACGGAAGTACGTACAATGAGAAGAGCGGCTACATTACGCTCTGATTGGCGGGAGGCAAATGCGCGCGCGCATTATTACCATAGCGTCGGCCACTGTGCTCGATCGACAATGAAACTTCAATTTCACAAAATATTTTTTTTATTTGTGGCATTCTTTTAAACGACGCTGGTCGTGGCGTCATCCGTATTCACTAATTCAATGCGCCGTCAACTCTTATATTTAGTTAATAACCCCTAAAACCCACATCCGTCCGTCCACTGCCCACCTCCTTTAGAAAAAACGGCGCGATGTTAATACACGAATGTGCAATATCTTATCGGTGATACTAAGTTATGAACGGTTACAGGATATCGCCGTCGAAATGCGTTCATAAGTACACGTAACAACCCAAGAATGTACCCACTCACCAGCCTACCTAAATGCAAACACGGATTATAAGAACTGTTATTTCTTGTCGTGTTCGTCTTCATGAAATACCCGCATGGCGTAATTAGAACAAAAAATTCCGGGTCGTGTAGAATGTAGAAGGGAATACGAGATACAAGTCTTAGGTTATTTGGTTTTGGAGCTTAATTTTTTTTTAACATTTTGTTATTAAGGTTGTATAAAAAAGAAGACTGCTTCGACATTGGTGTGATAAAAATCCAACATAATAAGTCAGATACTCAGTTTCTATAAAGAAGTAGTTTATAGCGAACAAAGAAGATAATAGATAGAAGTATAGAAGCCAGCAAAGACGAGCTTATGGTTAGTTGCCAAATAGAGCGTTAACAGACGCGATTAGCGTGTCCGCGACAGCCGAGCTTGTGCCGGACAGCCGAGACGGCGACGGATAACAGAGTATTAGTGTTGATAGTGCAATAACACAACTACCGAAATGGTATATTATGATCACGTATTGGTAATTATAGTTTTTTGGGCGTGATGAAAAACCAAAAGTGATAAAAGCTCTTACGAATAGAACAAAAAAATGTTAAATTATAAATACTTGACTTTTAACAGAATTGGACGATGCTGTAGAGACAACTTAAGTCATTAACATAAAACGTTAAATAATCGATTTAATGCTTTCTTATTTAACGCAGTTTTCGTAGAATTAAGAGACTTCATTATTTTATCTTAATTTACCACACGAATGAATTAGCCGATACTTGTTTGACGGCCAACTTCATGGTGTCGATTTCTCGTTGCGGCCACGTGCTTCTTTTTATTCTAACATTATTTAGGCATCAAAGCTTAAAAAAGCAAATTTTTATGAGCGTTGTCATAATTTTAAAAATATAGTAAACAGATTTTCTAAATTATTCTTGTCTACATTATCTAATCGAAATTGTGCAATAAAAAATCCGTCAAAAATGTATATGATCTATTTAATCACTTCGGAAAACAAGAATTTAAGCAAAAAAGCGACTTATTATTGTTGAATCGATTATGGAACGAACACCATACGACTAGTACGTAAAGATATACACACAAAGTGTAAACTTGTCAATAGTTCCAGTTGAAAACACCCACACAATGTAAGTAATAAATGGATAATGTAGTGAATGAATACATATGAATTTCTAAATAAGCAGATGGAATGGCAGAGTAAACATTTTATTGGCTATGAATATAAAAATAAAACAATGTAATCAACGAATAAAAAAAGTGTTGCTGTAGTAACAATATTTCTTTATTATTTGAAATAAACCATATGACAAATTGTAATGGAATAAAAGGATAGTATGAAATGGGCATACAAAATAATTTCTGACATTCTTAAAATAACGGTATAGACTATTCGATCACTGTTACTTTTTTTACTTTATTCCGAAGCGTTATAATAAACAGTTAATTTATATTTCACGACTACACCGAACAGACACGACACGCGTCGAATCGTAAGGGCAGCATTGCCTTCTGAAGGCATATTAACATGTTGGCGTTCTCTCGACATTTCTACACGCGTTACTATTTCGTAAGACAGTACCAACGACACCATTGTATAACCGAATATCGCCCTTACGGAAGCCATTGTCGCTGGTGGCGCATTAGTTGCGCAACAACGTCGCCCGATGGCTTTTTTTTTTCTTCGTTTTGCCAAAGAAACGTAACGGTAAAGCTCGCGACCGGTTGCACGGAACGGCTTCGGAGATCTTATAACACGTGAACCCGGGCCATTAGGCCCAGTAATTGACACAGATGGAAGCGATATGAATGAATTTAGATGCAGAACTCATCGATTTCTTCCATCAATATTTATTTGCTGTAGTAGTCTTTGGCTGGTATTAATAAAGCACATTTGAGTCCGAGTTTCATTTAGAGAGTGGAAAGATCATAAGTTATACTGTTTCGGTACAGAAAATAATATATTTCTTCCAACATGCTCCCGCGTTCCTTCTTGGGATGGCGCATGATTTGAGTGAGATATGTGACTACGGCTCTTTGTACCGAAGAGCGATCTCGAAATCTACGTTTATTAAGCTGTATTTGGTAAACGTGAATTAATAAGACATCTAAGCTATAATGCAAAAGAAAAAAAAGTTGACATTAAAGATTTAAAAAATAGAATAAAATATGACTTATACTTTATCAGTTGGAGAAAATTCGCACATTAAATAGACAAATAAGTCAGTGAGTACAGTTATAACAAGATAAAACAAAAGATTTCCCTTGACTAAATGCGGAAAATATGGAAAGTAACTGGCATTATTTATTGCCAATTATTATAACAAAAAATTATTCATGTATATATTAATATACATGAATATTTTTTTGTTATAATAATGTTATAAATAATAAAAATAGATACGAAATACTATACCTTAATTACAATTTGCCTATTTATTTTTATTTGCTTTGTGACTAGTTATATGTGAAGTAAAAAAACAAATAGTTGAACGGATACAACTGCAAAATATAAAAATAGTAGAAGCTCAGCAATGTAATACGTAACTTCTAAAAATTACAAAGTCGTTATTTTCCCTTCGCCTCGGAGTCCATTCCCTCTTTCACTTAAAGTACGAACTCTGTAACTCAAACGAATAATTTGCGCATTGGACCTCGGAAACTCAAAATGATGTTTTGACGACCCTCAACAATTTAAAGCATCTATGGGTGAGTCATTTCAAGCGAATGTGCAAACAAAAGGTTCTGTGTAAAAGTTAGTCGTTATTGCTTACATGCGTTCACCAAATGGCTATTGTGTAAACGTACACTTGTTGTGTACATTCGAATTCTTTGAAGATCTACCTAAGGCCCGAGAATAGTAACTTATTTAGAATCATCAGCTTTTAGCCTTTCTCCAGGAAGCGTCGCTGTGGATATTGTGACAAAATAAAATTTGCCCCAGCGAAATGAATTCAAAACGAAAATTGAAAACACTAACATAAGAGCACCCAAAGCAGAAAAATTGGTTCTAAGAAGAAAAGACGTTGGAGCCCAGTTTGGAATACACGAGAGTACATAGTCACATGGAAAAAAGAAGCTGAACTATCGAAGAAAATAGAATAGGGAGAAAGGTTTCTATATAAAAAACGAAAAAGTGCTGAATTACCTAACTCAGTAGTGTTCGCTCTCATCGTACAAATAGAATCGGAATAAAAACATTAATATTAGCGGACCAATACTGAAGAAAAAAGTAGGCCAGCTCGCTAAGTCAATGAATATCCATAACTGGCTGGTTAGTAAATTTCAAAAAAACGACATGACCTGGCTCTTAGAAAACTCATAGCGAAGAAATTTGTAAGCAAAGGAATTACGAATTACAGAGTTTAGTGTATGGAATACGACTCCAATAATATTCCAACGCTGACCAAACTAAACTCTTTTTCAAATGTCTTTTCAACAAAACATCAACATTTAAAAACGAAAAACGTCATAGGAGAAACATAGAAGGAACACTTAGCGATTCTCAATGATTAAACTCTTTTTGCTTTTTAAGAAATGGCTTATGAACAAATGGTTATTGAAAAGAAAATTTTTCTCTTAACTGGACAACTTGGAGGCGAATACAGTTAAATTTGTTCTACCAGACACAACATCGCAACTTCAGCCGCTGGATTAAAGGATGATAAAAAATTTCAAAACACTTTACACAGAAAAGTTTTTTGAATAAACGATAACTGATATGCAGCAAAGTACTGTTTTTAATATCAATATCTACCTATATGTAAGTAAGAAGCAATGAAGATGGCAGACAAAAATTGACATATCACATTCCATGCGGTGAAAAACTACTGTAAAACCTGTGGTTTTCCTTCATAGTTTGGAGAAGGCATTGAAGAGGAGGGCGAAATGCGTTATGCATTTAAAAATAAGTGTATAATTTACATTTGCTTTTCTACCTGTATATGAATTCCTAAATGAAGCACATCAATGAAACACACTATGTAGACAAATGGACAGTTAAAAACTCCTTAACTTAAACCCTTAAGTTAAAAATTCAATAATTTTAATTACTTAACGTTTCCCTTGATTTTTATCTTATCGAGGTTTTACTCTGACGTAAATGCTTACTTAATCGGAACCAAAAATGCTTATCTTATAATGCATAGGAGATTTTACATATTTTATTCACAACGCTATGGGTGTTTACAACATAAGAAAAAACAATTAAACGTAATAGCTTTACTGGCCCTAATTATATTTCGTCCTTTTTTGCTCATAAAAAGCAACAGAGAACATAAATCATATCATATTAATGATTTGTGAAAATCTTCATTTCGTTTTTAATCTGGCCATAACTTGGCATACCAACAGACGATGTATAATTTCTTTACATAGAATATAATATCAGCGTTTTTAGTATAGAACTTTAATCAAAATTTTATCCTACAAATACACAAAAATTACGATTATTCATTAAAGTTTACCAGATGTCATAGAAATAAAAAGTTCCAATCTGTTTGGTATTGACCAACGCGCGGTTACCAGGATCGCACGCATTTCTGCTAGGTAGCCTAAGAATGATAAATATATATATATGTAGAACAGTTATCAACAGTCGAAGATGAGACTTAAAACGACGAGTTTGAGAACAGCAGATTTAGACTTTGTATAGTTGTAAAGGCTCGTAGAATAGCACGAAAGTTTATACGATTGACGTTAGCTAATGAAATGTCACGTGGTCTAGGGATTCGAAATTAAAATTTTGTAGACGAATATTGGTGGCATAAAAGCGTTGACGTTTGTAGAAATAGAAACGATTTGTCATTTATCTTGGGCTATACAATTACTTAAATTTCATATCTCGAATTTTATATGTTCAATACGAAAAAGATATAGAAAATAATGTGCTAAATCAATTAAGACGACAAAAAAAATTCAATTAGAATTTCAATGTCATTTTAAAAACTTTTAAGTACTTAATAAAATATAAAGAGTTTAATGGTACAAGATTTTATAGTTTTTGCTGACTAATTTATCATATCATTTCCCTTACTTATGTATAAATCAAAGTAACAAATTAAATAAAAGCTTGCAAAAAAAAAATGGAATATTACTGTAATTATTGTTACTTATATTAGTAATATGACACGTGAAGGAATTTATTAAATATAATGACGATTTAATATATGCCTGTTTAATATACATATTTTTATATTGCAATAAGCCTCATAGAGGCATATGTACAATTAAATAGATAACAAAACGGAAAGTCCTTTCAAGACTTTAATTGAATGTTTAAGTACTGTTTGTTATCTCTAAGATTACAAACGGTCCCTCCGCATTAGAAACATAAGCACAACGGGAATTATGCAATCAATTAAAATAAACTGCGGATTAGGTTGAGTAACTGAATAAATGGGAACGAGGTTACACTTAACTCGCAGCGATCTGACCTCAAAACTCGGTGGGCATAGTGATAATTCATTAACCACTTAACCCCTTCGAGCATCGTCTGTCTCAAAACACACCTACGGCAGAGTAAGCGTTCGTGACAGACATATAATACAGTATATAATCGGGGATACCTATATATGCAGCGAGATGATTGTGCTTGGCGTTTCTCGGGTGAATATGATACGGAATGGAGATGATGTGATGATATGATGAAGAACTAGAATGCGGTCGATATGAACAAACAGATGAACAAAAGTGAATCGTGCGATCAGTTGAAATAGTATAATAGCAACATTTAGGCACAACAGATTAACATTAAATAGGGTTATGACGATTACACGGTCTTATAGCCACTGTTGATTTCACATATTATAATAATGATATCAATATTTTACGAAATATCTCGCCAAAGGTTTATACGATTTTTTATTCGTTTTAAAATGTTACTACATATCTAAGATCTATATTATCAACCGTGTCTCCTTTTCGGACATTTATTTAAATAACAATACATCTATCAATACGTGACACAAAATCAACCTTTGAAATTTATTAAGAACAACTATAAACAATTTATCGACGTGACTGCATCAAAGAACGGCGACTCGCGGGATTATCGCATAAACAATTGTGCAAGCGCAGACCGATCGGCAGATAGCCGGCCGATGATGAGAGGGACTATGACGACGCACAAGACAAAACTATTGGCACATTAAATGGAATTAATTTCCACTTTAAAGTATTACGTTAAGTGACTGTTGCGATCTTTTGAAATCGAATGCAACAATCGCCGTGTGCGCCGCTCGCTATTCATATCGTGTAGAAAGCTGAGGCGTTACGTTCGTCTAATTAAAAATAATCTAAAATTCAATACACAATAAATGCATGCTTACATAAATAATTAGTTAGACAGTAAGGAGAGGGCCACGCAACGCCACTATCGATTATTATTTATTTCGTTAATTATTAATAAGAAGTATTTATATAGAAACAGCAATTCTAAGTCGATGTGAAGGCAGATCTCTTCGTGTAACAAATGACGTTTTCACTCAGCTTATGCCGCCCGAAGCAGCTAGGTACTACCTACGGAATATGAAGCAAACCTTGAGGCATGGTTCACGTATATATGTCTCGATTTCAGGTAGATAAACAACGATCCGTTCAAGGTTAAAGCAAATGCAAATCCCAAATGAAACCAAAACTAAACAGTGCGGTGGAGCCATACTGTGGTCAACTTGCATGCAGCACGGAAATGGACCGGCTCTACCGATGAGATACCACACTCTCGCAGAATACAAACGTAAAGCAGCGGCTTCTACTGTTGTATTTCGTCCAGTGAGTAAGTGTACCGGTGGGCTACTTCCATCTCCATCGACTCACTCCCTCTACACCAGATATCCTATTCTCACTCGAGAGGCTGACGATGTACCGGTCACACCTCTTATGTTGCGAGTGTCCATAGACGACAATGACCACCTACTCTACTACTTCGCCTCTCGAAAATGTTATAAAAAAATCTCGACAGAACGCGCATCCTAATGGTTGTCGGTGTTGCGCCACCGACGGCGGGCGCTGGGCGCGAGCCGGCGCACACGACCACTCGTAAATCCCAATTTAACAAATCACTGCGCGTGATTTCGTAACGGCACGACGGCCGTCGACAGCCCAGTAAAAGCCAATTAGCCGCTCGACACTAACTTAATTGTGAACAGCCCGCCGGCCGGTGCCCTATGAGCTTCGGCGGAGTCGCCGAATAGACGACGCTCGTCCGAAACGAAATAGTTTGGATGAACCATATCATTCAGATCTTTCGACATTTGACAATGGAACTAGGTGACATTGAATTAATAATGTACAATATTACAATAAATTAACAAACGCTAGGGAAAGGTTAATTGGGTTTATGGTTAAAATTGAATGAAGGTAATAAGGTAAATAAAAGGGATTTACAATGTACACTGCCCAATCAGAGAACTGATTCGTAAATTTTAGTAATAAAAGAAAATTACTAAAAATACAAGAACAAATAAATGAAGGCAATATAAGCTTCATCCGAACTGAACTTAGGCAGAGCAACAAATCGCACGCTTTTTTTAGGGACGATAAATGTCCTTGATTAACAAATTATACTCTAAGGCACGCCTTTTAGGGATGAAAGTGGCCATTCATCGTGGTTACAAACGAATTCCAGTTACACTTTCAAAAATAACTTACCTCCTTACATAAACAACTCCTTTCCATACATCATAAAATTAATTATCACGGCCGGCATTAATTGCGTAAAACGTGTTAAAACTAAAACGGAGTATACATATAAATGTGAAAGTGTAAGCAGAGCACGAGAGAGCGCAGAATATTCAAGTCATTGTGTGTGCGCACGCGCAACATAACGCCGACTCGATACCGATAAATCACCATTAGGGGGATCGATGGGTGCGTTTCAAAAGCTAAGTCCGTTTTATTAGACATGATTGAATTGATCGCAGCGGTCGTAATATCTAATCATATATTATTACGATTCGGGTCCAATTCCTGACGTAACATCAACGGTACGATGTTTTTTTTTTTAACACGCACACAACCCCACGATCAATGTACTCGTTTCACCGACAAGACATTAACTGTAATTTTGATAAGGGCAATCATAAACAAACCGCATCGAAGAGAAATCTTTATGTGCTTCGTATTGGAATCAACGACTGTTATTTTTGAAGTTCGACATGAAGTTAACGAAATGGTCGCGATGGCGCAGAATTTAAAGTTACTGTAACACAGCTCGGTATTAAAATATTTTAAAGAATATATCCCTCGTATGAGTCCCATGACTATGATATATAAGATAGTTGAGAAATGTCGTTTCGATTCAAAAATTTGAAAGTATCTGATGATACAAAAATACGGTATCATTGAGCTGATGATATAATGTAGCCGGAAGGCGTGTGACAGAGACCTTCAATCGCTACTAATGAGGGCATCTAGTTTAGAGTTCCCATATTCCATTTTTTCTATGTGCCATTTATTCATTAATTATTTTAAAACAACTCTGAAAAGGTAGGTCCTGAATTTAATCCGATATAAACCTTATTTCCTAAGATAATAAACTGATTATACTACGATAAATATGTGTGTATACGTAGATATGACCTGGCGAAAAAGTGATGAGAATAGTTTCATCTCACGGCAATCCTTCACAGCCTAGCATAATATGAGAGTGGTGACGTCACCCGACATCTTTTCCTGGGGTCTACCATCCCTTAAGAGACGAGGTGAGTCACGCATTCTGTTATTGGATTCCCTCTTGCGTTTCGCGGCGACCCGCCCCTTTAAGGATTACTCATGAAATTCAGGGAAATCCGTTTTTATTTTCCTCTAAATAGACGACGCTTTAAATATTCATACGTCGTTTGGAAATAAATAAAAAATGTATATATCTTCCCTTTTCTCTATACCAATACTCGATCCTACAGACCGATCAAAATAAATCTACATAAATCTGTGTAAGTTTTGAGATTTTGCATATACTCGGGGATACGAAACGATTTTAGTAGTACTCCATTAAAACGCCTAATAATAAAAAAAAATGCTAGACCATCCATCTGAGTGGCTCAGCGGTTAAGAGCGTTGACTTCGAATCAGGAAGCATCTAGTTCGATTCTGACCACGGATGAATTGACTAAGTTTTTAACTTAAGTCAATTTAAAACCACCGACTTCGTGCCTCGGAGTAGATTATTCGGACGTCGGCATTGGATCGGTGTCAACCGTCGTGAACAGCTCCGAACCTGCACCGGAGCAGTGTGGAGGGTTTAAGATCCAAACCCGTGAATTTCAATTAAAAAGATTGTGGGAAGGAGTGTGATATGCTTCAGCAGGGAGGTGATTGAAAAAAACCAACTGACACAAAATCGATTATTAATTCATACATTTCGATCTGACTTAATGTTACGAACGACTTATAATTAAATTGCTCTTCCATCCAAGGGCCTCTTCCATCGATCTCCTTTTAAACTGACATTTAACAAAAAATCACTTTTAAAATAAAATTCACATTCCACGTCTTCCTTATAAGGGTTTTTTGCTTTAGCAGCCGTTAAAAGAAGGACGTGTACATAAATCTTATTTTAAAAGTGACTTTTGTTAAAAAGTAGGTTGTGAAATAGGCCCTTAGTATCATAACTATATAAAGACAGACGTATATACAAATAGCTACTTATTTACAATTTTCAATGTTGTGAATCGTCGAGATGAAATCACAGGAAGGCTTTTTTTTTGAAGGCCAGCGGACCGCGAATCGATATCCGCGAACCTGTTGCGTGCCGGCACGCAATTATTGTTAGTGTCGTTCGCCGGCCGAGCGACGTATCTATCGATACTTTTATGTATCGTCTATCGATACTTTTAATCTTCCACGTCAAGTTCGCAATCGTCATTTTCGCCACATCGATGTTCCCTTTTTCCATCGATCGAATGCAATTTCTATGTAACCGATATCAGTTTATTCCGTTAGTCGTGATAATCATTCCGATTGTACAATACGCGCGCTTTATGAATCATCGACTGCCTAATAGCGGCCCGATCTATTTTACATTGCTTGCAATGTCGA